>JBAMAX010001666.1:0-184710 GCA_037043745.1 Chymomyza amoena | reverse complement strand
TTTGGTTTTTGATTTAATAACAAATATTTTGAAGTTAACACCGGGAAGAGTATTGAAAGGTCGACAAAAGCAAAACTTTTGCTGCTGTTTTGAGTTGTTTTCAGTTTAAAAATAGAGCAAAGTGCTTCAGCTATTGACTCTCTATCTGTCCGTGTGTGTGTGTGTATCTGTGCTTGAGTGTGCTTACGTGTTGTATCCATAACAATGAAAATAGATGGCACATTGATACACACACACACGCACACACTCACACACAGTTACAAATATCACTTCGAGGATGTTTCCAACCTGAGTGAGTCCTACTGCATGGCTTGGTAACTTTTTAAATGTTTATTGTTTTAATTTACAATAAAAAGTATTAAAATGTACAGTCCGGATTATCATTTTACAGTTTTATGTGCGGCAAACACTTGAGTCCTGATTTAGTCCTTTGATTGCAGTTTTGATTTCGGTTTACATTTCGTGTTGATAGTTCTGACAAATCGTATTTAAGGTCCTTTAAAGTTTTTATTGGTAACTTTTTCTGGCAAACTTTTCTATTTTTTTATTTTGATTGATGGTTGTGCTGCAATCTTTATCGAAAGTTAAGAGTTACTCAAAGTAACAAGCTTGATTGAAGCGTTTTGACAATTTAAATCACATCTTTGCAGCCGTTGAACATTTTAATATGTAGTTACTTTTCCCAAAAAAATCAACTTCAAAATGTCAAAGCTATATGCTGGCACTTAGACAAATCATAAATTTAAGGCTGCTAAATTTTGACTACATTTTCAAAATATTTTGACATTTTGCCAAAAACTTTAGCATATGACCTACTCTGAAACGCTCTCTCTCGTCTCATCTGTTCCACACTTTCTACCAGAGCGCCTGCTGGGTCCTGCCCTGCCCTCTGTGCTCTGCACATTTGCAATCGCCTCCGACCTATGCCGACGATATCAAATGTCAAAATGAAAAATGTCAGCATTTATATTTCTCTGCTCTCATATGCAATGCCTGAGGGGGCTTCACTAGAGAGGAAAGGAGCGGGGCGGATTGGTGGATACGGCATTCGCCAGCGGTGTCAAGTGAAACCAACAAACATTTTGTCAAACACACTTGCAAGCCTGTTTCTGCACTAAGTACGAGGGCAGGCTGAAAAGTAAGTGCGTTTTTTGGAAAAGCATTCGTTTGGAAAAGCTTTTTGTATCTGATATCTGGAATTGGAGGTCACGGGGATTTGTTTCGATGAGCCTTAAAAGATATCCTGTTTTCGAAACAAAAAGACATATTTGATTTAGCACAAATTATTCAATTGGAACCGGTACTAGTTCTCCAACACAAACATTCTAAGAATTTATATCTTTCAAAAATTATTTCCGTATGTTTTTAGGAGAAACTGCAGCTGTGAATCGACAACAAAAATTAATTAATTTGTAATTTTTTCATATTTTGTGCTCGCTTACGCCACAGCTCGTCGATCCGACGTAGAGCAAAATGTATGCGGTTCTTAAATTGTAGTGGTTTATATTCCTTTTTTTGTGTCTATGTTATTTATTTTTCAACCTACCCTCGTAAATACAAAATATTTGAATATGCTGCATTTTTAATTGGAAAATGATTGAAAACGTATTTCAAAGCAGGAAGCACAGCAAAGTTCATACAAATAGTGACAATAGATGCACAACTGTGGAAAGGTATTTCGAGCCACATTTCTACATTTTTAAGCAGCAAACATTTCAAAGCACGAAACTTGAGATACCAAATTTGAGTAATCTTCATTTTTACTTATTTGGTTGGTTTTGCAAGCAATTAGAACCGATAGTCAGGAGTTATCGAAAGTTAATCAGTACAATATTAATTTTCTTTTTAAAGTTTCCCATTCTCGTTTCGTTTTTAGTTACTGGATTTATTTTTCTGCTTATTATCATCTGCTTACCTCATTTTCTGGGATTGATTAGTCTCAAACAAATCTCAATCTTTCACTTTTTTGAGTTTGAGGTTGACAAGTCATTCATTCATTGTGTGGCCATGCCAACCCGTTCTCGGGTTACGTCCGACCTCAACAGCTCTCGCCAGGCTCCTCTGCTTTGCGCTCGCCTTCTCCATTTAGAAATGCCAAGGGAGGATAGGTTCTCCTCCTCCTCTTGATCTTTCCATCAGTCGTGGTCGTCCTCTTCGTCTTCCTTCGACGGCATTCGCTTCGAATACCTTTTCGCTAGAGCATCATTATCCACACGTACGATGTGCCCGAGCCAGTGCAGGAGATGTATTGTGATGCGCTGGACAATTTTTATGTCATCGTAGAGCTCGTACAGCTCGCGGTTTATCCGTATGCGATAGTCGTCCTCAAAACGAATGGCACCGAAGATTGTAGGAAGAATTTTCCTCTCAAACACCCCAAGAGCAGCTGCATCTGTCCGTGACACAACCCATGCTTTTGCGCCGTATAAGAGCACGGGCAAGATAAGCGTCTTGTACAGTGGTACTTTTGTTGTTCGAGAGAGGCCTCTGAGAGAGGCCTCTGAGACCATAGTAACACCCATTGGCAAATGTGATTCTTCCCTTTATCTCCAGGCTGATGTCATTTTCGGTGTTAACGGCGGTGCCAAGGTACGTGAATGACTTGACAACTTCATAAATAAAGCGGTCCGCTGCAACATGGGAGTACAGACGCCGTGCGACCCTGTTCATAGACACCATATACTTCGTCTTGCCCTCGTTTACCGCTAGACCCACTTTCGCAGACTTCAGTAACATCTCGCTTGCAACGCCCGATGATATCGATATCATCAGCGTGTGCCAAAAGCTGGACACTTTTGTAAAAAATATTGCAATTGCGATGTACGCCGGCCTTCCGCAGTAGCCCTTCCATCGAGAAATTGAAGAGGTCGTATGAAAGAGGGTCGCCTTGTCTGAAACCTCGAACAGTATGGAAAGGTTCGGAGAGATCCGTTCCTACCTTGACAGAGCTGATGGTGTCCCTCAATGTCATTCTGCAAAGACGAATCAGCTTTGCAGGAATACCGAACTCAGACATGGTGATGTATAGACGATACCTTATTGGGCTATCGAATGCAACTTTGTAATCGATAAAGAGATGATGGGTATCGATCCGTTTTTCATGGGTCGTTTCCAGGATTTGGCGTAGGATCTGGTCTGTGTAGAGTGAAGATCTGGTCTTATTCCCCGGTAGTTGGCGCATATCGTAGGGTGATCCTTCTTCAATATAGCACAAAAGACACTTAGCTCCCAGTCGTCAGGCATGCTTTCCGTTAGCCATATTTGGAATAGGAGCTGATGCACCATATCAGCTCGTCGCCACCAGCTTTAAACAAATCAGCATTCAGTCCATCAGCACCGGCTGATTTGTTGTTTTTGAGCCGCATTATTGCAAGTCGGGTTTCCTCATGGTTAGGCGGTGGGACACACATATTGTCGTTGGTCAGTGGTATAGGGTTGTTTTTCCCCAATGGCGGCATTTGTGGTGTCGTCGGCTGCACGCAGTTGGAGAAATGCTCCCTCCATAATCCGGCGTACACTGCGTATCTGTAACCAGTTTCCCATCTGCGTCTCGGCAGTTTGATGCTTCGGGCTTGAAGCATTGCGTCAGACGGTTGACTTTTTGGTAGAATTTTCGAGCGTCATTTCTGCCCCGTAACACCTCGAGATCCTCGCTATCGCGCTTTTCCGGCACCCGTTTCTTTCGTCTGAAAAGGCGTCTCTCTTTCTTCAAATGCATTAGGTCAAGAAATCCAAGTTTTCTTCTTCTTTAATTCATTTTTAAGCTAACTAAATTTATTCAGCTCGGCTCTTTATTTTTAAAATATTATTTTTAGATCGACAGGACATATTAATATATAGCTTATATTATTATCTAATAGATTAGAATTCCACGGAATCCCCAAGAGTGCTGCTGGTTTAGGAGCTACAGCTTAAGCTGTATTACGAATTGCACAACCAAACAATAAAGTTAGAAATTTGAAAAGGAACATTTAGGAGCGTTCACTTAAACTAAAATTAACCATACTAACGCAAAAACTTTAAATGGTTTATAATTCGAGCTGAAATCTCTAAAAACTCCACTAAAGCAAATCAAAAATTAATTTAATTTATTGATCAATTCTTGTTATAAAAAGAAGTTCATTTAAGAGCCAGTTTGAGTTTAAATTAATAAAACCAAGACAACACAAAGATATAATTTCCTTTAAAAATACCTGCTATTAATATCCTTATTTGGCGCAATTGAACTTTCATTGTTGTCCAATTTGATGAGCCAACTGAGAGCGCAGTATTAAAGTCCTGCCAACGCAGTGTTGGTTAATACCAATTTCGTCGCTGTTGTGTTCATTTTTAAAGTTTTTCAAGCTCATTGAATTTACTGCCGAAAGTCCGACAGTGAGATAAGCGCTATAAAATTTACGAAAAGGACAAAAATAAAAAAATGCGAAGAAAGGAAGAAGAAAAAAATAAAATATATATATGTATAAAAATGCCAAAAAGAAACATTGCTGAAATGTACCAAAAAGCAAATAAAATGAGGCAAATAGTCGAAATTTTATTTATTTCTCTTGGCCAATTTTTGGTGGCCGCTCCTTACTGCATGCTCGAGATGGCACACTTTCTCTTCACCCGCTCACCCGCTCTCCTGCTCCACGGCTCTTCCGTTACTTTCTTGCTTTCTCCCCTTTTTCGTGTTGGTGTTGTGTACGTGTGTGTGGGTTCAACACGCCTTGGTTACAAATTAAAAATTTGTCATCTCAAGCATTTTGGGCAGCCACGCGGCGATTTCGACTTTTGCTCTTAACCGCCTTTTGTTGTTGCTCTCTCTCTCTCTCTTGTTGTTGTTGTTTCACAGTTCTTGCCGCTATAAATAAAACAACAGCAACAAAAGTGACGTAAAAGGCAATACACGTACAAACATACATATATGATCATACAAGCATACTCTGATACCCTTAAAGGAATACGCCAATTTTGTAGAGCTCAGTCGGGACAAATTTTATTACGTCCATCCAAACAGAAGAGAAAAATGAGGCATTTCATTAAGTTCATTTAAATTATAAGAGGAAGAAAAGTTTGTTTTATCCTTTATATTTCTAACTTATTTCTATACCGACGATGAAGTCGAAAATTTTTTCTATGGTAAGGACTACGAAAGATTTTTGAAAAAATCTAATTTTGTTTTTTTAATATATTAATATATGGTGTTAGAATATTGAATAATAAACGATTGCACTATATTAAATATTGCGGATTTAATTTAGTCCTTAACAATTACTTCTTGACTGACGCCTCTTAATGAAGCCCGGAGTTGTCAAATCTGCAGATTTAAAAGGCCAGTCCGTGTCCATGACATCGACTCCCATCAAATGCTGCATCTTCTCTAGATAAAAAGTCGAAGAAGGGTTTTGGAATAAATACTCATCGATATCGATTCCCATCAAATGCTGCATCTTCTCTAGAAAAAATTTTAATAAGGGTTTTGGAATAAATCATACTCGTCGAACAGTTAATTTTTTAGTCGTATGCCCTTTATAAACTCACAAACAATCAACAATATTCAAAAACAAATTTTTGTGTGTGTGTTGCTTATGATGTGTGGAAGCTTCTCAGCATAGTTTTTTGAGTTCCGGTAGTTGCAAATCAATATATCAATAAAATCAATGACTTACTATCAGTGTGGTACCGTTTGTGGTTGTATTAGTGAACGTATCGATGTGAAATTTACATTATATGATAGACACACTTCATACATTGTGCACAATGTAAGTTTCACCTACCAAAAAAAATTAGCGATGTATCATCTATGTCTACAAAACAATAAGTGTGGTACCGATTGTGTTCGTATGCGTTAATGTATCGCTGTGAAACTTACATCATGTGACAGTTTCACCTCATACTGTATGCACAATGTAAGTTTCACCTAAAATACAAAATCAGTGACATATCATCTATGTCTAAAAAAAAAATCTGTGTGGTACCGATTGTGTTCATATGCGTGAACGTATCGATGTGAAATTTACACTATGTGATAGACACACCTCATACGATATGCACAATGTAAGTCTCACATATTATACAAAAACAGTGATTTATCATCTAAAAAAGATGTGTGTGGTACCGATTGTGTTCGTATGCGTAAACGTATCGAGGTGAAACTTGCTTTATGTGACAGTTACATCTCATACTGTGTGCACAATATAAGTTTCACCTACGATACAAAATAAATGACATATCATCTATATATCTGCAAAAAAAAAATCAATGTGGTACCGATTGTGTTCATATACGTTAACGTATCGAGATAAAAGTTAAACTGTTTCATAGCCACACCTCATACGGTATGCACAATATAAACTTTTTCTCGATATGTTGAAATCGAGCAGGTCAAAGCTCGTAGCCCACATTTAAATGTATCATGAAAGAGGGAGTAGCAATCAAACGATTTCAGTTAGGAATCAGCAAGCAGGCTGCTGCTGATTCAGAGTATTGTAAAGTCGGCCACAACATTATGAAAAAAAAAGTATGTAATAGTCTGGATGATCGGAATTAAATAAAGAAGAACGTGGGGGCCCTAATGGATGTAAATACTTTCATTTTGGTTTGTGTCGATTTCCAAAATTGGCGCAGCTTTGGCTTTGTTTGTTTTTGTCAGAATATACGTTCCTGCGCGGAAGTCATACTTCCTAGGAAGGTGAAATATATAAATTTTTAAAGGGGAGACCGTTTAAGGAGTCCGAGAATATTGTACATAGGAAAAGATTAAACAGATTTTTTTTTAAATTTTGAAGTATTTCATTCATGTTTTGAAGTAGACTTACGAATTTTTCAAGTAATTTCCGCCGAAAATAGTGTTGTTAGATCGTCCAAGGACGATTGCCATCGGAGTATTATGCTAGTGGGCATTCCTGTGTTAGCAATTTTTATCTGTAATCATCACAATTTTATTTTCGATAGCAACACATTTCCTAAGAATATGAACCTGATTGTTTAAAAAAAAAATTGAAAAATTGAAAATTTATTTTATTTAAGGTGTTTGAAGGCAATGTTATGTTTTTATACCATATTTTTTCACCTTTTTTGCATAAAAACACAAATTTTAACAATCATATAATCCCAGTTTTTGTTCATCTAGATTGAATAAAAAATATTCACATCGAATTTCAAACGATTGGTCAATAACTTTTCAAGCTAGAATGCCCACAAGTAGAAAAAAAGTCGTTTCGAGAAAAACGCTCCGTTCCAACTACTACGAAGGACGGTCACTTAAGCGCTCATAGTAATGCGAATTTTGCTTTTAAGTTTTAACCACATATTCTTGACTAGTTTTACTAACAATTTGTGCAATATAAAAAGTCGATTTTTAATTGGTCTAAACTGGTTTCCCCCCTTAAATTCCTTTGACAAACTTTACATTTTTCCAATTAATCAATATATTGGTAGTCTTAGAGCACTTTTTTATCGCCTGCTTAAATTTCGTGTTGCAACGATATTACTATGAGTTATGCACGTTATAAATTTAGAAAAGATTTTATTTTTTTCATTTTAAGATTTAAGAAAAAAAAATATTGAAGCTGAATAATAGTGCAGTGTATCCCACTGTACATGGACTTCGTTGGGACTCGTCTTTAACATACGCAATATTATTTTTTTGTTGCCCCCTGCTTACTTAGCTGCTTTTGTATTGAGGGCACATAAGAAATTTATATCATGAAACCAAAAAAAAGAAGAAAAAAAAAAAGGAATATTAATACCAAGCGCAATTATGAAACACAACATGATGGGCAAGTGCCTCGGGCAAGGGGAATGCCATGAAGGTAATTGTATTTATTTTTAAAGTTGCCTCATTTTTTCATTTTATTTTTAACATTTTGTTTTGTTTCTTAAGCTCCGCACGGCTTTGGCTTCGGCTTTGGGATCTGGTCCACCTTCTCCTACTCCACAAATTTCTCCTTACACATTGTTTGTTGGACGTACATTTATTTAATTGCCATGTGCTTTGAGTGGCGATTACAGGAAGTAACGACAGCAACAACGACAGCAGCAACAACAACAACAATAGCAACAACAACAACATTAATGTCTCCAATAGCAACAACTGAGAGCTGACGACAATGAGGTAAACACTTGGGAGTACGCCACTGACCAGTCCCTACTCAGATGCTTATTAAACGCGACAATGATGGCGCCGGAAGTGATAATAAGCCAAAGAAAATGGCGTAATTTTTTTTGTGTTTTGCAATGGCGACTTTGAAGTGCTCTTATTAAAGTGAAAGCACTTATCAGTCTGTTAAGTTACAATATTTTTTAGGTATATTGAATGTAGACTAATAAACTATGGAAGTTTTTATAAAAAGTGAATTTACAAGTCTAATAATGTATTTCCCATCTACTCACCTTTGAACGACGAACATAACCAACCATTTTTTTTTAATATTTTTGACGCATGAATTATTCAAACGTTGATGATGATAGTGTACAGTGAGTGCAATAAATCCCTTAACATATTCCAAAAACAATACCTTTTTTCATATCCTTTTTAAAGACTTTCTTTTGATAGTCGTTAATTTTTGCCATATAATTAAAAAAAGTTATCGTCAGATAGATAGATAATGTGATAACCTATTAGATGTTCTTGCATATTTTTTATAAAGATCATACACTAAAGGACTTATACTTTTTATATATATATTAAATACCCTGCACTACTACTGGAAGCAACATTAATGTTATATCGAAGCATCGATGTTCTTTAATTTTTCGCCATCATCGATATTTTTATTAAGATTAAGTTTCGACTGTTGAAAAGTTCCCGTTTAGTTGGTGGCAGAAGTAGTTTTAGTTAAGACAGATCGCATTACTCCTTTAAAGAGTACTCTTAAATTTTGAGCTACTTAATTATAAGTCCAAGAAACCCCGATCTAAGATAACCTCCAATTATGGGATTTTTCGTAGCTATCTTATAACGTTTGTGTTCCCTAGCTTTGGCACTATGCTATGATAACTACAAAGAGAATATTAAGTTTTTGCCAGCAAAAAATGTATGTAACATATAGAAGGAGTCGTCGGAGACACCCCAAAGTTACCTAAAATATGTTCAGGGGGACTAGAGAAGTCGATATACCCATGTCCGTCTGTCCGTTTGAACGCCTAGATCTCAAAGATGGTATGAACTAGAGTAACCAAACTTTCACATTAGATCCCATATTATTCTATAGGAGACAAGTTTATTTAATTTTTTTTTGTGTCGGGGTTAAATTATATAGCTCCCATGGGGTTGTTTCAGACGACCTCGAAAAATAATAAGTTTTTGATAAATATTTCGTTTGTTTATGAAGATATCGTAACCAAGTTGGCAATCGAAAGTTTTTATAGATCCCAAGCACTGTATCAAATTTAATCAAAAGCTCCCGTAGACCGATCGGCCAAAATAACTTTTTTATATAAAATTCGCTATATTTCGATTTTTAATAAAGATATCGTAATTAAACTTAGCTTTTAGAAGTTTTTTAAAATACTTAAGCAATGTACCTAATTTGAACAAAATCGGTTTACTATATCATATAGAGATATTTTAACCCTTTGCACTCGAATGTCGCCGCATTTGCGCCACGCTTATTTTTCTCACTCAGCACTCTTGATTCTTAGGTAATGTTTATGTTAGATAATTATTTCTTTCTTTTGGTCTTGAATATAAGTTACAATATGCTTTATTACAATATATGTAAAAATAAATTAATTTCTTTAGCTGCAGCGACCGCATTTTTCTTAAACATTAATGCATTCACTTTTTACAAAAAAAGCTCTCGAGTTGTTGATTGCTACTTTTGTTTTTTAGGCTCGAGTGCAAAGGGTTAAAAGAATTCGGCATTCAAATTTTTTATAAGGTACCAAGGCACTGTGTCAAATTTGATCAAAATCGGTTGACTATATCATATAGCTCCCATACGAACGATCGGTCATTTAAAAAATTTTTTAATTACAAATTCTTCTGTTTTTGGCTTTTTATGAAGGAACCGGATTTTATTGCGTTATTATTGCATATTATTTATACCACTAGTACAGAGCATCCGAAAGTCGTCCACGGCCGACTTAACGTACGCCATATTTTTTATATAGATCATACACTATAGGATTTACAAATTATACATCCTGCACTAGTGCTGGAAACAACATCGCCGTTATATCGAAGCATCGATGTTCTTTAATTTTTCGCGATCATCGATATTTTTGTTACGATTTTCGACTATCGAAAAGTTCCCGTTTAGTTAGTAGTTTACGGCAGAAGTATTTTTAATTAAGATCGATCACATTACCCTTGATAGAGTAGTGCTAAAATTTTGAGCTACTTAATTCGAAGTCCCCGATCTAAGCGTTGTCAGATAATTTCCAATTATGCGATTTTTGTACCTATCTCATAACGTTTGTGCTCCTTAGCTTTGGCATTATTTTATGATAAGTTAAATGTAGTTCGATGCATCGATGTTTTTACTTAAAAATATCGTAAATAACATCAACATTATCATCCAGCACTATTGCAATGTATCATCATTATGTTTTGCTATTGAAACATTTTAAGATTTTCCAAGCACTGTACCATATTTTATTTAGATTAAAAACCATCTTCCTTTTTGTTATCAATCAAAAATTTTAGAATTATATACTTAAGTAAAACTCCTAGTTTGATTGTTGGCTTTTAATTATAAAATTATGAGAATTCATGTGTTTTTTTTTCTAAATTTATTAAAACCTTATTACGCATTAACTCTGATTTCCAAATCTAAATAAAAATCGGAAAAATAACATAGTTCGTTTTATTTTTAAAATATTGTTTTTAAGGTTGTACTAATTCGGAATCCTGATTTATGAATGCGTAACGAATATTGAATAAATTATTATTCCTTAAAAGTAAGAAAATATTTCAGTGTAATATATATTCTATGTTTTCTGAAAAGAAAAGCTCTGATTATAAAGGAAAGGTTTATCGACATCCTACTCTGAAAGTTTTGATTTGTTTGCTCGTAAAAATATAGCTGTCGAAAATTCAAATATTTTATGAACATTCTAACAAAGCACATTATCTGGGAATAAAATAATTATCGAGTTTTGTTACTTCTATACATAAGGAAGCAATGCATGTTTTTGTCATCAGACCTACAATGAACGACTGTTTAAATATAACCATTAAAAAGGAAATGGTAAAAAAAATAGGGGGCTCCGCTCCCACACGGTGGCTTTTACTCAATAGTGAGTGGTGGCCTTTATATCTTTATTTCTATATTGATTAATCCAATGCCTATATAAATACTATAATATCCTTAAAATATCCTGTACTAACAATTGTAACTGAAATTTAGCGTGCTCTAGAGAGCACATCGAAGTTAATTTACACAATAAAATTTTAATTGTTTATGACTTATTATTGTTCTATAATCTCAATATCAATTGGCTTCCATTAAGCTTTCTGTCAAGGCACCAAATGCATCTAAGAATGCATTGATTCATATCATAATTAATAATATAAAAGCATATTAGTAATATAAGTATGATTCAAAATTTATAAGATTTAATTGCTAGAGCTTATAAATTGGTTTTAATTGAACAACAATAATCTTATGAAACTTATCGGTTTGCTTATGTGAAACAATAATTTCAGCTCAATATGCGGCAGAAATGAATTGTTCAGGTGAATTTCTAAATTGTTTATTTACAAAATAGCAGATAGATTTTTTATATAGCATTTTTCAATTATCGTTCATCGATTGGCTCATGACGCAACAAATTTTAGCTTTTCAAGAAAGCTAAAGTATAAAAGGCGCTTATAGACACTTAAGGTTCTTTTCGATTTGAAAATGGTGGAGAAAGTTTTGAAAGAACATTCTTTTTATATATTAAATCTTAACAACCAACGCCTAGATATCTTACTAGCACCAATTTGTTTTATGATGATCTTGCAAAACCGTCTTGGTCAAAATAAATAAATAATTGCTTATCTTTTAATTTCAAGTGGTCAACTTCAACATATACTCGTTCAGGATAAATGGCTTTAATATTATACACATTTCCATGGTAAAAATTCCCATAAAATTATGCACATTTTTTGTAAAGTCTTCAATCGTTCACCTGTATCGATAAAACAAATTATATAAAAAAAGTTTTTATGGGAACAGCGAAATACTATCTAACTTCCATGTAGGAAAATTTCCCAGAAGCGTAATATCAATACTTGCAGGGTCCACGAATACCTTTGGTAATTTGACCTGTTACCATGGCCGTCATAAAAATCCAATCAAGAGGCGAAATAGAAAAAACTTCAAGAAAGTACCAGAAGTACCAAAAAAAAGTCCGTTTAAGAAGTGTGCCAAAACTCTTGCTTTGAGATGGTAAACGTAGTTTGGTGTTAAGGAGACATTGGGTTTCGTCCCAACTCACTTAGGTCAAAAATAGGTCCGTTGTGATACCGATAATGGCAGTAAGTGATAAGTCAGAAAAAAAAGGGGAATAGAAAAATTGCTATAGTACCCGTAACCTGTCGTCAATAAAATATTTAGTCTCAAGTTCGGTAAACAAGAGCAAATCAAATTCGTTAAAATAAATATAATTTTATATCATATGCAAGAAAATTATTTAGATAATTCATTATACATAATTTTGAGGTTTTTGAATACAAATTTTTATTTATGAAAGCACTTTAATATGATGAAAAGGGCTGACTTTTTTGGATTGTTATTACTATTGTTTTTATGGTACTTTCTGCCAAAGGATTCAACAATTATTTACTTTCAAAATAAAAAGTACCAAAAATCATATCCGCACAAGAAAAATCTTCGTTAATAAAATAGCGAAATTTCGTGTCCAAAAGTATGCGGACGCAGAGAAACAAATAAAACAGGTTTGCTCAATTATCTCTACTGTTGCTTTACTTAAGATGGCGCCAACGTAAATATACAAGATGGCGCCACCAGTAACAACAACTGTTCCATTTTGCAGCCACAATTATAACTACAAGCTCATAAAATGGCTGCCAGAAAAATCGCTTAGAAAGGTGGCCTAAAATGCAATAAAAAAAAATAATAATTTAACAGTATTGTATATAAATATTAGAGAGGATTAATTTGTAAGTGGCCGGAAAAAACTTTCGGGGTTCTCTTCTGCGTTTTTGATCCTATTGGTCATTTTAAGAACCTTTACACAAGAAAATATGTAAAAAATCGACTGAGACCTTCTATTTACAAGGTTCAAAAAAAATGTTATTTTTTCTCTAACCGAATATATATTTGGGGGAATTAGAGGTGAAATAATTTATTTTTGACATATATTAGTAGTCTGCCTGAGCAGATGGCGTTTTTGTGAATTTATTTTTTTTTGTTTTTATTTTAAATTGACAAAATATTTTATAAATTTTTGTTGTATTATACGTGGTCCAAATGTCCCCAGTACATCAGTATTCCATGATAAACTCCAGAATGCTGGTTAAATGTTTTAAAAATTATCAGATACCTCAGCACCTCGCGACTTCATATTCTATATAATATTCTGTATAATAAAGCTTACACGCTTTTGATTTGTAAATGATTCGCTTATATATCGTACGAGTATTCAGGAAATCTCTGCAAGTGCAGAGATCAAGTGACTTTTACCTTTTAAGAACTAAACTCATATATATGGTTACGATTGAAGTTTTCGAATTTTGCTCAAGTTTTTATTGCTTTACTTGCAAAGAAATATGTTTGATTGAAGTTTCTGATGCAAGTTCAAAGTTGCAAAGTTTTTGTTAACTTTCTTATTCTTCACCAACACTTTTGCTTTTTTTTTCAGCATAACAAATTTTGCAACATGTTGCACTATTTAAAAAGAAAACAAAGGAACTAAGTTCCTGTAAAAATGCTGATAAGAACAACCTTTTACCATAATAAACTTGTTTTCAGAGAAATGTTACAAACGTCGTTACAAAGTCATAATATCCCATTTTATTCACAAAGAGCACAATTATGTTGAAAGTTTTTTTTTTTTGGAGTGGTGGTAGACTTTCTCTGCTTTCTCCATGGGTGTATGTAACGGTTTATGGCCTTATGACTGTTATGTCTGTCAGTTGTTCTAGCCTGGTTGAGAGTCGGAGAAATGTGGGCCTTGGGCAATTTCGCATAGATTTTTTGGCGTTGCTGTCGTCTTTTTTTTTTTTTTGTACTTTGGTCGTTGCTTTGTGGTTCATAAAAAGTCAATAAACTCAGTTTATTGTTGTTGTAGGGATGCGTAACATAATTTCGTTGAAAGTCATAAATCAGCCGGGGGCAGACTCACAATTTGACAAAAAAAAGAAGAAACTTTACAATGGGGACAAAATTTGTTACCAAATTGTCGTAGTTCCAGTAGAATTTGATGGGCAAGCCGGTAAGGTAAGGTTTGTATTAAATAATATTTTAAATAAAATAAAGGACACACATTTCTTATAGCTATGTTAATAAAACGAGGGTGGGCTGAAAACTAGGCCAACTTTGTGAGATAGGCAACATTTTTTTCGAAAAAGAGTTTTCTCTTGTATATCATATATATTGTATATGATCCATCAACTTTGTTTTGCAGAGCTACGTAAGCCTTATCAGTAAAACAATGTTGCCTTTTTCACATAATCCTGTATTCCATCATAATACAAGCAGAAACGCTTTCAAAACAAAACAAAAATGTTATTTTTTTAGGCAAAATATTTTTATTTAATTAATTTAATAATTAATTTATATAGTACCAGTTGAGATTGCAAAAACAATTTTAAAAAATGTTTTTTAAAAACACAATCAAATATTTTCAAGATAAAAGCAAAGTCTAATACCTAAAATGTCATTAAGTCTTTATTAAAATAGAATCTTCCCGTGAACTCATTAAATTTTTTGGAATTTGTGAAATTGAGATTCTTCTTCTTCTTCTTATGTGGCCCTAACAACCCGATTACCGGGTTACGGCCTGCCTTAAAACTTCTCTCCAGGCGCCTCTGCATTGCGCGCACCTTCTCCAGTTGGTCACACCGAGCGAAGACAGGGCCCCTTCCACTTGGTCTTTCCAACGCAACACGGTCGTCCTCTCCGCCGACGGCCGCTGACTACCGCATCGAACACACGTCTAGCTGGAGCATCCTCGTCCATCTTAACGACATGTCCGAGCCAGCGAAGCCGCTGGATGTTGATACGCTGAGCAACGTCCATGTCGTTGAAGAGCTCATACAGCTCCTGGTTGGTGCGGATGCGGTAGTCATCGCCAACTCGAATAGGACCAAAGATCTTGCGCAGTACTTTCCTCTCGAAAATTCCCAAGGCAGCTGCATCAGTTAGCGACATGGTCCAGGCTTCCGCGCCGTAAAGAAGCACTGGAAGGATGAGTGCCTTGTAGAGTAATAGTTTTGTCGCGCGAGAGAGGTCTCTACTACTAGCACCTGCCCTCATTTACCGCCAGACCCATTTTCGCAGACTCCCGTTCGATAGCACTGAAGGCCGCGGTGACATCTCGCTTGCTATGCCCAATGATGTCGATGTTGACGGCGTACGCAAGGAGCTGGACACTCTTGTAGAAGACAGTGCCAGTGCGATGTACGTCGGAAATTGAGATTGCTTTCATAAATTGAATTGATCAAACTCGTAGTATATTACATGGTCTCAAGTTGAGGTGGACAACTATCGATAGTCGACGCCATCGATAGTCGACGATAATAATTTCACAACTGTCGATAGTCGACGATAGTACTATCGATAGTCGACGATAAAACCGTCCACAATAAGATACTTATTTAGTTTTAAATTTACAGTTTGTTTAATTTTTAAACAAGAAAATTCATATACGATATTAATGTTTTTTGATCCAAAAGTTTTGGTTTAAGAATTAATGAATGTTCTCATTTTCTTTCTTAAGCCTGGTTCGCCTCTCCGAAACAATAAAGCGAAGCTACAGAATGCATCGACGATCTACAACTGCCGCTTGTCGATGCGATATTGTCAGTATCCGCCGAAATACCTCAGCTGGGTGCTACATCTGACATGTTTTCAAGCCAGGTGGAATCTTTTCAGATGATCGTGCAAACTGGAAGTATTGTACTGCTTTCCGCACTTTGCCAATTTTTTGTCATCTGACGTTTCATACGTATTTCCATACTTGTGAGATTTAATTTTTATATTTTTGTGTTTGCCTCTCGGTCGCCAAACCTATCGTCCGAGTCCGTGCGTGCTGCTGCATCGCATGCTTGCCTTTCAGCCATCGACACACTGAGTATGAGGGAGTCCCGAGGTTTACCTTAAATTCGACACATAGTCAAAATACTCTATAACTACAGTATGAACTCGGATTTCTAATAGTTGCGGTTACCGAGCACATACTGTACTTTAAAAGTAAGCATTATACCTCTTTGAAGAAAGCAAAAATAATTTTGCTTTTTCACAAATATTTTTTAGCAGACGCCACAAATAAACGCGCAAATTGTACTTTTTGGTGATGTGAAAATTATCGGAGAAGCTATCGATAGCACTATTGGCACTATCGTAAATGTCTGGCTGCTATCGATGGTAGCTCGATAGTGCTCAACCATCGATATGTGCCGATAGTACTATCGATAGTTATCCACCTCTAATCTCAACCCCGAACCGGAGGAACAATTTTTATACCCTGTACCTTTAGGTAAAGTGGGTATTCTAGACTTGTGCAATGTATGTAGCTGTCAGAAGGAGGCGTATCAGACCCCAAGTCCTTTATACCAAAATGCTTATCATAACCGCGGCAGCGAGTGAGCCATTTTCATTTGTCGATTCACCCATATGTTCAAACACCCAAATTTCGGAAATTATGAAAGCTACAGACACCATACAAGCTAAAAAATGAGCTACAATCAGCAATTTTGGAAATAAATTAATGCACAACAAAATTTAATTGGTACGATTTACATCGCAAGTGGTAATAATGTACGGAACTTATAGGTAGAAATGTCTGATTCAATCAAAAATAAATAAATTTCATTTGGAATATTGCTAAAAAGCAATGCGTAGGAATTAAGTAATAAAGACAAAGTGATCCGATCGCTATCACAATGTTGTTGCATCTCCTCGAGTATACCACATTTATACCATGTACTATCCAGTTTTTAAAAAGATAAGTTCTGATCAAAATTCAAATATGGGTAAGCAATACAGTAAACACAAATTAATGCAGAAAAATATATACTATTTTGGCAAACATACGTGAAGAGCGGCACTTTTGTACAATTTTCGATGACTTTTGTTCGCTCGAGGTTCTAAAATATGTGACAGACAATATGTTTTTAGTTTAACGAGAATTTTTATTTTTTAGGTTTTATCAACGGAGAAGGCTGCAATCACTCCAGCAGTGGAGGACCTTAGATTTATTTTGGCGCCGCCGGAGATCGCGTGTCATTTCCAAAATATTCAATATTTTGTTTCAAATATTTTACTGTGTATTCTCAAAACATGTATTAATATACCCTCAGAAAGTTTTAAATAGATGGATTTACCCTTAGTAGAACTTTTTATATTGAATTCCCAAAACATGGCCAAACTATTTGTAGTGCTGTCACACTAGGTGTGCCTAGCTTAAATATATTTCTGACAGACGCATCGAAAAATAAACCATAAACAACTTTATATGTCTAATGTCTAAAATAAATTTTGTTAATCAAATCTTAAAATAGATTATAAATATCTTACTCTATGTTTTAAGAAAGAAAAAAAGTTGCTCTGGTTTTTAATAACTTTGTTCCCTAAAATTATTTCTAACTTACATATCGAATAAATAAATAAAATATTGAAGTTTTATAATATAGCTGCGATTCAAAATAAATTATAATTAAAACGAATAAATTTGTAGTTCTATTCGCTTTAATTCTTACGTACATACAATTTAACATTTTTTGTTTTCAAGAACTTAACATATTCCCCTTACTCTTTTCGATAAATTACAATATTTCCCTTAAATTATAGCTGCATTTCTGAATTATTTTGCTATATCGTTCCACATTGTTTAAATTTTAGTTTGATTTAGGTATCGCTTATCCGTAAAATAAATTTATACCATGATATTTGCTTTGGCAACAATATTTATTTAAATCAACGACTATTTATTTTTGTTTTTATTGAAAGGTAAATTTCCACATCAGCCTGTCGCAACTATCGGCTATCGATATGTTTGTGAATGCATGGCAAAAATTTTGTTTTGTGCTGTGCGGAAAAAAAGATAAATACAACAAAATATCTACAAATATCTAACATGAAATAAATCTGAGAATATCAAAGAATATTCAAAATATTATTTCAATTTAAATTACGTGTACTTTGAAACCTATTTTGCCAATTCGCTTTGACTTTTTTTGCAACAATGGAATTCAAACATTATAAAAATTTATTTTGGTGATATCGAAAATCATACGAAATTTTTATTTTTTTCGTTTTTATCGTGTTTTGTAATTTTTTTGCTTTTTCTTCAAGCAAAAGTTCAGTGAATGAAGTTTAGCTCAATTAAGCCTTTTCTACGATGGACGGCTTGGGCCCATATTTCTTATAGCTGCCATATAGCCGATCTAACGTATTTGCACCAACTCTGTTGTTTTTTTAGCTATTAAGTTGAAAATCGATTTGTACACATATATTTTGGACTTCTTAAAAGGCTTGCAAAATTTGGTTTGCTTTGGAGCGCTGTATCATAAAGATGTCATAAAATCGATCTATCCGACTTGGACCCACAATATTTTTTTCTACTTTTTCGCTTTAAAAACTACCTATTTGAACAAGATTTTTTTATTTGTCCGAAATCAATTGTAAATGTTGTTTTCCTAAGTATTTTACGATGATAATGTGCGATTGTTGCTGTATTTCAGAATTCGAATTTTTCCTAAAGAAACCCAAATATCTTTTATTGTGGCAAAATGCGAAATTAATTTGTCAGTGTTTTAAAAATTTTTGTTATTAAATTGGCATTTAAACCTCTGCGGTCTGCTATGTCCTGGAAAAAATATAATCCACGAAGCAAAGTTACTTTTGTTAGGCGATATCGAAAATAACACTTAAACAATACGCAGGACAATAGGAAAAAACATTAAAAATTCTAGAATGTATATAATCTTTAATATAATATACTTGGCTTGATAGAGTCCGCCATCATTACAATTTTTATTTTGCTTATAGTTTTTGCCAAGTACGCGTGTAAATTTAGCTGATTCTTTCCTAAAAAAAACGACGTAGAAGCAGCTGACTTTGCCCGCTCCCCAACAGGGATGACAGGGTTGCCATAAGATTTGAAAATGATTTTTTTATCATCTAGTTGAAGTATTAAAAAAAATATGATAATACATATTATTGTTCAAAAAATAAGTTTAAGGTTTATGCAAAAAAAAATCGTAGAGCTCAGTTGGTCTCCATGACGAATGCATCAACTAATTTTTTTGGCTTCCTTATAGAAACGTTCAAATCGTTTTGATAGAATTTAATAATTACTTACCTAGAAATGACATGCAGAGTCTACTACATATCCAGATCACATGCCGCGCTTATATCTTCCCTTCCTGACGTATCGATATGCTCTCACGGAATTATTTCATAACAAGAAATTTAGATCTCTTCTCCCAAGTCGGAAGACTTGGGCTGATGGCAGCCCCTGTGTAAACCTCCGGTGGCAACAATGATTCACGGATGGGTCGTCCAAAACTGATCAGGGTGTAGGTCTCTACCATCTCTACCGCAATGGGCATCTGATCCAGCGTCCAGTATCCTTCTCAAGGGAACTTTGGGAGCAAAAATCTGCATTTGTTCAGATAGCCAAGCTGCTATTAGATCATTATCATCCTGGAGCATCTCCTCCAGGATGGTTAAAGAATGCCATAACACCTCCAAACCCTGCCCGCACGGAACAAAGTCGTGCTATGTTGGGTGCCTGGACACTCAAGAGTTGATGGTAATAAACACGCTGACGATCTAGCAGGACAGGGTGCCTCCACCCTGGCTACCTCTCCGTTTTGTGGTATTGGTTGGTCCAGAATCCAAACCATGATAAACAAATGGGCTGCAGGAAAACATAGGATAACTGGTTCTCCATTCCGGGGCTTCGTCACAAAAAGTGGTTGTCAAACCTCCGGATACGATCAAGACAATATGTCTTGGCAGTCAGTATATAAAACTCTTGATAGCAAACCTATCTGGCCACCAAATTCTAGAAGACGATGAAACAAACCACCAGACATATTCTCTGTGATTGCCCAGCTATGGTATAGGACAGAGCCTGTCACATGGGAAAGGAACGGATTAGTCCCTTCCATCAACAAAAGACCTATTGCGGCAAGCGGAAAGTATTTTGCTTTAATTTATGAGTATGGTACGAAAGACCTTTTGGTCGCTCCTCTCTTTTACGGGGGAAAAAAAAATACCTAGAAATTAACATTTTCACAGCACCCCTCACAAAAACCTTTTTCTGTATATAATAATCAAAGTCTGTCAAAAGAAAGAAATAGAATGTTTTCTTCCTTTTCATGCCAAAATTCACACCTGAGCGAACGAACTACAGGATCGTAACAGAAAGTGTGTAAAGAAAATCCAATAACTAGAAAAGCTTAAATTAAAAAATCTAAATCTAAAATCGGAATTAAAACAAATGTTAACATATCAGATAAAGTACCTACAACTTCTAATATTAGAATCTTGGAAAACAAAAAAAAATACCAGAAAATCATCCTAAAAGCCGCCTTAAAAAAACTTTTCGAAGTAAAAACTAACATTTAATTGGTACTCACATGTTGATATTTCATGAAATATAGCCAAGTCCTGCTGTGGCGTTGAAATCACAATACAGGATACAGGATATAAAACAAAAAATAAAAATGTTCCCAAGGCATGCAGCATGGATTTATTTATTTTGTTGTTGTTGTTGTTCATTTTCTTCTTGTTTTTTTATGCATATTTCTCTATCTATCCACACACACACCCATGCCAAAAAGCAACAAGAACGTTTGAGAAATAAAAATATTGCATGCGATTTGTTTGTCTATTTGTTTGTTTGATTTCTTGCGCGTCTGTATCGGAGAGGGGGTTTGGGGCACGAGGTGGAGGGCACCCCAGGGCTCCAGTGCAACGGCTGCGTGTGAATTTCAAATCCATTGCTGAAAAGTCAGTCAGCCAGAAAGCCAAATGGGAATTTTTATGCTGCCTCAAATTGTTTTGTATGCCAACAAATTCTTTACTTTATTTTTTGTACAATATCTTTTTTTATTTATCATTTTTTGCGCAAACATTTTGCCAGCAATTTCATTAAATTTCAATTCAACGAAATTAAAAAGGAATTTGGATACATCTCTTTTTTTTTGAACAATTGCTATCGAATGTTAATAAAGTGAGGCACTCGTTTAAATAATGTCGAAGCAGTTAAGAGGAGAGCCTGGTGCGTAAAATATGGACAGCACGCACCCATGAACGTAATCCATCGGCCCCGTTGGTCCATTGGCATTCCGGGGCTCAGTTGTCAGTTGCAATGGTGGCTCCGGCGGAGTGAAGTGGCAGCTGCAAATGCCATCTGGTATGCTGCCAGCATACCATACTATCCCATAAACCTACGTGTTGATAATCGCACTCGTGCACTCATGCAGCATTTTGAGACCGGACTCCGAATGCAGCAGCTGCAGTGGGTGGGTGTAGCAACCAGGGCTACAAGCTCAGCTCCAAGTGAGCAACTGTTTGACAACTAAAAGCGCAGCTTTAAGCGGTTATCGAATGACATTTGCGAATTTTGGTTTTCTTTTTGGTTTTCTGAAATTTAAGATTCTTACAAAAATCCTGAAAAGTTTGGTCGAAAATGTACGTTGTTTAAAGTAAGTCTAGTCTGAGCCAAAGATCGGATTATTGCCACTTCAATTTCCCACCATAAATATAAACAAATAAAGCCAAACACTCAACCCTCCAAAAAATAATTTTTTTTAGAAAAAATACGCATTTTTCTAACAAAGCGTGGCAGCACTTTTCCTTTTTTAATACCCTGCACCGTATGGTACAAAGAGTATATTAAGTTTGTGCAAGCCGAAAGTGTATGTAACATATAAAAGGAGTCGTCGGAGACGACAAAAAGTTACCTTAAATATGATCAGGTTGACTAGAGAGGTCGATATACACATATCCGTCTGTCCGTCCGTTTGAACGCCTAGATCTCAGAGACGGTAGGAGTTAGAGTAACCAAACTTTCACATTAGATTCCATATTATTCCATAGGAGACCAGTTTATTTATTTTTTTTTTTTTTGATATCGGTATTAAATTATATAGCTCCCATAGGGGAGTTTCAATGACATCGGAAAAAAAAATTTAGATAAATAATTTGTGTGTTTATAAAGATGTCTCAACCAAATTAGGCATCCGAAAGTTTTTTATAGTTCCCAAGCACTGTACCAAATTTGATCAAAATCGGTTGAGTATATCATATAGCTCCCATAGGACCGATCAGCCAAAATAACTTTTTTGTTATACAAAATTTAAGAACATTCGCTACGGACATAGTTCAATAGGACAGGGACTCTCTGACGAAATTGACTATGTCATACCGCAGCTACAATTTGGGAAAAGGGTAAAGGTGACGATGGAGGAAGACGGCTGGCGTAAAGGCCTTATACCCAGTCACAATACCTATAACCTATTTACTGACGGCTCAAAGATGGAAAAGGGCGTTGGTGCTGGAGTATACTGCTCCGAGCTTAATGTAAGTCAAAGTTACAGGCTTCCGGACCACTGCAGCATCTTCCGGGCTGAAGTATTCGCCGCAATGAAGGCGGCTGAGCTGGCATGCACCAACACCTCAACTGGAACAAAGATTAACCTCTTTATAGACAGTCAAGCCGCTATAAAGGCTATTGTATCGCACTGTACATCCTCCTTCCAAGTCCTTGAATGCCAGGCAGTCATCCAGAGATTAGCTGCGGCTCGTAAACTGCATATCTACTGGGTGCCTGGACATAAAGGCATAATGGGGAATGAAATGGTGGATGCAATTGCCAAAAGCGGTGTTGAGCTTCCGGAGGGACAAATACACGACGTACGCCGACCGATCAAACATCTCTACGTTATGCAGGAGTGCAACATGAAGCGCAGAGCTGAAGCTAGATGGAAAAATCTAGACAGCTGTCACACAGCGAAAATCATGCTGGCTCATTACGGCAGGAAACAAAGTAACTTTATAATGAAACTCTCACGCACTGAATGCAGGACCATCACGGGTGTGCTAACAGGACACTGCCTCTTAGCGCCCATAGGATGGGACTAACGGCAAGCGAATCACGCAGGATCTGCAGGGATCCGGAAGTCCCTGAGACCCTAGCACACGGACTCTGCGACTGCCCACCCATCTCTAGACATCGTCTGACCACCCTAGGAGAGCCAGCGTTTGTCGGTCTAGAAGAGGTGGCCAGGCTACAATTTGGGCGGATACTTAATTTTGCTAAAAAAGTAAAATTTTTAACTGACCATCACTTTGCGTAATAACCTCGAATCTGGCACAGCTAAGGACCAAAAGGTCTATGCTAGGCTGCACTCTGTTGTGGCCGGCCAGTGTAACCTAACCTAACCTAACCTACAATATTCACTATATTCAATTTTTTAATAAAAATACCGTAACCAGATATATATAGCCCATTTAGCTTTTATAGTACGAAATGGTCCTAAATAAACGGTTTTTATACAAAATTCGTTGTGTTTCTTTTGTTTGTAAAGATATTTGAACTAAATTCGGCATTCAGATCTTTTTAAGGTATTAAAGCACTGTCGGTTGACTATATCATATAGCTCATAGCAACTATCGGTCATTGCTTAAAAATTCTTCTGGTTTTTGTTTTTTTTAAAGGAACCGGATTTTGTTCCGAGCTAGTGGTGCAGGGTATCCCAAAGTCGTCAGCGCCCGACTTTACGTGCGCCATTTTTTTTATATTTTGAACTCAATTTTAAGTAAACACTTGACAGCTTAATGGCTTTGAACACGTGAAGATTGAAAGCTCAAGTCTGTCTGACGCAGTAGACAAAAAAAAATTAAAAATAATCTGCGGTACTTTAGGCCTGAAACAGTAGAGCTGCCTTTTTGTTCTACAAATATTTATGATTGTTATTGGAACTGGCATTAAATTTATTTTGTGTCGTTTAAAACTAAAGATCTTCATTACAAACTTAAGTTCAGCCGTACTCCGGAAAACAAAATAAAATATTAATTTTCTAAAAATCGTAGAACGACTGTTTAACTTTTTTGAGATTAATCAAACTAAATGGAAAGATATTAAAATATTTCAGCGAAAATAAGTGATGCGGGCCAATTTTCCAACAAATTTCTCCGATTAACAAATTAGCGTTTTTTACTACATAGCTTAAATTGTTAGCTCCATGTATCTGGCAATACTCTAAACAAAAAAATTGTGTATCAGGAAAGCTTGCCCTAAGCCTTGCACCTCCAAAATAAAGCTTCCTTTTTGCCAACCCTAGAACCACCTTATAGTATACCTGTGGATACGGACCCCGAGTCAATAGCTGTCTTACTATATATCACGGAGAACCAACAGTTTGCTTCAAAATATGCAACCCTGCAGTGGTGAGCTCTTTAATCTATGGCGGGTTTGTCGCAGTCAGCCTTGTTTCAAACCCATGCCGATGCCCATGGCCATGGCCTGATGCAATGGTTTAAGTGTCACCCAAATTGACGAAATTTCGCAAATGCTTTCCAAGTTGCAAGTTGTTGTTGTTGTTGTTGCCGTTGAACACTTGATTGAGCGCACATTGGGTGTAACTGTCTGTCCCTATCTTGATTGAATGTACATAACTTGTGGGATCTCTTGTACGGGGGACCGCTCTCCACATCTCTCTAGACTGACAGCAACTTTGACTTGGTGTTGTTGCGTCACAACAAATCAGTTTTAGATTTGCATGCATTGTGCCAAGAGTAGTTTGTATGGAGGCGAGTGGCAGGCTCAGTCGTCTAAGCTCGAGTCAGCGTCATGTTAACTAAGTTGCCCAGTTATGATTTATGAGCTTGGAGAGGGGGCCTTCCACCCGCCACCGCATAAACTTTTGCTGACTTTGTGCTCGTTATTGTTGTTGTTGTTATTATTGTTGTTGGCCATGAAGTGCTGGCAAACAATGGCAAAGCCACAACACGGCCAGACAGGCTGCGGCTCTCTGCTGACTATGGCTGGGCTCAAGCGGCGTATACTTATTTTTACCACAACAGAGTCAGAGTCAGAGTGAGTCCAGTCGGGAGGTCGGGAGTTGGTGCCAACTGCGCTTGGCTGCACAGCCGCCAACATTTCAGCACTGGCAGCAATTTGAGCACGCAACACAACACTGGCTGGGGGGTGGAGGTAGGGGTGTGTGTGTTGAAGGTGGCACTAAAAAAACCTGCAAGGAAGAAAAAAAATGAGCACGGAGCCAACTTTCTGCATAAATATTTGCATGCAGACAGGCGCACGGCTCGCTCTATGCCACAGGCATAAGCCGCGTCATAGTTGAAAAATTCTGCGCATTTGCTGCAACTTTGCAACTGCAGCGGGACGGGGGCAGGGGTGGAGGCGTTGCGGTGTTGGAGGCGGGCTTTACAGGTGGTCTAGTTTGCTGCTCGTGGTTTGGCAAAAGACGCAAATCCGCTGACTAAAAACGTAACTAATGCCAAAACTGAACACACCTGTGTGCCACTGCCACCGCTGCAACTGCCACAACCATTGTGTGTATGTGTGTGTGTTTGTGTGTGTGAGGAGTCTTTGTGGCTCTGTTGAAATTTCAAATTGCTAATGGCCAAAATGCAAGTTGTTTGCAATTATAGTGTAGACATAAATAAAACTGTGTGGCAGTGTGTGTGTGGCAGGCTGCCATTTGCCATTGGCTTGGCTTTTGTTGCACTCGAAATGCTCGCTTGGTTAAAATAAATTCGCTATGTACACACTGTTCAAAAATTCGGCATAGGTGTGTACTCAGGCTTTTTAAATGTATTTAATTTTTTCTGTAGTCAACAAATTGACAGTTTTTTAATTAGAATACATATATTTACTTAACGTTTAGAAGATTCCCTAATGAAGACACATAAAAAATGTTCCCCCAAAGAAAAATATATATCACCCAAAATATATTTTTCATAACCCTAGACTTGGGTACGCGCCATAATTGTGACACACTTCTGGAAGTGCGACTATAGTCTCCACGTGAGAGCGGCTGGAGGCAGGCACATGGTAAGGTCATGTCTCTGCCATGTGTGCTGACGATTGGTAGTTCGGGCGAGAGAAGAAAACTCTATTAAATTACCCAAAATCCAAGGTGGAACAGCAAAGGCCGAGGGATGCATGGCTGAGGGGGTGTCAATCATCACTTTGCGAACTCTGGATACCTGCCGACCACCCGTTTTAATAAATGGCTTCCCGCGGTACCCTGGCAATACCTCGGGTGACTCATCCCTTCCCGACTACTCGTGGGTCCAAATTATGAATTCGGATAACAAAACAAGAGAACGTAATTCGCCAAAATACGATAGGGAATAACATCCCGACAAATGTAGCTCAATGCGCGGTGAGGAAGCAACCAGAAGGGGTCCTTCCCATCCCGGACTGTGCCGGCAAGGGCAAGACGGCAAATTCACCGTCTTCCCTAGATTCTGGGAAAGGCAGTCCAACCCATACTCGGACATAAAAATGGAACAAAAATGTTTCGCTTTTTCGTCCAAGGTAGGGGTGGCTGCTAACTCTTCAGAGCCGGTTACTCCCAAGATGCCAACACCAACAAAACCGTCTTACCAAGACAGGCGACGGACAGAAGAAATTCTCCAAAAGAATCTTACCACTCCGAAGGTCACACCGGAGGGTAAGAAATTAGTAGATTGGGCCACCTAAAGCCCAGGTCATGCGGCAGAGATCTGCAGAAGAACATGCCCCTTCGCCAAAAAGAACGCGACCGCAGTACCTCAACCGCTCCTTTGCCGAAGTTACGAGGGATAAGATCCTGCTTGGTGTCCTAGACAAGGGCAACAAGGATGATTTTGTGTTTCGGAACTTGTGGAAAGGTGTGGAAAATGAGCTGCAGGATAGCAAACTTGCACCATTATTAGTCAAATGTCGCGCTTCACGGGTCTGTCAACCGAATTTATCATCGTGCCACACCCTATCGAACGCTTGCTGCATGTCTATGAAAACGTGCAATATTTATTTATTTATGAACCCTAATTTTTTAAGTATTAATTTATTGACAACACATATTAAATCAAATTATTAGTTATTTAAAAAAATTCCCTGTTTGACCCCTAGGAGGTGCATGGGGATCTCTATTAATAACTGTTCGAACAGAACAGGTACCTACAGCTTATAGCCGAATCCGAACGGCGGTTGTCTTTAATTAATAGAGACTTTCTAAGGCAAATAGCGTCTTTGAGCTAGGGACGCCAGTTCTAGGCAAATGCACCAGTGCTACTTCGGCGAATCGAACTACCGATCTTCGGTTTTAGAGGCTATAACTCTTCTTTACTATAGAATAATCTGATACTGTCAAAAGTTTGTTATTCAAATTTAAATTATACAATGTTCATTAATGAAATATCCCTATATCTATCCGCAATAAGCTGTTAATAATATTAATCCAATCTTATTAAAAACGTCCCTCTGACCGTCTCACTTATAATGCCTTAAGACTGTGTGACACTTATTTTTCGAAATCGAAACTTCTGCTGATCTTCTTGAAAGCGTATTATAAAGTAGTTGAAATTCATTCAGACCAGCAACCGGGCTAGGTTCGCGGCAATATGGAATGAACATTGATTTCTTGCATCAAAGTATGCAACATTTCGTTGCAAACTATTTTTATTTGGCTTGCAAAAGTTTTCCGAAACAATTTACACAATACATCAAGTGCATCGTAAGCGCGCCAAAAGTCGAGCAAACCATGCCATATGCAATCCATCCGCGCCGCTGTACCCACTCCCATTCGCGATACCCGTATATCCGTACCAATACCCGTACCCATTCCCATTCTGGAACTCCATTGCTACGGCGCAGCGTCATTGTATTGCTCCACATCTTGCTGCGTCATCGTGGTTGGGGTTTGAATGCAACGGAAAAGTTTCCTACCAAACGATTTATTTCGCTTTTAAATTGCTTAATGTCTTCGTTTTCATCTTCGTCGGCGTCTACGTCTCCGCTTTCGTACTGCTCCGATTTTGCACACCTCTGTTCCGTTGCTTCCTTCATTTGTATCCTTTGGATTTTTGGGCTGTCGTCCTCACTGGCTGTTATATTTATGCGTGTGATTTATGTCAGACGGATATATATTATGTATATTATAGCCTGGCACTGATGCTATATACTACTGACAGTTCCTCTCTCTCTTCCCCTCTCTTCCAACTGCTGAGTAAATCGATGGGAACACTGCAAACGTCGCATTCAAATTAATTTGAAAATGAGACATGGCAACTTGGCTCGACTTAACTCGATATTTTGGCAAGCGACAAAAGAAATTGAATAAATATGTCAAAATACTTGACTCACGATTCAAATCGACTTTCACGTACATGGACCTAATTCTACATATAGACTATTTTTAGCGGTACTAGACAAATTGGCTTGTAATTCAGTCTAGAGATTTGCGAGGACAAGCTGAAAAGTAATCGGACTAGCCAAACAAATTAACTGAATACGTTTTTTTTGAGTTTATGTATTTCTGACAGTTTCTGTCGGTGTCTTATTCACACGATTTTTTTTTACTTCGATTATCGTTGAAGCATACGAGGTGTACTCAAAAAGTTTCGCGAATTTTGTGTTTTTACAAAAATTATTCATTTATTCATGAATATCTATTTTGTGCGCTTCAAAGTAATCAAAAAATCATTTTTTTTTTTAAATCTTGTTCAGCTCCTCCTTCGATGCCGTCTTTATCTCGTCAATCGTAGCGTAGCGTCGCCCTTTCATAGGCCTCTTCAGTTTAGGGAACAAAAAAAGTCACAGGGGCCAGATCTGGGGAATACGGTGCCTGCGGCATCATTAGTGTGTTGTGTTTGGCCAAAAAGTCGCGCACAAGCAACGATGTGTGAGCAGCGGCGTTATCGTGGTGCAAAAGCCTATTTTTGTTCTTCCACAAATCCGGGCGTTTCTGGCGGATTGCTTCGCGCCAATTGCGCATAACTTGCAGTTAATATTCCTTATTGACCGTTCTACCCTGTGGCAAGAACTCATGATCCACAACGCCCCTGCAATCGAAGAAAACTGTAAGCAAAACTTTCAAATTCGACCGAACTTGGCGCGCTTCTTTCGGCCATAGTTCGTGCGACAGCTTCCATTGAGATGATTGAGCTTTGGTTTCCATGTCATAACCATTAACCCACGATTCGTCACCAGTTATGACCCTCTGAAGCAAATTTGGGGCATTGCGGACAGAGTCCAACATCTCATTAGCAATGTTCATGCGATGCTGTTTTTGGGAGCAATTGAGCAATTTTGGTACGAATTTCGCGGCGACTCGTCTCATGCCCAAATCATTGATAAAAATCGAATGGCACGAGCCAATCGATATGTTTAGGTCCTCAGCAACTTCTCTAAGGGTGATTCGATGATTGGGCAATATCATTTTCTGCACTTCAACAATTTTTTCTTCGTAGTTCACATCTTCTAGGCCTTCTGAGAACATTTTGTACCACCGATAAACGTTGCTACGGTCCAAGTTAGCTTCTCCGTATGCCACAGTCAAAATTCAGAATGCATCAGCGCACTTAATTTCGATTTTTCACACAAAATTTTATACAGTTTCTTTCATCCATTTTTTTGAATAGGTAAAAATCGAAGACGAGCTAAAAGACGTGCAAGCAAAGCAGCTGTCAACAATTAAGTGAACATTCAAAATGGCCGAGCTTGTCAGCATAAGTGAGAGACATGGGTACGTTACTTATCAAGTCCTATTACTCACTTCACTGACCTGCTTCAGAGTTGCATTTTCTCCACAAAACTTCGAAATTTTTTCTCAAGACGTTCCTTTAGTAATCTTCGTATTTCCCTTTAAATATGTTATAACTTTTTTCCTAAAAATTGCTTAGCAATTTGTCTACAAGTATTTACAAAAAACAAAAAAAAATCGAGCATGTGTTCCATCATTTCCTACTGTCATCTTCAACACTTTTAAACAATTTACAAAAATTACGCAACGTAAATATTTGCAAAGAGAATAAACTTGAAAGCCAAAAATTGACACCCAAAGCCAAGCAAAACTTTGCCTCATGCAATCTGCAGTGATGCCACATTTTGCTGTGGCAAGGCTTTTAGCTGCTACAATTACACAAACTTGAGACTTGACCTGAGTGCTGTTTAGCTTTTCCAACCGAAAAAAAAAATGAAAAAATTTGCTTAAATAAATACTTATCAAGCTTGTGGGGAAGGGGGGGTTGGTTGGCTTTTCCGAGCTCATATTGTGCAGCGTAGTCAGAAAGTCAAAGGCGCAAAAAGTTTTGATTGACTTTGTGGGCCAAGCGTTGCCGGATCTGCAGGATTTGCAGGAGTCGAATATTTGCGTGTCGCCAGCGCCAAGCCAAGCTGGCCAGAGCGGCAAACAGTATGCAAAAGCATTTTTCTTTTTTCTTCTCTCCTTTTTTTATAGTTGTAGTAAAGAATGTGCATAAAAAGAAAGTAAGAAAGAGTAAAAAGAAAAAAATTAAAAGGGAAAAAACGCAACAAGCGAGAAATGCTGATAAAAATATTTTACTTTGTCGTATAATAAAAATTTCATTACGATTTTTGCGGTGTGCGGCAATGTTTGCTGCATACCCACTTCCTATCAAGGACACTCCCTCTCCGCCCACAACCCACTACTTGTTTTTCTTTTGCTTTTCCTGGTAGAATTGCAGCAATCCTCATTTTGGCTGCTTATACCCTTTTGCCTTAAACTTTTAAGGGTATTATGGAAATGTGTAATATATGCAACAGGCTGATGGAGAAAAATTTTTATATTTAATCAAGAGGGTTTCCCTGCATATGAATTAAATAAGAATTGACAGTTTAATATTTTAAGCAGACTATTCATTTATTAAACAATTTATTTACAAATTTATCAATACAAAAAAATTTTAATAAAGTACGAGGGTGGATTGATAAGTTTCCGGCCTGACCAAGAAAAACAACGTTTTTAAGAATTTATTTTTTTTATTTCTCAACATAATCTCCTCCAAGGCTGATATATTTCTCATAGCGGTGTTCTAGTCTAGTAATGCCATCTCTATAGACTGATTCGTCAAGCTCCTCAAAATACCCATTTACAGCTTCGATTATTTCTTTATTGTCCGCAAATCTCTTACCGTCAAGCCATTTATTGAGGTTAGGAAACAGATAATAGTCACTCGGGGCTAGGTCTGGAGAGTAGGGAGGGTGCGGCATCAATTCAAACTTCAGATCGTTGATTTTAGCCATCGTTAATTTTAGCTTAATATTAATTAAATTGCCTGTGTTCAGGCTTATGCTAAAGTTCTGGAAGAATTTTCAGGTCTACAGAAAAAATCAAGGTATCTCACCAACTAGCAACCGAGCTGTTCTTTTCTTCAATTTATATTCTTCAGTACTAGAATAGCTTATCAACGATCAAATTTGAAGATTGTTTTATATCTTTCATATTCTTTGAAAAATCGTATGATGCCTCAGAAGACTTTGAAACTGCTTTAAAAATGGGATTTGATTCTTTTTGAAGTTCAAGTATCAGCATCATGATCTCGAATACTATGACATATCCGATTTATAAAATGAAGCTTTTGCTAACAGATGGCAAGATAAATGAAAGGTCTAAAACCCACAATGTCATCAAGTCTTTCTAAAAACAGAATTTACCCGAGTACAACCCATTCAAATTTTTTGGAATTTGTGAAAATGAGAATGCTTTCATAAATTGAATTGATCCAACTCGTAGTGGCTTACATTGTCTCCACCCCGGACTCGAAAAACAATTGAAAATTAGCAATTCTTCAATAAAATATTCACATTTTTAAGGCAAAATCCATTTAGAAGATAAAATTAAATATTCAAAAATCGTTATTTCCAAAAAAATTGCACTAACTTACAAATTTATTTCCAAAATTACCCTAATAAACTGTTTTTTTGTTCGACAGTTTTGATTTTTATGTAATCTATTGGTATCTTAGTTATTAAGATCACAATAGCTATGTCTAATAATTATAAATAATAAAGAGGACTCAAAATCATTATTTTTGATCAAAATATACTTTGAATTTATATTTAAACAAAAGATCTAAATTTATTATTTAATTAGAAATTTAATGTAAAGGTATTTTTCAACTTTTTTATTTAATTTAAATTATTAGCATTTCTACTTATTAATGAATAAAATATTTTTAAATTATTATAATTTTGTATTATTTTTAATATTCTCGAAATTGTAAATTTAAATATAAATTTCTTGCCATTCGATACCAAACAAGCTTAGAGAGAGAGCTCAATTACGAAACTTGGTATTGTGCAGAGATAACCTGTGAAAAATTTATAAACTGCGAAGAGCACTATTAGAAGATTCAGTAATAGGTCAAGTTACAAATACAGTCAAAATTAGTGGAAGGGCAACATAAACTTTCGCAAAAATGGTCTTTGAATTTCGAAAGAAAGATGCGATCAAAATGGCGATTGCTCTTCTTCAAAACTCGTCTTACTTGAATATTTTTTCTTTTTATACTCTCGAAATTCTTTTTTAGTTTCTCTCTTCATCCCTCATTAATCTTTTATATCATTAAATCGACTTGAGATAACTGCAAAAGACAAATCAATGATAACTAATTAGTATCGCTCTTTCCGATTTAGTTGGTCTCATAAATAAAATAGTTATAATTTAATTGTATGATCCCGTTCCTTACCTCTGTTATTAGAGTCTAGGCTTCTTCCCTTCTTGAAAGGTAATAACAGTTAAAGCAAACTATCTTTTTTTCAATGAATTTCTAAAGCTCTACAGTCATGAAATCATCTTTAAATAGTTTATATTATTTCTTCAAACGGTAGCTGATCAAAATATCTTACAAAATACTGTTTCGATTAAAAAAGTTTTATAATATAATATACCTATATTTTATAAAAACTCTTTAGCTCATTTGCTCCTAAACTGCTACATTATTTCATATTTATTGACTAAGAAGAAGTTTATAAATTAAAATACTTTAAATTTTTTGTTTATTTTTATAAAGCTTTTGAAAAATTTGTATAAGCTTTTTTCATATTTTCGTAAAAATCTGACTTTTATTTCATTGCAAATATCTCCAGTTGCAACTATGTCACTAAAAAAGAAAAGAGTAGTCGTTTCCCACGAACATCAAGTCGACACTAACCACCTGTTCGTCGACTATAAAGCAGCTTTCGATAGCCCAATAAGGGATCGCGTATATGCCGCAATGTCTGAGCTCGGTATCCCTGCGAAGCTGATAAGGCTTTGCAGAATGACGTTGAGTAATTCCTGCAGCTCCGTCAAGGTAGGAAGGGACCTCTCCGAGCCTTTTGATGCCTTGCGAGGTTTCAGACAAGGCGACCCCTTATCATGCCACCTCTTCAACTTCGTCATGGAGAGCGTTCTGCGGAAGGCCGGCGTACACCGCACTGGCACTATCTTCTACAAGAGTGTCCAGCTCCTTGCGTACGCCGACGACATCAACATCATTGGGCGTACCAAGCGAGATGTCACCGCGGCCTTCAGTGCTATCGAACGGGAGTCTGCGAAAATGGGTCTGGCGGTAAATGAAGGCAAAACGAAGTATATGCTGTCGTCAAGTAGGGACGTGCGGCGGCTTGGGTCCCAGATTACGGCCGACAGCTATACTTTCGATGTTGTCAAAGAATTTATCTACCTTGGCACCACCGTTACCACCGACAACGATGTCAGCCTGGATATCAAGCGCAAAATAACTCTTGCCAACAGGTGCTATTTCGGTCTCAATAGGCAAGTGAGTAGAAGAGACCTCTCTCGCGCGACAAAACTATCACTCTACAAGGCACTCATCCTTCCAGTGCTTCTTTACGGCGCGGAAGCCTGGACCGTGTCGCTAACTGATGCAGCTGCCTTGGGAGTTTTCGAGAGGAAAGATCGTTGGTCCTATTCGAGTTGGCGATGACTACCGCTCCGCACCAACCAGGAGCTGTATGAGCTCTTCAACGACATGGACGTTGCTCAGCGTATTAACATCCAGCGGCTTCACTGGCTCGGACATGTCGTTAGCATGGACGAGGATGCTCAGCTAAACGTGTGTTCGATGCGGTAGTCAGCGGCCGTAGGCGAGAGGACGACCGTGTCTGCGTTGGAAAAACCAAGTGGAAGAGGCCCTGTCTTCGCTCGGTGTGACCAACTGGAGAAGGCGCGCGCTATGCAGAGGCGCCTGAGAGGAGTTTTAAGGCAGGCCTATAATATATAGGATAAATTAAATTTAGTTTCATTGAAAGGTCTTACAACTTCACTACTATAAGTGAATACATAAAGAATACCTTTTATATTTCCAAAAAAGTCAGGGGCGGATCAAAGATTGTAGGGTACAATTTGTTCTTCCATTTAATCAAATACTGACTTTTTTTGAATTAAAAAAATGTTACAAATGAAATATCCGTCAAATAAGATACAACTTGACAACAAATAAGATAGTTATTGACTATTTAAGAATTCCTTTATTCACGTTTCTGATAATTCGGCGCAACTCTCAAATGAAGTATCGGACGGATGAAATTTTGTAGAAAAAAATATTTTTTTCCATTAGATCAAATGTCGATCTCCTTTTTAATTCTTAAAAATATTACAAACGATATATCGATCTAATAAGATATAATTATGTAGATGGCAAAAGTTTATGTAAATCTGCAAGTAACCCAAGGGCAATTTATAGCCCACAATTGCCGGGAAATTGTGGCTCTTTCCGGAAAAACATTACAAAAGTATTGGAAAACGCCAGCCAACACCAAAACCAGTTATTTGAAGTATGTCCTTTTCCACAAGACACCAAACTAAATTTTATAAATTAAGTTCCCCCTAAACAAAATCAAATTTTAGTAGGATGACGCCCCTGAAAACTGAGTGCAGAGTATCCGATTGTCATTCGTCAGCTCGTCAGATTCACATTTTATTCCTTTGTAGCTTTGCCTGGACTTGCCATTAAGTAAAAATGTAAAATGTGCAATGCATAATAAGCTGGCGTTGTCGAGGCACTGCAAAGAAACGACATGGGTTGAAAACATGGCACAACGGAAGCGAAACAAAAGCAGAAGATGGCAACAAGAAATAACAAAACAGAACAAAAAAACAAAATGGAAGAAAAAATATGAGCCAAAGTAAAAGCTGGAGGGAATTTGCATATTAGCTGCACGAAGCAAAATGTTACCAGCTAGGAATAGTCAGCATAGGAATAGGGTAACGGGTAATGGGTAAGGGTATAAACATAGTTAAGGTTGCCTGCAGATCTGACGGGTTGGGGGGGGACTGCAACTATAGTTTGTCGTTAAAGCCAAACAGCGGCTTATTTATAAGGCAAACGTTGCAGCTACATTTGCAAATTGTTAACGCTAGAGGGCGCCCACAATTGCCACTGACTTGAGAATTGTTTTGTCTAATGATGGTAGCAGATGAGAGGGAGCAGACACAGTCCTTGGCAGCATTTGCCAGAGCAGGTACAGCTTGTAGGGTGTTGAGAAAGTCTGCTATAGATTTGCATGGCAAAGAAACATGGCCGCCAGCTGCCTGCCAATTAGATGCAAATATATATAGAACAAATGACCATTTATTGGTTGCTATCTTTGCAGCTCAAAGATATCCCACATTTTGGTCTACTACATAATCATGTTTTGCTTAAGTTTTGCTTAAAGTGATTGTCATCGGACTTTAAATATGACCTAGTTTATGAGGTATGTCTTCAGTTGCTTACTCCAGTAGTGTTAAATAACTATGCTAAATAAATTGTCAACAAACATGAATAAATATACTCTTTTATTAATAGATATTTTTGTTCAAAACAAAAAGTTTGGTTATTTTATGCTAACTAATCTGAAATGAAGTCTTTTATTTACTTAATTTGCAGTATAAATTTTCAATTGAGTTGTATAGATATATCTGAGATATATTATTTTAACTGTGCCGAAGATGCCTCCAAATTAATATAGATTTAGCCTATATGAACTCCTAGAACTTAAAAGATTTTAACAGCTAGAATAACAAGCTTGAGATTAACAATTCTTATACGGGAGGTCAGATCAACTTAAGTGTCCCAAGCCAATTCTAAAAAATGTTCAATCTCTATATATCCTTCAAATATATAAAACGCATGCAATAAATTAAAATCTTTCGATTAATATCAAATTTAAATTTCGGCTATTAAAACATCGAAGTATCGAAATGTCGATGTTCATATAAAAATAATATAAACAATGAATATTCTATTGTGACTACAATATTTTTTTCCCAATTTTAAAATTCGAAAAAAATTCCGGCTGGAAATGAATATAGTACAATACTTACATTATTATACACTGTACCGTATGGTACAAAAGGTGTATTAAGTTTGTGCAAGGCAAAAATGTATGTAACATATAGAATAAGTCGTCGGAGACGCCCCAAAGTTACCTAATATATGATCAGGGGGACTAGAGAAGTCGATATTCCCATGTCCGTCTGTCCGTCCGTCCGTCCGTTTGAACGCCTAGATCTGAAAGATGGTAAGAGCTAGAGTAACCAAACTTTCACATTATATCCCATTATAAGTTTATTCAATTTTTTTTGATAATGGGATTAAATTGTATAGCTCCCATAGGGGTATTTCAGACGATCTCCAAAAATAAGTATTAAATGAATAATTCGTTTGTTTATGAAGATATCATAACCAAATTTCTAAAGTTTTTTATAGTTCCCCAGCACCCAATTCGTTGTGTTTCGTTTGTTTGTAAAGATATTTGAACTAAATTCGTCATTTATAATAGATATTTTATATATTTTATTAAGACATTAAAACCCTTTGTCAAAGTTGATTGAAATCGGTTGACTATATTATATAGCTCCCATAGGACCGATCGGCCAAAATAACTTTTTATACCCTGTACCGTATGGTACCAAGGGTATATTAAGTTTGTGCAAGCCGAAAATGTATGTAACATATAGAAGGAGACGTCGGAGACACCCAAAAGTTACCTAAAATATGATTAGGGTGAATAGAGAAGTCGATATACCCATGTCCGTCTGTCCGTCCGTCCGTGTGAACGCCTAGATCTCAGAGATGGTAAGAGCTAGAGTTACCAAACTTTCACATTAGATCCCATATTATTTCATAGGAGGCAAGTTTATTTTATTTTTTTGATATCGGGGATAAATTATATAGCTCCCATGGGGGTGTTTGAGACGACCTCGACAAAAAAAAAGCGTTTTAGATGAATAATTCGTTTGTTTATGAAGATATCGTAACCAAATTTGGTATTCGAAAGTTTTTTATAGTTCCCAATCACTGTACCAAATTTTATCGAAATCGGATGACTATATCATAGAGCTCCCATAAAACCGATCGGACAAAATAACTTTTTTAAAGAAAAATTCGCTATATTTCATTTTTTAATAAAGATATCGTAACCAGATTTGGCGTTTGGAAATGTTTTAGACCACTTAAGCAATGTGCCAAATTTTAACAAAATCGGTTGACTATATCATATAGCTCCCATAGGTCCGATCTTTCAAAAAATCGATTTTTTAACAAAATTTGTTGTGTTTCGTTTGTTTGTTAAGATATTGCGACCAAATTTGACATTCGTGAGTATTTTATAGTTCCTAAGCACTGTGCTAAATTTAATCCAAATCGTTTGACTAGATCATATAGCTCCCATAGGACCAATCGGTCCAAAAACACGTTTTTTATACAAAATTCGATGTGTTTTGTTTGTTTGTAAAGATATTTGAAATAAATTTGGCATTCAGATCTTTTTTAAGGTATTTAAGCACTGTGTCAAATTTTATTGAAATCGGTTGACTATATCATATAGCTCCCATAGGAACGATCGGTCAAAAAAAAATTGTTGCTTTAAAATTCTTCTGTTTTTGGTTTTTTGTGAAGAAATCGGACTTTATTACAAGCTAGTGGTACAGAGTATCCTAAAGTCGACCGCGCCCTACTTTACGTCCGCCATTTTTTTTATATGTCTGTACAAAGTTAAGTTGATACTATGTACCAATAAAAATTATATTTATTTTTACTTTTACCCGATTTTTGGCTCAGAATTATATATTCTTTCCTTTAAGGAACGGCTTTATCAATACTGGCGTAAATTCAGAAAAAAAGTGTTTATAACAAAAAAAAATAGATTTTGTCCACAAAAAGAAATTATGTGTTAAGGGTCTTCAAAATTAATTATATCAGATATCTTTTTGCTTTTGGTTATCACACATTTAAAAAACCTTTCATTCGGACATAAAAATATCTATCTACATCTGTCTGCTCTAATATTTTATATTTGATCAAGAATATTATGACTAGAGGTTAGTCTACTGACTATAGACTATCTGAAATTCTTTTACCAAATTTTTTATTGTTGAATTAATATAATTATATCTTTCTATTTGTATCTATATCTATCTATATCCATGTATATCCATATATATATCTATCTTAAATCGCAGAACTACATTTAAAGTCACAGAATATTTAAAAATTTAAATTCAAGTCAATTCTCAAAACAGAGTTTTCCCGATCCACAAATTCTGTCTGACACCTTTTCAAAAGCTAAAACCCCAATTTAAATAGCTTCATTATATTGTCACTATAGTCAGAATTAATCTCATGGAACTGTGTGCACAGAATTTTTGTTTTTAATTTTGGTGACGAAAGTGTCTATTTGCCTAACATATTTGTTCCCAAATTGAATAGCGGTTTTATCCGCAATAATTTTGGACCAGAAACATCTCTTTGAGTTTGTGAAAATTTGATTTTAACGTTGCGGCTGAATATTCGAAGCATTAACTTCCAATGTGATTCAGACAATCCAATAAATAGATCATTTACGTTCATAGAATAAAGAGAAAAAGCTGTCATGCTTTTGGATGCCTATGTATGCTATTATATACTTATTTGTGTTATATGAGCAGAAATTTTTTTGTTCCTGACTTAACGTCCTCTTTTGTGGGTGATATGAAACTTTATGTGACGTCACTGCGCTTATAACTCGTAGACAATCAAGCCTCTTTAAACAATACCTAATTGGTCAAAATATGTTAAGCGGCTTAGAAGTTACTTGGGAGCAGACATACGCACAGGTCAAAAAAAGTTGCGGAGTTTATTAATTATAGTAAAAAAAATAGGACAAATTTCAAAACAATTTCTAAAAAGCGCAAAGCTTCTTATTTATTTATTGCTTCGAATTAGGTCTCAGCTCTATCCGAAAAGAGCATGTCTTAAATTCGGAGCAGGACTAAAAACGGACATCGACCCTAATATTTTAGATTTGATCAAGCAGATGCTAACCACTGCGGCGCTCCATTAAGAGACTATCTAATATTCTCTTCGCAAGTTTTTAGTGTTAAACTAATATAATAATACTCCAAACGCCGAAGAATTAAAATTAATCTTAATAAGCCAAATATGATGCACAGATTTGGGTGAGCCTCATTAAAAAATTGCTTGTGACCTTCTGTTGATACAAAAATGTTTCACAAATTTTTCAAATATTACATAAATATTTCTTGACTACCAGTTATTCAATTTAAAAGCTTATTGAAAATCTAATTACCCTTGCTGTTATTATTAAATTTTGTTTATTACTAAGAGAATTTTAAGCTTTGCCTGAATTTTGCCAAAAATTTGTCTACACATTCCATACTTAATCATTTCTGTAGCTGCTGTTCTAATCCCACCGGACTTAATGCACGCAAACGAAGTGGAACTAAGCCGTCTATATTTTTTATAAAACACCCACAAAAAAGTCCTATTTTTTTTTTTATTATTTAAATTAACTTTTTGGCCAACTCCCTTGATTAATTTTTTGTTGCCTTGAACTTGAAATTCTTCTGGGCTGCCAAGCGTAAAAAATTATGCGCAGCCCTTGTGACATAATCAGATAAAACGTCAAAAATTAAAATCCCTCGAAAAAAAAGGTTAAAGCCAAATGCCTCAAAGTATATCCCATTACTCAAACCCAAAAGTCTGGCCTGCAGGCTGCAGGCACGTGTCTGCCGCTTTTATCTGGCCTAGTGTTGTGCAACATAATTTGTTTCCAATTGCGCCTTGCAGCAGTTTGTACACTGACTGCCAAATGTATGCCACCATTTTTACTGTTTTGTTCTTACTTTTGTTTCGCTGCAAATAAACAAATCACCAGACACGGACAGGCATGGTAAGTGGAAGGGCTCACTCGTTACTGCACACTATGGGACTCCTTTTATAGAGAGCACGCATCGGAGTCCTCCGCAGTTACAGCTGCGACAGAATCGGCGTCAGCATCGACGTCATTCATCATTATGCAAAACGTGCTCCCTGGTTGGCATGCTTTTAGAGCCATGCTCCATCGCTGTGCTCCACTAAACTGCACCCACACATGCACCAAACCTGAATTGTCGCAACATTTGGTTTTTATTGTTGTTCTTCCCTTACCAACACTGGCAACGCCATTGCCGGAGCCAGCTCCAACTGCTGCTCCATTGCCAGCCTCATCGTCATTGTCGTGGTAGTTTGTGGGCTCTGCGGTTGCAAACTTTACGCCCCACATTATTTTACTTAGTTTATCAACTTTTATGCGCGTTTTTCGTTTACTTCCTTTGCACTGTGAATACCCTTTATAGGGGGCTTTGCTTGAATGAGAATTAAATCTAAGAATGTGCAAACTGAACAAAATTTGCATTAGAGGTGAAAATATTCGTTTTAGGATATATAGCTTCCAAAATTTGATAGATTCTTAAGCAGTGATCAGTAGGGCCTTATCTTGTTTATATGGAGTTTTTCGTTAGAGTACTTTGCTCTAAGGGTAAATAAAACTAAAAGAATTCAATTCAAATTTCATGATTTCGATTTCATTATTTAGCTATTAAGTGTAAAAACTAATCCATCACATAAATAATTTTAAATCGATCCATTCGTTCTTGAGTTCTAACTAAGGCTATATTTCCGATTTCTTTTTATACCCTGCACCACATAACATACAGAAGGAGACGTCAGAGACATCCCAAAGCTAACCAAAGTATTCAGGGTAAGTAGAGAAGTCGTTATACTCATGTCAGTCCGTCCCTCTGTCTGTCTGTCTTTCTGTCCATCTGCATTATCTGCTAGATCTCAGAGGTGGTAAGTACTCGAAGAACCAAATATTCAAATAAGATGCCTTTTTATTCTAGTTTATTTTATTTTTTCGATATTGGAGTTATATTAAATAGCTCAGATAGAGGTGTTTCAGAGAACCTCGAAAAGAAACGAAATGTCTTAGATGAATAATTTTATCAAAATCGGATGACTATATCATATAGCCAACATATGCGCGATCGCCCAAAATATAAATTTTTGTTCAAATTTCTGTATGTTTCGTTTGTGAAAATATCTATATTATACTACGAGGCTCGATTCCGCTCGACTATTATAATCTATATTCGTTTCTTCACCATTATTAAGTTAGAAGATTTTTGCGTTTTTATTGCAAAGACTTTCCGCTCTTTTCTTTAATTATCTAATAAATAGAAACGCAACTCGTAAGTTTATTCCCAACTTGACGTTATTATCCAAACTCCTTACTTAGTGATCGCCTTAGATCATATAAAACACTTACACACCATTATTGCCACATGGTGCGAAAATTCCCAAAATTCACAAATACCCAATTTAATCCGAAATTATCAACACTTTCGTAAAATTTTTCAATATTTTCGAAACTTTGATGGAAAAATTGTGAAAAATACTTTGTCCCACTTTGAAGTGGAATTTCCCAACACCCTATCACAAACTTTGACCTGCCTAAGCTATCGATTTGATGAAATCAAATTCATTTCCTCTGCATAAGGACATCATTTTTTTAATTACTTTTCTTGTTCCACAAGTCCCAAGTATATAATTCATTTAGATCAAACTACTTGACATATGCAGACCATAAAAAAATCGGATTAAAAATTGTTTTTTTTTTATACATATATCATTTTAAAATTCCCTTTAAAACCTTTTTTAAAAACTGATATCGAAAAGAAACCCACTTCTCAGCTACAAATAATATTTTTCGGTATAAAGTAAGTTTTAGGCATCTATAAATTATTTAGATAACAGTTGCTATAACGAATTTTAAGAAGGATTTTCAATTTCACATCAAATCAATTTAACCAAACAAGATAGGTTGAAACAAAATAATATTTTGATAAAAACGAAAATCGGTTTTAATTTAATTTGTTATTATAATCTGTGATAAACAAATAAGGTATATATTCAATTCAAAATCGCATATAAAAAAGCAGACTTTTACTGCAAGTTGCTTTAAGTATTTGAGAATTATAAGCACATGACAGCAAAATTCTGTAAACTGAATGTATGAAAAGTATAGATCTAGGACTTGGGGCTCTTACGTCGTGGTATCGCAAAAGACTTTTAACCTATTTCTCCAACTATTGGAGGTAGCCCGAACTCAAAAAGCACGCCCCGTGGATCTGCTTGTTACAGCACTGTTACGCCATTTATTTTTTTCGCTGTCAAATCCAAAGTCAATTCTATAAAGCTTAATAAGAATTGTATGGAACGTAGAGAAGATGCATTGGAGACCGACTAAAGTTATATCCAATATGATCAGGATGATATAAGACACTGGTGTAGATATACGTCTGTCTATCTGTCTGTCCATCTGTGAGTAGCTTAGGTTAATTTTATATTATGGCTTAGCTTTTTTCCAGTACCAAGTTATATAAAAATTAATATAACTTTTTGTACCCTGTACCGTATGTACGAAAAAGAAAAGTTTTAGATGAATAACTCGTTTGTTTATTAAGATATTGAAACCAAATTTAACATTCGAAAGTTTTTAATAGTTCTTAAGCACTGTACCAAATTTAATTAAAATCAGTTAATCGGATTGAGTCCGTACAAAAGCAATTTCTCCTTTTTGCACTTCGTGGCTTAAACTGGGACCCAAAAATCCGACTGACACCATATTCTGATAGACTTGCCTTATAAAATTGCCTTCTTTAAATCATCGCAGAACATGCCATGGCGTGTTATTCTTGCATAAGCTGTTACTCGGTCTTATCGATTCCAATGTACTTCTTAGCAAAGTTACTTTTGTCATTCCTTCTAGAGTAACTCGTAATTTTCAACATTTAGCCTTACAATTTCGTATATCTAATTATGCTTTACACGATCCTTTTCGTGTTTTATGCTCTAAATATAATAACTTTTATAATTTCCTCTCTTTCGAACGGTCTATTCAATCTATCACTTCTTCTATCCACAGTTATCTTGACTTGCCACTACGAGCATCCATGACCTATGTATATCATTAAAAAGCTTACCCATCGGGCTAGATACGCGGATTAGTTATACCTTTTTTTCTAAATAAATGTACTGTTTTTTCTATAATATATAATGTCAACTATGCTTAGTTGTACTCCTTAAATAAATAATCTATATAATATAGCTCCCATAGGACCGAATCGGCCAAAATAACTATTTTTATACAAAATTCGCTATATTTAATTTTTTAAATTAAGATATCGTAACCAGATTTGGCATTCAGAAGTTTTTAGAGTACCCAAGCATTGAACCAAATTTGAACAAACTCGGTTGACTATATCATATAGCTCCCATAAGGCCGATCTTTCAAAAAATCGATTTTTGAACAAAATTGGTTGTGTTTCGATTGTTTGTGAAGATATTGGAATTAAATTTGGCATTTGTAAGTTTTTTATAGGTCTTAAGCATTGTACCAAATTTTATCAAATTGGAAGACTATATCATATAGCTCCCATATGAGGAATCGGTCCAAAAAATCTTGTTTATACAAAATTCGTTGTGATTCGTTTGTTTGCAAAGATATTTGAACAAAATTCGCCATTCAGATCTTTTTAAGGTATTAAAGCACTGTGTTAAATTTAATCAAAATCGGTTGACTGTATCATATAGCTCCCATAGAAACGAACGGTCAAAAAAAATATTTGCTTAAAAATTCTTCTGTTTGTTTCACTTTATTGCAAGCTAGTGGTACAGGGTATCCCAAAGTCGTCCGCGCCTGACTTTACGTACGTTATTTTTTATTCACTTTCTTTGAACCATTCGGTATATACAGCTTATTGACGTAATTCACAATTCATTTAGCTCACTACATGAACTCATTCACATTTTACTCTTCTCTGCTTTTGAAGATGTCTGCTGTAAAGCATATAATTGATGCGTTCCAAGCATCTATGTGTTAAAAATAAACAAAATCGGACAAATAAGGCAAAAGCTATAGTTAAAAATATACAAACTGCGTCAATATTTGACTTTACCTAATTATGGTTACAAGTGACTTCGAATTAAAATTTTTGGTAAGCTGATTCATGTGGCTCTAATCAACATATCCATATCGAAAATGTATCTATGTTTTCTCAAACACCCCTCAACAAATCAACTTGAACTTACATATACTTTAAATAGATTTTTTGACGTAACTACAATCGGTAAAAATTTACGGAGCTTATAGGTATAAATATCGAATATCACAAAAAAAAATTCATTTTAATTGGAAAGTTCTAGGGAACGACGAAAATATTTTTTTTGAGAGAAAAGTACAGGGTATTCCACTGTCTGGCACCGCCTCGACTGTAACACATTTTTTTTTAAGTTTTAGTTGCCTAATTCTAGCTCATTTAAATGTCACTCACCTATTAATCCACTAATAAACAGCGGCTGCGCAAATGCAAATGGTTCAGAACCAAACTAAATGACTTAACTGCTTTTAAAGTTTTAATTGCCTCATTCTAGCTCATTGATTGAGTTGAGTGATCTACGCAGTTGCAGCTGTCAGAGAGAACTAAAATTTAGTACTCTCTGCAGCTGCCATATTTAACTTCTCTCCAAATGCACTAAAGTTGTTTGTGTAATTTTTTGCCATTTTGCTTTCTCTCAAGAATTTGACGAAGCTTTTTTATTCATGCGCATGCTCGTTGCACTCAATACTCATTAGATGCGTTTAGTCTTTCGTGATAAGTCGAAGTGCGTGGGCGGTTTCGGTTTCGGTTTCGTGCGCGTCTAAGTAAATAAGCAGTGCGTGAGTGTGAGTGCAAGTGTGTGTTGGTGATATATATATACAATATATGTAATAACACGTGCATAGTGCAAGCTGTTTTGATTTTAATTTAATCAAATGCCGGCGGCAAAGCTGTTGTTATATATCTCATATATATTCTACGTGTAAAGTTCAATATTTTTTTATACCCTGTACCGTATGGTCCAAGGGTATATTAAGTTTGTGCAAGCCGAAAATGTATGTAACATATAGAAGGAGACGTCGGAGACACCCCAAAGTTACCTAAAATATGATCAGGGTGAATAGAGAAGTCGATATACCCATGTCCGTCTGTCCGTCTGTCCGTCTGTCCGTCTGTCCGTCCGTCTGTCCGTCTGTCCGTCCGTCCGTCCGTGTGAACGCCTAGATCTCAGAGATGGTAAGAGCTAGAGTTACCAAACTTTCACATTAGATCCCATATTATTCCATAGGAGGCAAGTTTATTTTATTTTTTTGATATCGGGGATAAATTATATAGCTCCCATGGGGGTGTTTGAGACGACCTCGAAAAAAAAAAGCGTTTTAGATGAATAATTCGTTTGTTTATGAAGATATCGTAACGAAATTTGGCAATCGAAAGTTTTTTATAGTTCCCAATCACTGTACCAAATTTGATCAAAATCGGTTGACTATATCATATAGCTCCCATAGGACCGATCGGCCAAAATAACTTTTTTAAAGAAAAATTGGCTATATTTCGTTTTTTAATAAAGATATCTTAACCAGATTTGGCGTTTGGAAGTTTTTTAGACCACTTAAGCAATGTGCCAAATTTGAACAAAATCGGTGGACTATATCATATAGCTCCCATAGGTCCGATCTTCCAAAACATCGATTTTTTAACAAAATTTGTTGTGTTTCGTTTGTTTGTTAAGATATTGGGACCAAATTTGACATTCGTGAGTATTTTATAGTTCCTAAGCACTGTACCAAATTTAATCCAAATCGTTTGACTAGATCATATAGCTCCCATAGGACCAATCGGTCCAAAAACACGTTTTTTATACAAAATTCGATGTGTTTTGTTTGTTTGTAAAGATATTTGAAATAACTTTGGCGTTCATATCTTTTTTAAGGTATTTAAGCACCGTGTCAAATTTTATTGAAATCGGTTGACTATATCATATAGCTCCCATAGGAACGATCGGTCAAAAAAAAATTTTTGCTTAAAAATTCTTCTGTTTTTGGTTTTTTGTGAAGAAATCGGACTTTATTACAAGCTAGTGGTACAGGGTATCCTAAAGTCGTCCGCGCCCGACTTTACGTCCGCCATTTTTATTTTTTTTATTTGTTTGTGTAATAAATTGTATGCAAGTACGTGGTATCGTTTAATGCGTTTCGTTTAGTTTTCGAGTCGTAAGAGCAAAAAATTATATGTCCATACATATGTATATAAATGGCTTTGATTAAAGGTAAGTTACTGCTTTTATATACTGCATTTTAATTGATTTACAAAATGCCCAAAGCCATCTTTAGTCAAAAATCAAATCAAATCACAAGTTTAAATTTTACAGCAAATTTTTTAATGCATAATTTTAAAAGCCAAAAACTTGTTTTATAAATGACCCGTAATCTGTAATCTTTCCGATTGGAAAACATCGTACGATTGATCGATGAGTGGATTAATTTCATCATAAAATTTTCAACCACTCGCCATCTTTACTTTTTAACCATGTTTGATGGAGATTTGGTAGTTTTCTTCTCGGCATTGTAAGCAGTATCTGATATTAATGTTTTCGTGCACTAATAATGTTAACCTATAATGGCGACAGGATGTCTTTTTTTTTATTTTTTCACGTTTAGTCAAGACAAACCACAGATTGAAAAATATTGCGTAACGCGCCGTCCGCGAAAGCGGCGAAACAGGAGTATGGAAGCCTTCGCGGCTAACTTCGCGCCCGTGAACACACCATGAAGGTATAGTCGATAAATGAAAAAAAATGTTAGAAGTGGCAACCCTTATCTCTTAGGGGTATGAAAAATAGATGTTGGCCGATTCTCAGACCTGCCCAATAAGCACACAAAATTTCATGAGAATCGGTCTAGCCGTTTCGGAGGACTATGTTCACACAAAAACCAATATTCACAATCCCACGAACCAATTCATATAAACTCATCGCAATAGGCTTAAAACTTCCGCATTGACTTCTAACACACGCAAAAACCAGATTCATCGACTCGTTCATGAGAACACCCATAATACGTAAAACAGAAGTTTCTTCTTATATATAAAATTCTAGTTTCACAATGTTATCATACTCCTCCGAAACGGCTGTACCGATTCTCATAAAATTTTGTGTGCCTCAATAAAATAAAATTTATAACGTTTGTAATTTTTGTGTTTCCTTTCGACAAAAACAATTTACTAAAAAATATTAGTTAATCTGACAATGTACACAATGCCAACCTAAATTAAAAAAAAAATGTATTGGAAAATCAGATTGTCCTTTTTAGTATTTTCGTCGCAATTTTGTAATATTTTTACATAGCTTATTCTCGTCCCAGGAAGCTTCTGAACATTTTAAAAAAGTCCCATTAAAATCGGACAAAGGGTTTGGCGTTCAACCTCATACAAACAGACATACACTTGATAATAGTATTGATGCTAGACGTCTAAATAGATATCATATTCTGGACCTTCCAGATCGATTTGTATAATAATGTATAATAATCTTTAGCAAATAGTTTTGCAGTGTATTGATTGGACTCACTGAAGCACAATCAAGCCTGCCATTTTTTTGTTTTTACTTATAGAGGCCTTTTCAATAAGAGCGCTACAAAAGTTTTTTTTAATAAAACAAAAATGGTTTTGGAATTCAATGAATTTCTTTATTTCTGTGAAAGTACGTTTGATGCCATTATGTATGAAACTCGATTTCTTTTGCATGGGCACCACGGGCACGCTTGCAGAAGTCCAGACGCTGAACCTAATTTTCGACAGTTTTCAACAATAAATCGGCCGATACTGCTGCAGTTTCATGTTCGATATTCGTACGAAGTTCATCAATCTTCGCTGGCTTGTTGGCATAGACCATAGACTTGACAGGAAATAGTTTAATGGCGTCAAATCGCACGACCGAGGCGGCCAATTGACTGGGCCATTTCGTGAGATAGCACGTTCACCAAACTTGGTTTTCAATAAATCGATTGTGACATTCGCTGTATTGCTTGTGGCGCCGTCCTGTTAAAAACCACAAAAATAAATTCAAAAAAAAAATATTCGGTTATCATTGAGCGGTAGCGATTTCCATTCACAGTAACGTGCCGGTCTTGATTATGACGGAAGAAGTACCCAACGACGCCGCCGGGCCATAATCCACACCATACCGCAATTTTTCGGTATGCAATGGATTGCTGCCTGACCAATAACGCATATTTTGCTTCTTGATTGACGAAGCCATTCAGCCAGAAATGAGCCTCATCGCTGAAGATAATTTTTCGATGAAAATCCGAATCATTTTCAAGTTGTTGCTCAGCCCAATTCACGAACATACGACGCTTCTGGTGGTCAAGCGGCTTCAGTTCTTGCATCAATTTGATCTTGTAAGGATGTAGGCCAATATCTTTTCGCAAAATTCGCCACAACGACTTCACAGAGATGCCCAACGCTTGAGAACGACGTGTGAGAGACTGATTTGGGTCTTCCTCAGATGCGCTAACGGCAGAAAAATTCTCGGCACTTCGGGCACTTTTTTGTCTCACTGGCACGGGAACATTTTGTACTGTGCCTGTGGGCTCAAATTTTTCCACTAGACGCTCAATTGTTGATCTGACAGGACAATTATGACGACCATAAATTGGACGTAGCGTTCTTAAAGTTGAGGCCATTGACTCCGAATTTCGGTAGTAAATTTTAATAATTTCGACTCGTTGTTGGATCGTATATCGTTCCATGATTAAATGGCAAACCTTACTGAAGAGAAATGTCAAGAGAGCGGAAAAAATATGGCGTGGTTTGCTGTCCCTATCGGTCTACTTTTGCAGCGTCCCTATTGAAAAACCCGATAAAATAAGCTGATTGTCTCGTATGACAGGTTTTAAATACCGATCTTCTAAAAAATCGATTTTTGTACCAAATTCGGCATAATTCGTTTGTTTATAAAGATATCGTAGCTAAAATTGGCACCCGCAAGTTCTATGTACGTCTCTCTGTATCAAATTTTATTACAATCGGTTGACTACATCATATAGCTCCCATAGGAAAGATTGGTAAAAAAAAAATGTTTGCTTAAAAATTCTTCTGTTTTTGCTTTTATGAAGGAACCGGACTTTATTGCAAGCTAGTGGTACAGGGTATCCCAAAGTCGTCCGCGCCTGGCTTTACGTACGTTATTTTTTATTCACTTTCTTTGACCCATTCGGTATATAAAGCTTACTGACGTAGTATTAAGCACAATTCATTTAGCTCAGTACATGAACTCATTCAAATTTTACTCTTCTCTGCTTTTGAAGATGTCTGCTGTAAAGCATATAATTGAGAGTATATATATAAACTTTTTAAAGTCCTCTTTGACTAATTACGTGTAGATATGGTATGTGTGGGCGTGGCATCCCAGACACCACTCTTCAGCTTGTGTTTGTTTTCTTTCCACTCTTTTTGATAAACTGCAGGAAGTGTCTAGGGTATTATAGGTCATTGTAAAGTATGCAAAGGCAGAGGTGATTAAAAAAAACCAACAGTCTTAGCAACAGCTAGAGTGAGGCACATCCATCTATCTGAATCAAGCGAAATATCCGATGATTCAGATTATAATAATAACTTGTAGATTTTATATCCAAACTAAGTCACCATCAGGTTAAAGTAATACCCTAATATGTATGTAAAAATAAATCAAAATATTTGTAAATTTTAGAACTCCTCCCCAAAAAGCTGAACCTATTTTTTCATCTATATGAAAGGTTGTTGTTCCTTATAAACAACGAATTATCTACCTTTTTTTTCAATTACCTCTTCTCGCTTTTATATCCGTAAATCATTTTTATCCCATACAACTTTCGACTCAAGTCAATTTTTTTAAAAATTTGCATGCCGGGAATTCCAATTTCGAACACCTCACCAGCCTATTTAAAGTTTTTTCCTCTACGCTTTGAGTATGTTTTCCAATTTGTCACTTTGGTTGTTTGCACTTCTTAGGTTCGGCATACCCTACCCCGACGCCGACGTCGACGCCGACTGCGACTTTTGTTTATATTTTAGCAAACATTTTGTGACAGTTAGCGCACATTCTCCAATTGAAGTTTGTTTGTTTGCTTTGTTGTTGTTTGTGTGTTTGGTTTGTTTGTTGCTGTTGCACCCGAACCGCATTTAGCTCTCGGTTATGCCATTTATTTATTATGCCTTGAAACCGCAAAAGCTCCACCACAGCAAACAGAAAAGTAAAAAAAAGTACATCGGGAATGGTATCCGACTGTGGAATACACTGCAGTCTTTTTTCGAAAGTTAAATTTAATTCATTTGCTATAAGTTTTGGATAGATGATATGAGAAAGTATCAAAGTTTTCGAAATTATACTAGATCAGGAAATAAATTGTAAAATGATAAAAAAAATAATCGCAATTAAAACAGGCAAATAAGTTCTATGAAATGGATTTTGATTTAAATAAAATTTTTTTAAATTAACTCAAATTGGTGGTGGACATTTTTAAAAACATATTTAAGGTAAAAACTTAGTTCTTATTTGCAGAGTCCTTTACATTTTTATCCCCTAAGGTAGTGGCGCACATATCTTTTTTCAATGAGGGGTCTCCATTGTTGTTTTACTTAATCGATAGATCTTACTTGGTAGAAAGATAATGAAGTATATATCGCTAAATTGCAGAAATTTTTAAATTCAAATATTACTTTGTTTTACCAAAACTCCAAAATGTAAGAAATATATATGTATGGAATGTATATGTATGTATATACATTTGATAGGTGTTATATAATTGGTTGTCGCTCTATAAACATGTATTGAACAATTTTATCGTGACCGGCACGTTCCAAGTCGTAACATATTTTCAATTTTGGCCTTAAAAGGTTCTGCCGGGAATTCTCAGAGCAATCAGTTTTAACTATTTATATAATTGAGCTGGCGGTCATATTTTATTACACATATAATTATATGTGTCTAATTGAGCCCTTTTTCTTAAACTAATGGAGAGCTTAATATATAGTATTTTCAATAAACATGAATTAAAACTATGTTTAAGTTTACTGATTTAACAAAACTTAAAATTTCCATAAGCATTTAATAAAATTATAATATGCTTAGAAAGATAAAGACTTCAGATTACTGGTCCAAAGAATTTTGGTTAAAGTCGTGACAAGACCCAATTTATTTTTGGAATATCATATTTTAGCTAAGATTTTTAAACATGCCGCGAAAAAATTTTGTATTGCAGTTAATTGTGATTATTCCAAAACAAACAAAAAATGGCGTACGTAAAGTCGGGCGCGGGCGACTTTGGGATACCCTGTACCACTAGCTTGCAATAAAATCCGGTTCCTTCACAAAAAAAAACAAAAAAATTTTTAAGCAACAATTTTCTTTTTTGGAGCGATCGTTCCTATGGGAGCTATATAATAAGTTAACCGATTTCAATAAAATTTAGAACAGTGCTAAGGAACTATAAAAAACTTACGAATACCAATCTTGGTCCCAATATCTTAACAAACAAACGAAACAAAAGAAATTTTGTTCAAAAATCGATTTTTCGGAAGATCGGCGCTATGGGAGCTACATGATATAGTCAACCGATTTGAATTAAATTTAGTATAGTGCTTAGGAACTATAAAAAACTTAAGAATGTCAAATTTGGTCTCAATATCTTAACAAACAAACGAAACACAACAAATTTTGTTAAAAAATCGATTTTTTGGCTGATCGGTCCTATTGGAGCTATATGATATAGTCAACCGATTTCGATCAAATTTGGTACAGTGATTGGGAACTATAAAAAACTTTCGAATACCAAATTTGGTTACGATATCTTCATAAACAAACGAATTATTCATCTAAAACTTTTTTTTTTTTGTCGAGGTCGTCTCAAACACCCCCATGCGAGCTATATAATTTATCCCCGATATCAAAAAAATAAAATAAACTTGCCTCCTATGGAATAATATGGGATCTAATGTGAAAGTTTGGTAACTCTAGCTCTTACCATCTCTGAGATCTAGGCGTTCAAATGGACAGACGGACGGACAGACGGACATGGGTACATCGACTTCTCTATTCACCCTGATCATATTTTAGGTAACTTTGGGGTGTCTCCGACGTCTCCTTCTATATGTTACATACATTTTCGGCTTGCACAAGCTTATAAAAAAAAAAGCACAAAACGAAGTTTCGTTAAAAAAAATGTTTAAATAATATTTTTGTGGCTCAATTCAACAAAAAATTGGAAAGTATAGAAAGTCATTTTTCACAATAAAACGAATCTAAAATTTTGAACATTTGAGGTTAAAAATGTCAACTTTGTCCAATTGGCTCAAGATTTGATCCTATCGTAGCTGACGACGCCATTGATTCGAATCTGAGGTTATTTTTGCTCTATCTCGTCTCGTTTAGAAGTTACGGCCATTTGAATTACAAAATGTCAACTTTGTCCGATTGGCTTAAGATTTGGTCCTATTGTAGCTGACGACACAACTGATACGAATCTGAGGTTATTTTTGATCTATCTCGTCTCGTTTAGAAGTTATGGCCATTTGAAGTACAAAATGTCAACTTTGTCCGATTGGCTTAAGATTTGGTCCTATTGTAGCTGACGACACAACTGATACGAATCTGAGGTTATTTTTGATCTATCTCTTCTCGGTTAGAAGTTATGGCCATTTGAAGTTAAAAATGTCAACTTTGTCCGATTGGCTTAAGATTTGGTCCTATTGTAGCTGACGGCGCCATTGCACTATGGGGCAAACGACCACTTTTAGTGTCATTAATTAATAACTTTAAAATAAAACAACATATTTTAGTTTAATTAGTTTCATTTGCCTTATTACATTCAAATAAATGTGTATATATGTTAAAAGTGGGCGTGGATACTCCCTTTTTTTAAATATAAAAAAAAAAATTTTCTGAAATATAAATTAAATTAAATTTTATTGTTAATAATATGTGCAATGCACGCACCTATTGTTCCTGTTCATATTCTTCGTTATCAAGGACCATGTTGCCTTGGAAATCGATTTCGATTGGCATACATGAAGTATTAACAGAGCTTGATAATTTTTCCTTGCATGATGCAATCGATCAGACTTATATATTTTATTTCGAGACTCGGCACCCTCCTCTCTAAAGTATCCTACTGGAAGAACAGTATTTTCTATAATGTCACATGAATGCACGAGAGCCAAGGATATTTATCAATAATAATTTCTGCAGTACAAAAACAGAAGCTTTGAAATCTTTCAACATTAATTGGCAACTGACTTGACAGACATATTAAAATAGTCCTTAAATTTGTAATAAGGCCTACGTCAATGCCGGTTATATCCTCTTGAATTAACAATTTCACATTAAAATTCTTTGATAGTGCTAGATCTGCTTCTTTACGTTGCGCTCTACCACTTTTGCAAGTATATGGCACTTTAGGCCGTCCTACGCGTCTTACTTTTTTTTTAATATAAATGATTGTTTCTGAGTTAAGCCACTTTGCATGCTTATTTTCAAATTGCTTGAAATTTCTATTAGATTTTGCCCAATTCGAAGTCAACTGGTAGCAGAAACGTTTGGCTTTATCAGCTAAAATTTTTGTTTCATCTTCAGAAATGGTACCAGTTATTCCCGCTTTAAAACAATTAAATATTGCATCTTCTTTTGTAGTCTTCGTCGTCATTGCCTTCCACGTTGCAAACAACTTTGCATTTTCAAATCTTAGTTGTTGACCTACAAAGTTAAATTTGCGCAAATGGGCGGAAAATTGCACTTTAGTATAACATGCATTTGAAAGATGATGGAATATACTAACACAAACAACAAACTCTATTGGCCGGAAGAGCTCGACTCATTTTGTAGCTCTATTTGAAAACTAATTTTTGTTACAATTTTTTGCTTGTTGAATGGTTAGCAATTACACTAAATTAGGAGAACGGCACAATTAATTTAGGCAATTCAAATTCACAAACACATGATACAAACCACTCTCGTTAAGCTGCATCTTCAAAATTTCACTTCTGTTGCTTAATTAGTCTATTTTAGCAGTTCTAAGTTGCATGCAAAAAAATTACATTTGACAAGCACCTGTTTTTGTTTATGAACAGCTGTTTTTGACAGCTAATAATATAACAGCGGCGCGATCTGTTAAAATTTTTGGTACGTAACATTACAGATTTATGTTTCTAAGATGCATTGCGGTTAAAAAAAAAATTTTTAACGACTTTTAGAATATGGGTTTTGGCCAGATAAAGTGGTCGTTTGCCCCATAGTGCATTGATTCGAATCTGAGGTTATTTTTGCTCTATCTCGTCTCGTTTAGAAGTTACGGCCATTTGAATTACAAAATGTCAACTTTGTCCGATTGACTTAAGATTTGGTCCTATTGTAGCTGACGACACAACTGATACGAATCTGAGGTTATTTTTGATCTATCTCGTCTCGTTTAGAAGTTATGGCCATTTGAAGTACAAAATGTCTACTTTGTCCGATTGGCTTAAGATTTGGTCCTATTGTAGCTGACGACGCCATTGATTCGAATCTGAGGTTATTTTTGCTCTATCTCGTCTCGTTTAGAAGTTATGGCCATTTGAATTACAAAATGTCAACTTTGTCCGATTGGCTTAAAATTTGGTCCTATTGTAGCTGACGAAGCCATTGATTCGAATCTGAGGTTATTTTTGCTCTATCTCGTCTCGTTTAGAAGTTATGGCCATTTGAAGTTGGAAATGTCAACTTGGTCCGATTGGCATAAGATTTGGTCCTAAAGCAGCTTACAACGCAATCTGAGCTTCTTTTTGCTCTACGACATCTAGATTAGAAGTTGTAGCCACTTGAAGTTGGAAAAGTCTACTTGGTCCGATTGGCTGATTAAAGATTTTTGAAAACGAAGAGTTTTCTTAAATTTTAAACACTTTAAAAAAAAAATGCTTGCACTGTATAAGGTGCCTCCAAAAGTATACAGAACTTTTTCTTTTTGGGTGGCGCCATCTCTTAGCCTCATTTTTCTTCATCTACTTTTATGGTCTCCGAGATCCACGTTTTTATACCCTGTACCGTATGGTCCAAGGGTATATTAAGTTTGTGCAAGCCGAAAATGTATGTAACATATAGAAGGAGACGTCGGAGACACCCCAAAGTTACCTAAAATATGATCAGGATGAATAGAGAAGTCGATATACCCATGTCCGTCTGTCCGTCTGTCCGTCCGTCCGTCTGTCCGTCCGTCCGTCCTTCCGTGTGAACGCCTAGATCTCAGAGATGGTAAGAGCTAGAGTTACCAAACTTTCACATTAGATACCATATTATTCCATAGGAGGCAAGTTTATTTTATTTTTTTGATATCGGGGATAAATTATATAGCTCCCATGGGAGTGTTTGAGACGACCTCGAAAAAAAAAAGCGTTTTAGATGAATAATTCGTTTGTTTATGAAGATATCGTAACGAAATTTGGCAATCGAAAGTTTTTTATAGTTCCCAATCACTGTACCAAATTTGATTAAAATCGGTTGACTATATCATATAGCTCCCATAGGACCGATCGGCCAAAATAACTTTTTTAAAGAAAAATTGGCTATATTTCGTTTTTTAATAAAGATATCCTAACCAGATTTGGCGTTTGGAAATTTTTTAGACCACTTAAGCAATGTGCCAAATTTGAACAAAATCGGTGGACTATATCATATAGCTCCCATAGGTCCGATCTTCCAAAACATCGATTTTTTAACAAAATTTGTTGTGTTTCGTTTGTTTGTTAAGATATTGGGACCAAATTTGACATTCGTGAGTATTTTATAGTTCCTAAGCACTGTACCAAATTTAATCCAAATCGTTTGACTAGATCATATAGCTCCCATAGGACCAATCGGTCCAAAAACACGTTTTTTATACAAAATTCGATGTGTTTTGTTTGTTTGTAAAGATATTTGAAATAACTTTGGCGTTCATATCTTTTTTAAGGTATTTAAGCACCGTGTCAAATTTTATTGAAATCGGTTGACTATATCATATAGCTCCCATAGGAACGATCGGTCAAAAAAAAAATTTTTGCTTAAAAATTCTTCTGTTTTTGGTTTTTTGTGAAGAAATCGGACTTTATTACAAGCTAGTGGTACAGGGTATCCTAAAGTCGTCCGCGCCCGACTTTACGTCCGCCATTTTTATATCTGAATAGATAGTAGTCATCATCCTTTGTTACATAGATTGTCCAAACACTCAACACTCTTGACCCTAGTGTGTGTAAAGGGTATACAAATTTTAAAAAATAAAAATAAAACTAGAAAATTGTTTAGCCCTGGGAAATCATATTTTTAATTATGCAGACACAGAAATGTATGTAGTTCGTATTCGGTAAACTTGTGATTGATTTTCCTGTGGCTGGCTTTGTGTGACAAATGGTGACAACTCTGGCATAACTGCTTGCGGGTTGCCGGGTTGCTAAAACTATAAAATATGGCCCAAGGCTGGGCAAAACTTTTGAATATGCATAAAGCAAGTCGTTATACTCATGTTGTATGAGTGTCATTTTGTGTGTATTGTATATTGTATATAGTATATTGTATATATATTTATGTAGTTTATAAGTTTCCTTTACATATTTGAGGTTGCACAATATAAACTACAATTTGAGCTGACAGTTCATAAATACGGCTCAGCACAGGGTTGTAATAAATGGACAAATGGATATTTTCGGATTTTAAGCTATGCATATTTGTTTTTTGTGCCAAAAGCGGACAATCTGTTATTTTAAATATTTTATTTATTTTAAATAGCATTATAAATAAAATGTTTCAAACTTTCGAAAAGTTCGGGTTTTTAACAGTTGACAAATAAATTTTTATTATTTTGTAAATACTTGAAATTATATTTTGCAATAATAACTCAGTTACTTAAATTAAATATGGTGCTCTTTATTAATCGCATTGTCAATTATAATAAAAAATATTTAGCTAAGTAGTTAAATTAGGAATCCTTAAGTCAAGCTGGATGAGCAGCCCCATTATTCTTATGATAATTATGTTTATCTCTTGAATTGTAGCAGTTCTATTGAACTAGTTAACATAAGATCCTAAGGTTCATAAGCCGTCTTTCTCATACAAAAATTGACAGCATCCACAAACTACCAGTCAATATTTGATCGGAAAAAAATACATTAGTAATTTCAGAAAGGATAGCAATTTTTACTCGAGTTACTGAAATTTATATGTATATCGGCTGAAAATAAGTGAAGCGGGCCACTTTTTTTGGCGACCTTCTCCGATTTTGATGATTTTTACACAGTTCGTAGAGCTACTAGCACTACTACTACATGAGAAACCACGTCAAATTTTATTCCAAAATTCCAATTATTTATCTAGTTATCGATAACTGAATATCGGGTTTTTCATTTTTGCACTATTTTTAGCAGTTCCTTCAGAAGAGTAATGGTCGTGATTTATGCATGGTAATAAACCTTTTAGACAGCATCTCAATGTGGCTTTTAAATCGGCAGGGGCATGCCCCTTGTTGAACTTACTCACTGAATAGACGAACCGACGCTGCTGTGCCTACTTAAATGTATTTGTCTGCCTCAAAAAGAGTTTTACATAAATTGTACAAGTACTTGGGATACCCTTTCTATAAAATGTATTTTGTTCTTAACAACCTTTTTAAGGTGGTGCTTAATTAAGTTGTTTGATTTTGGGGCGAATACTGAATATAAAAGTGGGAGACAGCGAAATCTGCGCATAAATCGAACTGCTTCATTTTTGGTCTTACGAATTTAGCGATCATTTCATCGGTTTCACTGTTTCTGAGAACACATTTCCACCTCAATGTAGGACTGTGTTTATGACGTAATACGTAGTGTTACAATATAAAGTTATATAATCGGATGTTGGTAGAAAAATTCAGCTTAAAATTCAGACGGTTGTAAAGTTTTTGTTGTTTATATTGGACCTCAAGTTTTCAGAGTGGCTATTTGTTTTTAAAGTATTCCTGATTGCTTTTTATATATTATTGGTCCATCTACAGATACATTTACAAGATTATTATGAATAAAGAAATAAATATAGTCTGACTCCACGCATTTAGAAGTGATACAAAAATTTACCTCATAAAATATTTTCAAGTAAATTTTACAAAATTTGAAATATGCTCTTTAGTTTAAAGCATTTTCAGAACTTTTTTTTGATTAAGTTTTTTCTTCACATAGCAGAGCATTTAACTTATTTTATTGCAAAATAGTTTTCTTTTTGTTTTGTTAAACTCATTTTTGAGCCGAACCAGAATCATCTAAACCACTTCAGCTTCGCACAGTGGCGCATCAGCCGCAAAAACGTTGGAAAAATCGACTTCGCGATGAAGTTATTTTGTAAAGGTAATACAAGCATCTGATAGTATCAAGAAAACATAACTTTTAATCAATCCTGATATACCTATCTTTCAATGACAAATATTGCAGATAACAAAATTCAACTTTCACAAGAACGCTATGCTCTACTTCTCAGATTATTACCTATTTAAGCCTGAACATTTTTTTTTACAATTACAATATAATTCATTATAATATCTCAATTGGTTTAGAGAATATGATTTTTGCAATGGTTTTGGGATTATAGTACTCATTTTCAGAAGAGAAACGTATGTATATATAGTAAGTTTACTTTGTTTGTAAGGGCGTATCAATATCCCCCCACCATAAAAAAAAAAGTGGTAGTATTTTACTCGAGATATAGGGATAACGTCCAGGCCCTACCAGCACCCTCTTTCAAGACAAGGAGAGCCTGGCATAGGTGTAGCCCGTTGTAGACTGACTTACGAAATCACTTCGACCTCACTGCAAACCTGATGTGGAGTAGGTCATTGAACACATGCAGGAACTCAATGCTCGACCGTAATCGCAGCTTATACTGGATCAGTGGTGGGATGGTGGGAGTACCTTTTCATTTACTGCCCTGAACTTCGAGGAACAAGGTTCCTTGTTATATATGTATATCTTAATGACTCGTCAGCTCTCAGAAGAAAGTCCAAGAAACCACTCGAGGTTTATTGAGGCCGTGCGTGAATGGTTTCAAAATTTTAAAAATGGCGAATATGACGTGCAAGAAAGGATCGCCCCAGACCCGTGAAAAACTTCAAGGATACAGAATTAGAGACTTTGCTGGATGAAGATGGTTGTAGAACGCAACAAGAACTTGCAAATTTATTGGGCGTTGCTCAGCAAGCCGTTTCTGATTGCCTAAAAAGCAATCAGAAACTGGGACATTGGGTGCCGTAAGAGTAGAAGCCGAGGGACATCGAACGGCGCCTTTGCACGTGCGAACAACTCCTTCAACGGCAAAACAGAAAGAGTTTTTTGCATCGAATCATAACCGGCAATGAAAAGTGGATACACTACGACAACCCGAAGTGGAAAAAAATCGTGGCGGCTTCCCGGATATCCAACAACTTCAACAGCGAAACCGAACATTCATGGCTCGAAGCTGATGTTCTGTATTTGGTGGGATCAACTCGGCCTAGTGTACTATGAACTCTTGCACCCAGGCGAAACCATTACAGGAGCCTGAGTCGAGCGTTGAAGGAAAAACGCCCGCAAAATATACTTCATACTTCTACATTACAACGCTCGGCCATATGTTTCCAATGTAGTGAAAACATACCTGGAAACTTTGAAATGGGACATCCTAACCCACCCACCGTACTCTCCTGACATAGCCCCTTCTGATTTTTACTTATTTCGATTGATGACGCATGACCTGGCCGAACAGCACTTTCGTTCTTTCGATTCATGGATCGCGTCAAAAGAAGAAAAAGATGGGGAAAAGTAGGTGATCTAAAAGAGCTAGACGGTGCTGTTTTATTATAATAGCATATATTTTTCACAAAATCGGAAAAATTACCGAAAAACTTACTATTTTCACCATTTCGAATAAGCTGAATTAAAGCAGCATCGTCCATAATCTTGAGTCTTCATCTAAGTTATTTGCGGCTTAAAACTTTTGACTCTAAATTTGTAATTTTTTAAATGTCATAGAAGCATTGGCTTCTTCGGGACTATGCTGGTATTCGACGTGATCTCTTCAGTAAGTTAAGTTCTTTCTAAAACAATTTCATGTTGGAGAACCAAAGAATTGCTAGATGTCCTGCCCTCTTATCATAACAATTACAAAACATTGTCTGAAGAAGTGGGCCGATCTTTAACTGTCTTTTTCTTGTCGACTTTCTTGTCAAATGAGTTTTCATAATTAAAGACTCAGACTCGTCTGGGACTGTAATTCCGAATTACTATTTCGTATCCTAAGATTATTTGCAAAACTAATTTCAGAAACTTAAAAGATACTGGTATCAATTGGCCAAAGATAATGATAGATCATGCTCTCGGTTGCAAAACCACAACAGACCTTCTTGACTCCATTCTTCTTTGCATACAACAAAATAATGTCCAATCTAATAAAATGTGTCTTTTTTAGGTGGTTATTTAAAACGTTTTATTTGACATTTATCTCTTAAAATGACAATTACGAGGTTGATTTGCAAATTGTGTTTTCATTTAAAACTTTTGGATTTTAGTCTCTAATAGCAATTCATATTTATTTGGTTAAATTTACTTTAAACCTGTTTTGAAAAACTATAATTCAATTCTTTAATTTACCTATTCCGAAAAAAGGTTTCTTTTATTATTTTCTTAAAAAAAAACCAACTTAAAATTACAATAAAATAAATAAAATTTCACAGTTGCTGGAAATGTGCATGATTTATAAAGCCACAACTATGGGAATTGCCAGGACACAACCACAGGAAACATCTTTGACAGTCGTCATGCTCCGTGCTACAAGCTTCTTGTTTCATGCCACTCTGCGGCGCTGCTCCGAGATGACGACAGTCCGTGCCACCTTGCCACCTTCTGTTGCATAGTACCTACAGGCGGCGTCAGTTGGTTTGTTAAAAAACTTTCTTACACTAAAACTGACTGAATAAATGACTAACTGCCTGAGTGACTGACTATGGAATTGAGTGTGGAGCTGGGACTGACTGTGGGAGTAACTCCTGGAACTAGTTGACTCACTGACAAGCTGTTTCTGCCATTCTTGTTGTTGTTTTTGTTTTTGAATGTTGTTGCGTTTTTACCACCAGCGGCAAATAAATTGAAATTCGTAATTATTCCCAACAGCATGAAAATTTATTCAATTTTAATTGAGTTTTCCTTTGTGTCCATGTTACAGTAAAGCTCCAACCCCGACCAAAGCTTTACCAACACTTCCCTAGAAATAAATATGAAATGAAATTGTTGAAATTTAAAATTGTATTAAACACACTTGCAAATTAAACAACATTTTGCAACACACAAACTAACTTGTGCAAAATATCCTTTAGACCCGTTAATATAAAGCATGTTTAATTTTTAAAGTGTCCAAGAAAATGTCTGCTCAATGTGGGCTTATAGATTTTTTTGAAAGTCACTCACTGTTAGAATCGTTTGACAAGGATGAAAAGATTACAAAAATAAAATCAAAAAATAACTTATATCCCAAACTTAACTTTAACGTATACTATTTCCTTATATTTTTAGGGTCAATTGTGTAAAATCAGTTGTAACTTATTAAAAGTTCGTAAAAATTCCAGCGAATTTTCAATTTCTCATGAACTAAGCAACTAAAAATTAGAATAAGCTGTTGGTTTGAGGAAACGTTCATTTGAGAGTTGAAACTCGGCACTTTATATTTTGTTGTTGCAAAAGTCCTTAACTCAATTAAACAGCTAGCGTGAAGACCATGTATGATAAAATTTGTTACAAAATTATTCAAAAACATAAAATCAAAAATGGTTTTCAAAAAATTTGTAGTGTAGAAAATTTAATAAATAAAAAAATCGTTCATAAGTATTGTTCCATCTTTCTAAGGTCATCTTTTGCGGGCAACCGCGAATCATGCCATTTGTGGAGGTCTTTATAGGGGCGGAATGCAGATCAGTCAAGACATGTGCCATTGGAAATAATAATAATAAAATAAAATAATAATCGATCGAAGCAATATATGGGGACTTTGACTGATGCGGTAGGACTTTCCATTTAATCGTTTCCTCAGTGGCACAGTGCTTGACTCAATTGAAGTCCATCCATTCACAAGTTCAAAGTTTTTACCAACGTTGAATTTGTTTCATCTTTCTGAGTTCATCTTTTAAGGATATCCACGAATCATATAATTTTTCGATGTCTTCATAAGGGTGGCCTTGTCTAGTGCTCGATTCAATTACATCAATTAAAGTCTATTCTGTTGCTCATAATAGACAACACCGGCATGGTCCTGCTAAATGCACATAAAGATTCTATATATCGTCACCATTCATGATATATTTTAGATAACCCTTCATTTTTTGCCACTAGAGTAGTTGTACACAGGCTAAAAAATAACGCTACACAATCCATTGACATCAGATCAGAAGATACCCAAGTTCCTGGCCATCTGAGTCATTACCATATTATTCAGTGATACAACTTAGGTAAGTAAATTTGTGAATTTCTTAAATTTCTTGGATGAAATAGATTTCATGATTTGATAGCTGTTTTTATACCCTGTGCCGTATGGTACAAAGGGTATATTAAGTTTGTGCAAGCCGTATGTAACATGTAGAAGAAGTCGTCGGACACACCCCAAAGTTACCTAAAATATGATCACGAGGACTAGAGAAGTGGATATACCCATGTACGTCTGTCCGTCAGTCTGTCCGTTTGAACGCCTAGACCTCAGATATGGTAAGAGCTAGACTAACCAAACTTTCACATTAGATCCCATATTATTTCATAGGAGACAAGCTTATTTTATTTTTTAATATCAGGTTTAAATTATATAGCTACCATAGGCTGCTTCAGACGACCTCGAAAAAAATAAAAGTTTTAGATGAATAATTCGTTTGTTTATGATGATATCGTAACAAAATTTGGCATTCGAAAGTTTTTTATAGTTCCCAAGCACTGTACCAAATTTAATCAAAATCGGTTGATTATATCATATAGCTCCATAGGACCGATCGGCCAAAATAACTTTTTAAAGAAAAATTCGTTATATTTCGTTTTATAACAAAGATATCGTAACCAGGTTTGGCGTTTGAAAATTTTAGACCACTTAAGCAATGTGTCACATTTGAACAAAATCGGTTGACTATATCATATAGCTCCCATAGGTCCGATCTTCCAAAAAATCGATTTTTGAACAAAATTTGTTGTGATTCGTTTGTTTGTGAAGATATTGAATTCAAATTTGGTATTCGTAAGTTTTTTATAGTTCCTAAGCACTGTACTTAAATTTAATCATAATTGGTTGACTATATCATATCGCTCCCATAGAAGGAATCGGTCGAAAAAAACGTTTTTTATACAAAATTAGTTGTGTTTCGTTTGTTTGTAAAGATATTTGAACTAAATTCGGCATTCATTTTCAAGGTATTAAAGCACTTTATCAAAGTTGATCGAAATCGGTTGACTATATCATATAACTCTCATAGAAACGATCGGTCAAAAAAAAATTGTTGCTTAAAATTTTTCTGTTTTTGGTTTTTTATGAAGGAACCGAATTTTATTGCAAGCTAGTGGTACGGGGTATCCCAAATTCGTCCGCGCCCGACTTTACGTGCGCTATTTTCTTATAAATAATTTCCAAATTATTTATATGTATTTTTTGTTAAAGTAATTAAAATTATCCACAAAATGAAACATCTATCACCTTGTTACGATTAATAGTTTTCCAGCAATCGAACAAATAAATCGCTTGCCAGGGCCAATTTTCATTTTACATAGAAGCAGCTAAGCGTAAGGCTGGGGACAAAGCAGAGCACTGCTTGCTTCGATTGCTCTGAGTGTGATTAAAAAAGGATATCATGCAAAAGCCGTACTAACATATAATGCCACGCCCCCTACCCACAAATTCGCTAACTCGGTTTTAGACTTAGAACAAGGTCCCTAACGATACCTTAAAGTTAAACCCATAATGGATTTTTTTCAGATGAAACTCTTCGTTTGCTGTAATAACGGTACATTACTCTTCCTGCAGTCGAAAATCTCTTTAGCAATTGCTATACAGTTTGTCGCACTTAAAAAAAAGTAGTTTGTTTTTATAAGTTCTTGTCTTTTGTAAATTGCTTTTACACCAAAGACACAAAAAAATGCATAAAAGACTGCCAAAAAATTGTAGAAGATTGCCAAAAAACCTTGAATTAAGTGAAAAATTTCTTCAATTAAGAAACATAAGATTTTTGATTTCTAAACAAGACTATGAAATTTTCGTATTTTTTTGTTAAGTATGTTCATTATGGTGCAATCTCAATAAAAATGTGTGAGTTCACATTTAACGTAAGAAATAAAACCAATTTAACCATTTTCAATATGAAAAATTTGTAATTAATCTTGGCAAATGAAGTTTAACCTTTAGTCAATTAATTTTAAATCTGCCCTCGCATCATTCTAAAAAGTGTATATGCCAAGAACTAGTTGCTCTTACTGAAGCCAGAGTATGCTGCATTTGCATTGGAATTAGTGGCTGCGAGAGCCGATTTTAGAAAATGTTGAATGGTTTCAAATGTTGAAATGCTCCACTTTGAGCATAAGTTTGTTTGGGAGTGTATGCGTATTGTTGTTGTTGTGAATGGCTAAAACAAAATTTGCAACAGGATAAACGAAATGGAGACCCAAGCTGCCTACAAATGGCAACAAGCACGTACAGCAGAGAGTGAGGATAGAGACCGAGAGAGAGAGAGAGAGAGCCAGCTAAGAGAAGAAAAGTGCACTGCTAAAGGCGCGCCTTGGGATATGCAACGAAAATTGCATGTTGTTTGTGCCTGCCTCTCGTTTCGTCTGCTCTTCTCGTCCTGGTTTACTGCGTTTCGTTTTTGTTTCATTTCGTTGCATCTTTGTTTACAATTTTCATAAACTGCAACCCAAAATGCATGAATCGTATGCACATATCAAGTGCTTGCTCTGGGTAGGACTGCAGGGTGCAGCGTGGAGCAGTGGAATGAGCATTGGATGCATATCATCAATCATCAGATGAACGGCATGCATGCCATACACACACACAATCAAGCACACATGCACACACACACATGCATGCAAACTGCAGCATAATCGTCAAGCACTGAATTGAGTTGAGTTGAGTTCGGTTAGAGTTATGGGATGGAGAGAGGGAGCGGTCAGAGTTAGAACAGCTCGCTCTCTGTTTGTGTTTGCTTTTGCATGTAAACCAATACAAGCAGCCAGTGGCGTCGATAACATTTTGCAATAGGGTGGTGAATATCGTATAGCTTGGTATTGAATTCCAAACATTTACATATCTTTGAAACTTCTATTTTACAGCCGCCTCGAAACTATCTTGGATATTCGGAAAGTTTTCATGTGGAACGCATTAAATACACTGGAGCTTGTTGAAGTAAGGGTAAGTGTTTATTTTTGGATGAAAAACTAAAACTATGACTAACTAATGAATACATTATGATATATGATAAGTTATGACGAATGTTTTTTGAATGTTAACAAAACATAGACTAAATTTGATTAAACAGTAGAAAATCGTGTAGAAATTTTATTTTTCTTTGTTGAAGCTGTAGAAATAATTTTTTATATACCTACAATAGTATAAAAGCAATTACATGACTTCTTCATACAAAATTTAAATTTTCGAGCTTTATGACTTTGTCGAATGCTCAGAATAAAATTTCTTTCAAATAAGATGAAGCATTATAAAATATTTATATTTTTAGATTCTCTTTTCTATGAACTATATTAAATATTGTGTTTGTTTAAGCTTTTATTCGGAAATTTAAAGAAACTAAATTGTATATTATAATAAGAAAATATTATTATTAGTTTTTGGGAATATCACTCAGATCAAACATTCGGTATGTGTGCTTGTAAAGGTACATTTTACAATCTAAAGTCGATATACCGATCCTAAAATATCGTTTAAGAAGATAGCAGGATTTTCAGACTCATTGTTGCAAATTCATTTTGCCTATATATATTTATTTAATATAATTTTTCCAACGATTTGCTCCCTTTAGTATTCTTATATAGCGTCTTATAATTTTATAATTTTTTATTAATTATTAAAAAAATTCAAATAATATTAAAGTACTGCACAACTTGCAAGGCAGTTTGAACTGATTGTGCATAAAGGATTCCCCTAACTAACTAATGAAGACTTAACGTACAATTTACGATTCGTTTAGGAAACAGGTATTATTCCCAAGTGGATCTATTATAACATACCTCCTTCACGACTTAGATTTCTTCCAAATAGTCTGAATGTATTCCCATCTTTTTCTTGGACTAGGGGTAACAACGATATCCGTTGAGAGAACGTACATGCCAAAGAGCTTGTTTCTTTTGCTGACGAGTGCCATGCATTCACTTAGTAGATGTTCTGAAGTGGCTTCCTCCATGCTAAAGAAGCGACATAGTCCACTATCCCTATTTTATTTAAGTGTCTGCGGAGCCTATGGTATCCCATCAAGAGGTATTCTCACGGTATTTTTCCCGTGACTTAAATGAGTTTGAATCTCTTACGGTTGTAGTTCGAAAGTCCTGGTAACTGGACCCAGTGAAGCTGGCGTTAATTTTCTTCCTCCTTCTCAGTAGGTCCCATACATGATGTAACCAATCTCACAGCATGGTTCAAGTTCTATTAGCAGTGTTTCTGCGCCCTTCCTTGCTAGACTGTCTGCCAGCTCATTTCCAGGAATATTGCTGTGTCCAGGAACTAAAACGTGAGGCTATTTCTGGTAGTGCAGTTCTCATTGCTTTGATCAGGCTTGATGGGATTTTGGCTCTGCTGAGTGCGTTTAACGTTGCTTGATTGTCAGACAGCACGAAGATTTCCTTTTCGTGGTACTTCTTTTGTACATTGAATTCCGCACACTTTACTGTGCTATTGGACTTTAGCTTGGAAAATGCTGGTGTGTTTGTTTAGTGATATGTGATATTTAGTCCTGGGTGCTACTACTGCCAGGCAACTTCCTTCATCGGTGAGGTATCCATCTGTGAACAACTTCATTGTTGCAAGAGATGTCCAGGCCTCTTTCGTGCTGAGTTTGAATATGATCATACATAAAAAGACCATTTTTTGCAGTTCCTGCAATTTGGCGCTAAAGCGCGCCCTGCTTCTTCAAATGGGTCTGACAACCTTTAGGTTAGAACCATCTTATTATTCGTGGTGGTCCCCCATGGTTTCCCGGCAATTCTTCGCCACATATAGCTTGAGCACTTATTTTTCGTGTTGTATATATGGTTGTAGTTAAACTTTGGCTTGTAGTTGAACTTTGAGCCGAAGGTTCCTGGATATGGCTATCCCGCTCATCTTTCCAAGTTTATACCTCCTTATGAAGGGTACAATGACTGTAGAGGTTTTGTTCCTGCTGATACCTAGCAAAAATCTTTTACAAAATATATGATTTATTTTAGAGAATCCAATTTAAGTATAAATGAAATAGGAACGATTCCGTTGGATCGCAAAGGAGACGATTTATTGTAGATTCCAATTAAAGTTCAAAAAATGCAAGATACGTTTTTTATTCATTCGTTCATTGTGTGGCCATGACAATCCGTTCTCGGGTAACGGCCAACTCAATAGCACCTTCTCCAATTAGAATGCCAAGGGAGGATAGGTTCTCCTCCACTTGATCATTCCATCGGAGTCGTGGTTGTCGCCTTCGTCTTCCTTCGTCGGCTTTCGCTTCAAATAACTTTTTCGCTGGAGCATTGTTATCCATACGTTCGAAATGCCCGAGCCAGCGCAGACGTTATATTATGATGCGCTGGACAACATTTATGTCGTCATAGAGCTCGTGGTTCATCCGTATACGATAGTCGTCCTCAAAACGATGGGACCGAAGATTAAACGAGGAATTTTTCTCTCAACCACCCCAAGAGCAGGGGCAAGATGAGCGTTTTGTAGAGTGTTACTTCTGTTGTTCGAGAGAGGTTCTGCTACACATCTGCTGACTGAGACCATTTTAACACCTATTGGCAAGTGTGATTCTTCGTTTTATGGCCAGGCTGATTTCATTTTCGGTGTTAACGGCGGTGCCAAGGTAAGCGAACTCCTTGACCACTTCAAAAGTATAGTGGTCCGCTGCAACATGGGAGCCTAGACGCCGTGCGTCCCTGATCGTAGACGGCATATACTTTGTCTTGCCCTTGTTTACCTCTAGACCCACTTTCTCTGACTCCTTTTCGATTGCGGAAAATGCAGCAGTGACATTTCGCTAACAACGCCCAATGATGTCGATATCATCAGCGTATGCAAGAAGCTGGAGACTCTTGAAAAAAAATAGTGCCATTGCGATGTATACCGGCCTTCCGCAGTACCCCTTCCATCACGAAATTGAAGAGGTCGCATTATAGATGGTCGCCTTGTCTGAAACTTTGAACAGCTTCGGAGAGGTCCGTTCCTACCTTGACAGAGCTGATGGTGCCGCTCAATGTCATTCTGCAATGACGAATCAACTTTGCATGAATACCGAACTCAGACATGGTGGTGTATAGGCGATCGCTTATCGGGCTATCGAAAGCAGCTTTGTAATCGATGAAGAGATGATGGGTATCGATCTGTTTTTTGTGGGCCTTTTCCAGGATTTGGCGTAGAGTGAGTATCTGGTCTATGTTGGACTTACCAGGCTCTGAAGCCGCACTGATACGGACCGATCAGAGTGTTTCACATAATACGCTCGATTGGATCTTGTATGATATGGCAATAAGACTGATTCTCCGGCAGTATAGGACAAAGGACCCTGTCCTTCCTAAATCTCTAAAATCCATTTTGTAGAATAATAGCCATTTCTAGTATTCTGTATTCGGTAAATACAGAGATGATCTGGGAGACTTGCAGTCTATGAAGAGGTACCTTTTCATATTTCACATTGATTACTTTTGATCTTTGCCTCCTTTGTCAACCATGGCTTACTCCAGAGTTACTACTTTTCAGAGTTATCAGATCAACCCAGTTTCTTCTTCGCAACAAGCAGAGTTTTTGGAAACCGAGCTAATAGAAGAAGCTTTACCCAAATAACCCCAATGCTACACCACTGTAAATAGCTCAAACGCACACAAACACGCTTTGCATATTAAATTATCTATCATAAAGCCCCTTCACCCCCCCTTTCCCAAATTCTTTTGCTAGATCGCGTTGATTTTGGGAAAACTCCACTGCATATTATTTATGACGTTGGCGTTGTTTTGGGGCGTCCGTTGCCTAGTAGCTGCCAACTGCTGCTTCCTGCTCCTCGCTGGGAGCTGGTAATAGCTGCAGTGTTGCCATAGTTTTACTAGTTAATTTAAAATAAATTAAAATGGGATTACAATATGCAATATGCAGGCACTGCTTAGCCAAAAATGAACGTTGATTGTTTTGGCAGATTGTTTACACTAGACTACAGCAGTAATTGAAAGGGCCTAAATATGCATGAAGGTATTTGATTAAAGCAAATTGAGGCATAAATATATATATAGACAAGTGAGCAAAGAATTCTTGATTTCGTAGGATTTAGGGTTCGCCAGCGAAGCCAATAAATATTTCAAACGACAAAGGCGCAAAACATTCACACTGCATATAAAAATCTGTGCAAACAAAAAATACATAAACAATTTCTGCCTAATTGATCAATACGCTGACTTCACACGCAATTTGCATAACTCAATGTTGGCCCAAACGAATTCGAATCAAATGAAAGGGTTTTCCGCGCCATAAAAGCCATCAAAAAAAGAAAAAAAAAGCCATCGGAATAAGGCAACAACAGCAGCCAACGGCAGGGCTGGCTTAGATACCAAAAAAATATGCAAATAAAAAATGGCTAGGCGTAAGTTATGGAGATTTGAAGCGCACCATAAAAACTAAAGGCTTAAAAAAGTCGAAAAAAAAAAACAAACTAGAGAATGGAATACATATTTTTAAATATATATTCCCAACAGTTTTGGTTTCACGTTACCAAAAAAAAAGAAACATGGTGTTCATATAATCTATGGAATTTGCTTGCACACACGGTTTTCATAACTGGGTCAATCCAAACAAATATCATTTTAGACCCTCGAAAGAGATTCGCTTGAAAATATGCTAAGCCGTTTTATTGTTTTATTAAAAAATTAAAGATTTTTATTATGACAATATTTGTCACATGTCTAAATCTAAAATTAAAAAAACTTGTTAGTATTAAATTGGTTTCAGGCTGTGAATAACAAATTTTAAGGCTTGGCAAATTGATAGAAATTATGTTTAAGACCCTAAAAAAAAATTTGGACATCGTTTTCCGAAACCGAAAATCTTGATTTAAGAGTCAATTATGAAATATTATACCGGTTGACACCTGGAGGAAGTCACATATAGATAGTACACTTCAAACCAAAAAAAAAAAATAATAATAATGCTTTTAGTTAAAATAAGTCAACAAAAAATTAAAATCGTAACATCTTGAAACGATATTTTTTTAGCTTATTGTAGGAAAATGCTTTTTTATTTTTTAAATTGAGAATCTTTTCTTGAGCTAACAAATTTTTAAAAATTGGAATATCTAAGATTGGAAAAGCACCGGACTAGGCAAAATATTTTAAAATTTTTTGGTAGTTTTCAGCTTTCATATAATGAAGTTAAATACGATAAATCCCATTTTTTTATTATTTAAGGCTTTTAATGTAAATTGAATATTTTTAAGTTTTATTATATATAATTTTTCTTGTCTTAGGTTTGTAAATTGATCATGCTAAAAATATTAATTTAACTCCTATTGTGATCTCAATTTAGGACTATAATTTTTTTTTTAAATATTGGTTTCAATTTAAGAATTTTCGAACTTATTTAAAGTTTAATCTTTTTTTCTTAATTCAACAACTTTTTGTCTATTATATTTTAAGTATAATGATCTTGTCTTACAATTTTATTGTTCCGATCTTAAGAATTGAAACCATTGAAGCCGCCATACAAAAAAGTATAGAAAAAACTCGAGCCCCTATGCTCGACTAGGAGAGAAGGACGATAGTAGTATACAAAAAACCTTAAATTTAATTTTTTTTTTATCAGTATAGATTAATTAAAAAATATATAGCGGACTCCTTGATTGATTCCACACTACTCAAATGTACACTAAAAAAAATAAAGAATTTTACGCTCAGAAGAAAGCGGTTTCTTTTAAAACAAGGATTTGTGACGTCAGAAGCGCGCCAAAAGTGACATTTCTATTTAGAGGGTGTTTTTTTAGACAAAATATATAAATTTCAGCATATTTAAAATAATACAAGGAATAAACTGTAGCTTGTTTGTACGACAGAAATTCTTTAATTGAGAAGTGCTCTAAATTATTAGTCAGATTAAGAGCATTTTTTTTAATTTAAAAAAAAAGGGAACAAATGTTGATCTTTCCAAATTTTAAAGTTCAACAATCTGCTTTTGATAAAATTGTTATCTTTATTAAAACTAAGCCATTTTTTGAATATACTTTTCCTCTATTTATTAAATATCACAAATGCTCTCTCATCCTTTTTCTCATAAAAACAATTTTTTGTTTTTTACTGCTGCCCTGGTCATGCCTAGGCGCAGCAGGAAACACCCAATAAACATGTCAAATAGAACACACTTACTCCGTCCCTCTCTCTCTCTTCACCTCCTTCTCCCCCAAAGGATTTCGCCTACTATTCACTACTCGATTTGCTCTTAGCTACAACACGCAAAATTTCGCATGCGATAAAATAAAGAGAGAACCAAAAATAAAAAAAATAAAATAATATGGCAAGACGCTCACTTATTTTTATTTACTCACAGGATTATGCTAATTTTTAAAGTGATTTAGTGCAGTCAATACAAAGAGTAAAACCGTGCGAATGAGAGAGCACTAAAGCGAGAGCAGCATAGCAATACAACACAACAAAGCGCAATACAAACCAACAAAAATAAAAATAGCAACAAAATGAGCGAAAAATGGCGCTCGACTTTTGATTTTGGCGCAACGCATAAAAATAAAACGAAAATGAAATAAAAAAAAGTGGATTATGGTGCAAGACTGCAGGATACCCTGCATTATTTTGACAAAAAAAAAAAAATGTTTTTAGTTCGCTTTTGGAACTTTCGAGATTGAAATGGTTTTGGGTTTGGTGTTGGAAATATTTCAACGCTTTGATCTTTATTATGCTGACTTAGCTTAAAATTTTTGTAAGTCCGATTGCTTTTGATTATTTATTCAAAAATTGTGGATTGTGGTTGTAATGAAGAAATGTATTTTATTTTATTTCTAAGCTCAGAAAAAAGAAGCCTTTTTTAATTTAAGTTCTTTAGATAGGTATCAATAGCTCGAAGGGCTGAAGATTTTAATATATTTGAAAATCTTTGAAAAATTTAAAAAAAAAAACACAAAATTTTAATCGAATTTTAAGTCTAATGCGCATCAAACTAAAACCACCGGAAAGAAAACCAAACTTATAAAAAAACACTGTCAATATTCTTAGCGTCAAGAATTTTACTTATTGGTACGCAGTTCCAGTGCTGCCCATTTTGTTAAGCAACTGGCATGTAGATGGCGCCAGCAAAAACATCCGCTCTTCTGTTGGAGCGCTTAAAAAAGCATTAATGTGTACAATATTATTTATGACGCGTAGGCATAAAAGGTGCTCAAATTTTACTAAGGAGGGATCATAAGGAAATCCAACAACGCAAACAATGTCTTGAAAGCATTCAAAGGCATGTGAAAATTTTACGAAATTACTGTCGGCTTCTTTACCTTGGCTTTCAACTTACAACTTTTTGCAAAACTTACCGATTTTGCAATATGGCAAGGAGCAGAATCATCCTGTAAAATGAAATCATCGGAACACGAAAGGTGCTCCTCAATTGATTGTATAAGTTGTTTGTCCAAAATTCGTTGATACTTTTCTGCGTTTACAGTTCCATCAATGAGCGCCAGATTACCAACTCCATAGTAAGAAAAACATCCCCAGACCATACGGGATACCTGCCTTACAGTTCGTCTAAGGCGCTCGTTTTTAAGCCGCTCTCCGGCTTTACGGCGTAAGTAGGTCATCCCATCTGAACCAAAAAGGTTTATTTTAGATTTTAGCCAATTGTAGCCTCTTTTGGCGCATTTTTAAGGTTAAGACCGGTTTTTTTGTTGGGCGTCGAGCACTGGAAAAATTCGGTCCTTATGTCTTCAGCGGCTTTGAAACGATTTTCCATACTAAAACGCTTCAATATCCGATTTTCTTTGTTGGTCGTCTTCTTCTACCTCCCTGAGCTAGGATTTCCTTAATGCTTGGCCTATCGAAGATATGCGAAATCCAACTATAGCACTTATAGCACGGAGGCTCAAGTTTTCTGACCAAAGAGCCAATATGGCTCCTTTGTGCAAATCAGTCATTTTAAACATTTTTTAATACTAATTTTTTTTCCCTTCCCAGAAAGCTTTGAGATTATAAAACTTACGTCTTATTAAAAGCTAAATAACACACGATTACAACTAAAAAAATTTCAACTCGATCGAAGCTTTTATGCAGCGCCCATGACGCTTCAAAGTTCGCATTTACAAGCGCAAATCAGGTGTCCGGATATTTTTGTCCGCTACTGTATGTATACACTTTGGCGCCATTTAATGTTAGTGGCGCCATCTACATACCATTTGTCCATGCATGGGTAGCACTGTTAGGTCACAAAGTCTATACATATCTATCTTTTTTCTTTCAGGCACTTTAACACTGCTTCTTACTTGCCTTTATTCTTATTAATAAAAAAAATTATGAAATTAAATAAGAGCTAAATATTCCCTTTTGAGGTCGAAATTTTCTTAGTGTAGAAAAAGTTCGATAGCCGTGACTAAATTAGCATGAAAGTGTCCGAATTCATCTTAAACAGAGGATCTTGTAGCGCCCATAAAAAAATTGAATCTTTTACAAAAGCTTGGTACCTCAAGCTCTATAAGGCTTCATGATGGGATTTCATACTCTATCGCAGAGAATTTATTTATTACACTCTCACGCGGCTAGATATCAAAAATTAATTAAATTGTGACGTTTGTCTTGGATTTTTGTTTACAGGGTCAGGCACTCGAAGTGTAAATTCGATTCCAATTAAAAAGGCCATAAATTCATTTTGGAAAATTACCTTTACTCAATTCAAGGTACAAAATGTGTAAAAATAATACGAAATTTAGAAACAATTTACTTTCGCTCAATATGGCCACCTTTTGCCTTCACTATGGCCTTGAGACGGTCCAAAAATGAATCGCAAGCTGCCCGAATGTGACTTGCAGGTATTTTGGCCCACTCGTGGACAATGGCTTTTTTCAGCGCCTCGAGACTGTTGTATCTCTTAGTTCGGACCTTGCTCTCCAAAATGGCCCAAAGAGAATAATCCATCGGATTCGCGTCTGGTGAATTCGAGAGCCATTGTGTGGACGTTATGAAGTTCGGAACGTTGTTTTTCAGCCATTCTTGGTTCACTCGAGCTTTGTGAGACGGTGCCGAGTCCTGTTGAAACGTCCATGGTCTGCCACCGAAATGTTTGTCTGCCCACGGCTTCAAAGCAACCTCCAGAATACTTTCCCGATAATATTGCGCATTAACCTTGACGCCAGACTCGATGAAAACGATTGGAGAGCGCCCATCTGCGGTTACAGCGGCCCAAACCATTATCTGTGGCGGGTGCTGCCTCCTGGTGGCCAATCGATGACTCAAATTCTCGTATGAACGGTCCCTCAAGTAAACCCTATCGTTTTGAGAGTTTACGAATTGCTCAATTGTAAAAATTTTCTCGTCAGAAAACACAATGTTCGGCAATTGACCGCTTTCGGCCAAGCGAAGCAACTCCTTCGCTCTCTCAAGTCTGACTTGTTGCTGCTTCGGTGTGAGATCATGTGCCTTTTGGATCTTGTAAGGCTTGACCTTGAGATCATTTTTCAGTATGCGACGGATGCTACGGTCAGATATTTTCAGTTCTTTCGCCATTTGATTGGCACTTCGTCGGGGATTTCGTGCGTCAGCTGCGCGAGCGATCTGAATTTGGTTACACTTTGAGTGCCGGACCCTGTAAGATAATATTTATAAACTACTAAAAAGCATATGAAGGCCCCGAAAACCCGCAGTACCCAAAGATACTGATATAAACTCCAAACTCCTTTTATTGTATCAACGGTAAAGTTTAATGTTACAAACGAACTCAATATAACCCGCGACTCGAAATGTGAAAGGGTATAAAAGACAAAAATGGAAAATTTAACTGGCTGACATTTAAAGCAATTCAAAGCGTACATCCTTGTCGCACAGCAGCGATGCTGGCTGCTCGCTCACACCCATGGACACGATCTCTTTGCATTTTGTGCGCTGCAAAATTTCCGTTGCGCCTTTTACTGTATGTGAGACGCACTTCCGGTTGCCATTGTTGTTTTTGCTGTTACGTAGGCTTTTAGCATACTTTAAGGCAAATCAACGTAATTTTTCAAGTTTGATTCCGTGTGTGCCTGTTGTTGTGGGGCTGCCTCCCCCTGCCGGCTTCAGTTGAGCTTAGTTAACCCAAAGCCTATGGACTAAAGGCGGTTGCTCAAGTGCAAAACTGTCGCAAGCCAGTGACGGCAAAAATAATAAATATAAAAATTGTTCACCAGTTGAAGTGGTAACCGACAGTTGCATACACTACAAGCACTTAAAAAAAAAAAAAATAAATACTTACTTGTAAAGCTTAACAATTTTATTACAATTAAAAAAAATTGTTTATAATAATCATATTTATAACTTTTAAAAAGGGCACTTGAATATATCTATAATAGCCATATAAAATATTAAGTATCGACCTAAAGATTTCGATATTTGAAATTTTACACCGTTATCTCACATTCCCAGTATTTAAATCAGGAAACCCAAATAAGAATTATGGGCATGAAATAAATCAAAGCGAAAAATGTGATTTATATGATTGTTTAATTATTATAATATTTTTTAATGCTTATTTTACTGTCAATTTTACTGCTTTTTATTTAACTTCGATGAAAGATTTCATCTTAAATCTGATTTGACAGTTTAAAAAGTTTCATCTGATACCTACTTGCGTTGCAAGGAAAAGTGAATCTTTTTCTTTCTTCCCAATATTTTATTATATCCCTACCAGTATCAAAGGCGTCGGAAGTACCCATCAGTCATGTTTGGATCATCGTTTACGGACTTCTCATTCCCAGAGCTTATCTCAGTTGCATTGAGATATTGGTTCAGGAGCAAGTTCTTTGCGATGACCTTATATATATTTGGATTTTTGGGTAAATTTAGTTTTATTACAAATCCTTCCTTAACACAGATGAAATGAATGTGACAATGGTTGAAAACTTAAGATCTGATTAAAGCGCCTTAAGCCATATTATAAATAAGTCTCTATACCGCTTTTGAGACTATGAGTTTTTATAAACAATTTTTAATCTGTTCCATAGTTATTTTAAAGTTATTTTGAGGTTTCCTTAATATTAGGATTAATTGGGTCATATAGGGATATTCTGTTGGTTGTAAAGATGTTTAAAATGTAATTTTTCGTATGTGGGAACCTTAATATCGATCCTTGAAGGACATGAATTCTTCAACACATAAGTGCGTTAATCTTTGGTTCAAAAGATATTTAAAAATAAATTTTTATTCGCAATTTAAGATAATGAAATCGGTATAATTTAATTGACAAGAGAGTTCGATATACCCACGACCGTCTGTCTGTCCGTCCATCCGTCCGTTTGAATGCCTAGATCTCAGAGATGGTAAGAGCTAGAGTAACCAAACTTTCACATTAGATCCCATATTATTCCATAGGAGACAAGCTTATTTATTTTTTTTGATAACGGGAATAAATTATATAGCTCCCATAGGGGTGTTTCAGACGACCTCGCAAGAAAAGCTCCCATAGGACGAATCCGTCAAAAAAAAAGGTTTTTTATACAAAATTAGTTGTTTCGTTTGTTTGTGAAGATATAGGAACTAAATTCGGCATTCAAATCTTTTTTAAAGTATTAAAGCACTGTGTCAAATTTGATCGAAATCGGTTGATCATATCATATAGCTCCCATCGGTCAAAAACAATTTTTGCTTAAAAATTCTTCTGTTTTTGGTTTTTTTCAAGGAGCCGGATTTTATTACAAGCTAGTGGTACACGGTATCCCAAAGTCGTCCTCGCTCGACTTTACGTACGCGGATTTAGAATATAAATTGAAAAATGAGAGATATTTCGCGGTCTTAAATTAAAATGAATTTCAATTATTATTGCATGATTTTTATTTTTATGTCAAGAGACAAGAGTTCCTTTTCAATTTGTTTTTAAAAATTTACAAACAATTTTTAAATCCTAATTTTTTTTTTAAATAATATAAGAAATTCGTTTCCTGGTTTCAGGAAACGCACAGAAGTGGCTTAGACGAAATCTAAGAAATTATGATTTGAGCAATTTATGATCTGAAGGATCGCCTTCTGAAGGTCCCAAACATTGCACAATTCTATAGCATTCTTCACCCTATGCTGTACAGTGTATACAAAACATACTCGCTCATACAGTGACTGCGAAAAAACAATAACAATGAATGTGCGATAATTTTACATTTTATCAAGTCGACTGCGCGCAAAGATGCGACTTTGGCAGCATCGTCGTCTTTGTCCTTGTCGTCGCCATTTTTTATGCGCGCATTAAGCGGCTTTTGGTCTAAAGCCCTGCCACTTCACTTGACTCAAAGCGTACCCACACCTCTATACACACACACACACTCGCACACACTCATACCCCCATAAAAAAACAAAAATATTATATAAAAGAAAGGCAACGAAAGCGTAACAAAATTTTTATGTACAATGTATGGCAAAAAGCAAAGCAAATGTCACACTCAACTTTGACTCAGTTCAGTTCAGTTCAGTTCCAGAGCAAGACCCGAACCCAGTTCTCGATAGAGTCTTCTCCATGGCCGGAATTGTAAGCCTCTTAGCGGTGTTGGCGTGCCTGTGGTTATATAAGTAATTCGATTATAAGAATTCTTTTTCTTTGCACCAAAAAAAAGGCATATACATATATATAGTGGGTTAGACTTATATATACAGTAAACACACACACACTCATACTCGCAGCAGCTCATTCATAATTAATTAGTAGAAATTTGCTTTAATGAGCATTAAAATTAAATAGATGAGTGCTTGAAACTTGGGCGTAATTTTATATACCGTATATGTATATATGTGTCTATGTGCTGGCATAACGTTAAAGATTTATATACTTTAATACAGACCTCTAATAAAGCAACTTTTTATATGCCTAATGCGTGCTCATTAAAGGATTATTGGGACTTTTTATGATTACGGCTAAGTCAGAGAGAAGATTATGTTAAAAATACCTTTCAAAAATATATAGGGTAAAATGTTGTTGGATTTTAGGTTAAGTTAGGTTAGGGCGGCAGTTGGGAGTGACGTCCCAACTCACTTAGGCCAAGGATAGGCCCGTTGCGATACCGCTACAGTGAGCTAGTTCACCACTCTTCCCCACTTGAGAGGTCCCCTATAATAGGTGAGGAAGCCATCCGGCTGAATAAACCTAAAAGGCATTTTGGACTCTCAGAGAGCTGATATAGATTGTCTAGAAAGTGTGACTTAAGGAACTTAAATCTTTTACGGCCCAGTCCAGGGCAGTGACAGAAAAAGTGTTTCACCGTCTCCAGTTCCTCTTCATCGCCACAGCTTCTACAGAAGTCGTGGTGGGGAGCATTCAAACGGGATGCGTGGTTTCCTACCAACCAGTGTCCCGTAATGGCACGAATGACAGATGAGCACTGGGCTCTATTCAGACAGCAAAGTTTTTTGGTGCTTTTACTGCAGTATTTCGGCCAAGTTTGCGGCGTGATTCTAAACGTGTTCGATATTTGATTCCACGTTTTATTTGCGCAGAGAGCGAAAAAATTTCGCATTCTCAGTTTACAGCTGGCCACGGGTATACCCAGGCCCTCCTTGTCTTGAAGGAGGATGCTAGTAGTTTCTTGTCTAGCCAGTTCATCCGCAATATAGTTTCCCTCAAATTTCCTTTGTCTGGGACCCATATGAGGGGAATTGAAAACTGCTCAGCCATCTCCCTTAGAGACCAGAGGTAGTTATTCACTGACTTCATACACGAAGTCATCGAAGCTAGGGACTTAATAACCTCTTGATATAGATACAAATGTTCTTATTTCGCACTTGTAGGTTTCTTATTGTTATTAAAGCCTCCCGGATTGCAGTGACCTCTGCCTGAATAGTACTGCAGTGGTCCGGGAGTCGAAAAGCAGCTCTAATGTTGAAATCTTCAACGTAGACGCCTCCGCCTTCACGGTCGTCTACCTTGGAACCGTCCGTGTATACCTTTATCGAACCCGCTGGGCCTGGTATACCTGTATTCCACTCCTCCCTGGTTGAAATATAGTCTCTGAATTTAGTTATAAAATGCTCCTGCAGTTTGTGCTGTCGGGGAAAATCTTGGTCATTCCATTTTTTCGCCTCTCTCATGCGTAAAGCTGATAGAAGGGCGTGTTGTTTCCCCACCTTGTTCAGTGGTAGGAGGATTAGAAAAGCATCTAGTGCTTCGGTTGGTGTGGAGCGTAGAGCACCACTAATGGTAAGCTCGGCTGTTTGCTGAACCCTACTTAACTTTTTAAGGTTGCTCCCCTTATCTAAGGTACGCCAGCAGATTGAGACTCCATACATCAGTATAGGTCTGACAATGGCAGAGTATAGCCAGTGAATTATGTTTGGGGACTTGCTCATTTAAGTCCCATGGCTTTCTTACAGGCATATAAAGCGATCGTGGCCTTTTTTCTTCGATCTTCTGTATTTAGGTTTCAGTTTAGTTTGCTGTCTAGGACTAACCCGAGGTAGCTGGCAGAGTCGCTTGTTGGGCTTTAAGTCATGGTTTGTTTTTTTAGGATATGTCAAAAGGTCTATATTTTTCATGTAGTTAAGAGGGAATTGGGACAAAATACAATAACTGCCAAAGCAATATTAAAAAAAATATATATTTGTTGATATTTAAAAAAATAAATTATTTGCTATTAGATTATTTCAAAAAGAATAAATTTACACGTTTGCTTCTGCCTTCTTTCATAAAATTTAATATCTTTTCTAAAAAATTCAAACGAATTTAGAAAATTTAAAATTTTTGATGTAATACGATGTGTGTTCAAAAAATAAGGTGACTTTGTATTTTTAAGAAAAAATATTTATTTATTCATCAATATTTATGTTGTCCCCTTCAAAGTAATCCCCCTCAGATACAATACACTTATGCCAACGGTTTTTCCAATCCTCAAAGCACTTCTCATAAGCAATTTTCGGTATAGCCTTGAGCTCTTCCAGCGATGCAGTCTTTATCTCTTCAATCGTTGCAAATCTCCGTCCTTTCATACGTCTCTTTAGTTTTGGGAACAAGAAAAAGTCACATGGGGCCAAATCCGATGAATATGGTGGCTGAGGCATGATTGTGGTGTTGTTTTTGGCCAAAAAATCTCTCACAAGCAAAGATGAGTGAGACAGGGGCATTATCGTGATGCAAAAGCCATGAATTGTTTTTCCACAATTCTGGACGTTTTCTTCGGATTGCTTCTCGCAAACGGCGCATAACTTCCAGATAATACTGTTTATTGATCGTACGACCATATGGTAAGAACTCCTGATGCACCACGCCATGGTAATCGAAGAAAACAGTAAGCAAAACTTTGACATTTGATCGAACTTGGCGTGCTTTTTTCGGTCTTGGCTCTTCTGGCCGCTTCCATTGGGACGATTGGGCTTTGGTTTCGATATCATAACCATATACCCATGATTCGTTACCAGTTATGACCCTTTTGAGTAAATCTGGGTCGACGTTGACGTCATTCAACAGCTCTTGAGCGATGCTCATGCGACGGTTCTTTTGGTCAAAATTTAGCAATTTCGGAACAAACTTCGCTGACACACGTCTCATGCCCCAAAACGTTAGAAAATTTCGTGGCACGAGCCAAGTGATATACCGACATCCTCAGCAACTTCTCTGATGTGATTCGACGATTTTCCAAAACAATTTTCTTCACTGCTTGAACGTTTTCATCAGCTGTTGACGTGCTTGGGCGTCCAGAGCGAGGCTCGTCATTGGCATCTTTCCGGCCATCTTGGAAGAGTTTGTACCACTTGTAAACATTTTTTTTACTCAGAACAGTTTCACCGTATGCTACTGTCAACATTTCAAGTGTTACGGAGCACTTAATTTTATTTTTTACACAAAATTTGATGCAAATCCGTTGATCCATATTTTTCGATAGCAAAAAATCGCCGAGCACGCAAAACACTTATAACCTTTACGCCTCTCACAACCAAACAAAAATGCCATTCACTTGAAATTTGGTACAGATGTTCGGGAAGAGTGTACCAACACAACAAAACAAAAAAAATCGATAATCGAAAATACGTTGCCCGCGAAATTTGAAAAGTCACCTTACTTTTTGAACACATCTCGTATAGTATATTGGAATTTTGATTATTTTTGAAAATTTATCTTTGGCGGGCGTGATATTTTTATCATATGTAACTGGTACCCATCCAAAATTATTTTTTTAAATTTTAGCTTTTTTGTGATTTTGTGTCTGCTAAAATAAAATATTTGTTTTATACACGATATGTTATATATATTTTTTTTTTAATGAATCATTGTTCTAATTACGAAATACATTTTAATGCTTAAATTGTGAAAAAGTCACGTTCCGTCTCTTGCTAAACTCTTAAAGCAACATTTTTGTTGCATATTTTAAGGAATTTGCAGCAAAAACATTTATTTTTAATTTGTTACAATTGTTGGGTTGAAGTGTCAGTTAGAAAAATGTGAAAAGCGACAAAGGAAAGAGACGAAAATTCATTTTGAGTTGCTTGTCATGTTTGGTACGCTGAATTTTGGTGTGGCACCAAGTATCTAAAAACATAGTGGGCAAATTTATGTAAAGCGGGGCAATATCTTCTGAAGTTTTAAATGCTTAGTAGGTCTTGAAAAATAGAGATACAATTAAGTACAGATTGCGTTATATCAAGAAATCATTAGAGTTTGGTAATAAAAATGAATTTATAATTGTTAAATTAAAAAAGAAAATCAAAATTACTTCTGGTGTGTTGAAAAGCTGAAGCTTTTTAAAATACCTGCCTGCATATTAATTTATAGAGGGAATTTAGAAAATTATCTTTATTATAGTTTTTGAAAATTTTTTTTTAAATATAAAACTTATGTTAATGCCTATCGATATCAAAGAAATATGAATATTGGTAAGCCCAAATTAAATATATTCTATACATAAGTAATCATCAACTTCGAAGATATCAATGTACAACGTTTCAATGCTTTTAAATTGGAGCTATAAATAATATACTTTTTATATCCTGTACCGTATAGGTACCAAGGGTATATTAAGTTTGTGCAAGCCGAAAATGTATGTAACATATAGAAGGAGACGTCGGAGAAACCCCAAAGTTACCTAAAATATGATCAGGGTGAATAGAGAAGTCGATATACCCATGTCCGTCTGTCCGTCTGTCCGTCCGTGTGAACGCCTAGATCTCAGAGATGGTAAGAGCTAGAGTTACCAAACTTTCACATTAGATCCCATATTATTCCATAGGAGGCAAGTTTATTTTATTTTTTTGATATCAGGGATAAATTATATAGCTCCCATGGGTGTGTTTGAGACGACCTCGACAAAAAAAAAGCGTTTTAGATGATTAATTCGTTTGTTTATGAAGATATCGTAACCAAATTTGGTATTCGAAAGTTTTTGTATAGTTCCCAATCATTGTACCAAATTTGATCAAAATCGGTTGACTATATCATATAGCTCCCATAGGACCGATCGGCCAAAATAACTTTTTTAAAGAAAAATTTGCTATATTTCGTTTTTTAATAAAAATATCGTAACCGGATTTGGGGTTTTTTTAAAATTTTTTAGACCACTTAAGCAATGTGCCAAATTTGAACAAAATCGGTTGACTATATCATATAGCTCCCATAGGTCCGATCTTCCAAAAAATCGATTTTTTAACAAAATTTGTTGTGTTTCGTTTGTTTGTTAAGATATTGGGATCAAATTTGACATTCGTGAGTATTTTATAGTTCCTAAGCACTGTACTAAATTTAATTCAAATCGTTTGACTAGATCATATAGCTCCCATAGGACCAATCGGTCCAAAAACACGTTTTTTATACAAAATTCGATGTGTTTTGTTTGTTTGTAAAGATATTTGAAATAAATTTGGCATTCATATCTTTTTTAAGGTATTTAAGCACTGTGTCAAATTTTATTGAAATCGGTTGACTATATCATATAGCTCCCATAGGAACGATCGGTCAAAAAAAAATTTTGCTTAAAAAATTCTTCTGTTTTTGGTTTTTGGTGAAGAAATCGGACTTTATTACAAGCTAGTGGTACAGGGTATCCTAAAGTCGTCCGCGCCCGACTTTACGTCCGCCATTTTTTATTTAGACTTAGAGATATTAAATGGCCAGCCAATCAGTTATTTGACGATATATACAGAAAAAACATAGTATAAAAAATTAAAAAGATAATATTTGCTAATTAACCTGTTTTAAACAGTCATTATTTCGAATAGATTGTTTTAAAGTTTTTTTCGTTTATCTAAATTTGTTTTTATAGATAGTTTCAAAAAATAAATATCTGAGTACGACTTGGATTTATAAAATATGACTTATCTTCCACTAATGTGCATTAATCGATTACTCTTCAAATAATAAAAATTTCTCAACATTTATTTACGCGTCAAAATTTCTTCAAATACTCAAATAAAAGATCGCTTTTTGCCCCGCTTCTTGAATTTTCGCCCATATATTCCTATCGGTGTGTGTTTATATGTATGAGTGAGAGTTTTGCATGAAACAAAAACAAAAGACACGCACACAGAAGAGCAAAACAAAAGTGTCAGCCACGTTGACACTATAAAACTGTTAAAGTTTTAATGACGAGTACATGGAAACGGTAAAAAATAAAGAGAACAACAACAATAACAAAAACAATGACAACAACATGCACAACGAGTGACGGAGGCGGAGACGAAGAGAGTGACAGCAACAATACAACAATGACTACAGAGAGGCATCAAATGGCAAAGTGTGCTGGAGTGGGATAGCTTAGATGCTGTGTAGGAGTGTGAGTGGGAGAGGGGCACAGGTGCAAGCGGGTTTTAAGGTAAGTCACCGGCAGTTAGAATGACATTAACAATTGTTGGCAATGCGGCAAAAGCAATTTTGTGCAATAAAATAAAAGAGAGAGCGAGGCAGGCAGCAGAGCAAACTGCAGCTAAGCTCACACATACACTCAAATAGCTGACAGTCTCTGACAGGGCTGCAAACCTCATAAATGGCAAAGCAGTGCTAGGATTTAGGTTCAAGAAACTGTTTTTTTTTTTGTTTTGTATAAATAGTATAAATTTTAATGATTAAATATTGAATACTTTCCATGACCTCCTTTTTTGATATATTAATAATATTTAAGCGCACAAGGACTTAAATATTTCATTTGTAAATATAAGAACAGAAGAATGACAATAAAAGACAAAGCGATTTAATCAGCTTAAAAATGTAAGCTTACTTTAGTTCTATAATGTAAGTAAAATTGGTAAGCTCTAAATTTAATTAAATTTAAAAAAAATGTAAATTAGAAAAAAAGTGCCTCTATTTAACAGGAAATATCTCTGGTCATACTAAACTGATATTGATCATTTTTTTACTTGATTGTACACAATTGAATTACCCATCGATTATATTTGGAATATGTTTTGGTCAAACTTTGACCTTTAACCTAACCATCAAGTAGTTTTGGATCGTCTTTAAATTTTACTGGCACTATATGCAGGTAAAACGGAAACTTTTTAGGGGATAACGTTATTAAAATCGTTGATTTAAAAATTTGTCATGCTTTTGGTGACCACCCTAACGATTATCGATCATGATTTTTCATTTGCCATGTAAAAGGGAAATAGAACCTCTCAATTTTTATATCAAAATGATTTTTTTCTGTTTGTTCGTCTGTTTTCAGTATTGAGTGTTTCTGGAAGACTACAAAATAATTTGCACATCTAATTATCTAGTGGAATTTTGCGGATTAGTATCATATTTTATAAGTAACAATAACACTAGCTTACAAGAAAAATTTATCTTCGTATCAAAGTGTAATTTTCGACCATTTTTCAAAATTACAAATTTATGGTTTGCATTTAATTAACAAAAAAAACTTTTTTAATTGTGTTAAGCTTTAAGCTAAGAGAGCAGTTTTTTACGAATATTTCGAGTCTAAGATCTTCTATTCGTTAATGATACCTATCCTATTTCGAAGATCTTAGAATCAAAATGTTCATAAAAGAGTTCTCGTTTATCTTAAAGCTCAACATCTTTCCTGCGAATATAAAATTTTGTTTACGAAATATTAAAAATCAGTGCCCATAACCATGTTTTCGAAATAATTTTAAAAACGGCGCTCAAAAAATATTATTTTTTTTTTGGTTCTTGACCCAAAATTACACAAAGAAATACTTTTATACAAAGGATCACTTGATGACCTTTAAATTTGTAAACTAGTGCAATGAATGTTGAAGAATTTTTATACTTCGTAATTTTGGAAACAAAAATTCCTCGGCTTAGCGTGCAAAATCCAGTTCACTGTCCATTTGGGGTCCTTGGGCAACGGATCAGCTAGCTGAGACGTTGTTAATAACATAACAAATCCCAGTCGGTGTTATTTCAGCGCAGACCTGGGTTCGAACCTTCTCTCAACCGAGGGTTCGATTGTTTATAAAGTTCAACAGCAGTTTCCGTGTTCCTTATTTGTTGAGGTAAAGAAAAAACTCAGCAGATTAATATTATAACAAGCAAGCAAATGGCATTAAAAATCCATAATTGATTTTAAGACTTGATGAAAGACCCTGTAGCCGCCGATGCATTTCGCAGCACCTCTCCAATCCTTGGCGCCATAGGCAACTAATAGATAATGCTAATACTAATGCTAGCTCGTATAAGGCTTTTATTGCTCATTGATGACTCACCAAGACAGCGACTTGTACAGCTTTGCTGAAATCCTTGACAACATCAAAAGTATTATTTTCAGTCGTAATATGTTCATATCAACACAGCGTCATTCTACTGTCAAAAACAAAAAATAAATCAAACATATTTATTCAACACCAGACCGACCATCTTGGCAGAGCCTCCAATATTATTTCGCTGGGTATAACTAATGATGTCAATATCATCTGTACATATGCATTTGCAAATGGATACTATTACACAAAATTGTTACTTTCAAATACACTTGAAAGTAAAATTTGTTGCACAAGAGAGATTCTCTGAATGTTATATTGGTATTAAGTGGTTCATTTAAGTACTTTTGTTTTTACATACCAAAGTAAATTTTTTTGAATACTTAGCTGATCCGAAAAATTCCAGCACGTCAATATTTTAAAATACCCTCCAAATATATCGTTTTATGGGAAATTTTGAGACTGTTCCAGAGCACTTGAATTTGAAGTACGTCTTCAAATTTATCGTCCATATTAGTAGCCCTGACGTAGGTAATGTTCATACTACTTTTTATTTATTTAGGTAAATGTTTGGACAAATATCTTGATAGACCTAAAGCAACACTGATAAGGTACAATCAGTAACTAATAAGATTGTCTTATCACTAATCCTTGATAAGGTACAATCACTAACTAATAATATTGTCTTACCACTAATCCCTTTTTGTTTGGGCATATACCAGAATAGAAATGATGATGCGATGCTACCATCTTGGCTATACCTCAAATTGCTTTTATTGTCTGCAGCCTAACTAAAGTGTTGCATACTTATTCGGGCTTTAGGTCAGTTACAAGAAAATGCTTCAGAATGTTATTGGCCTGTCGAATTTATCTAGCCAACTCACTTTTAAGACAAAATTTAAATGTTTCAAAAGTGCCCGATAATTACGGGATTAACTCTAGCAAAAAAGCATAAAGGCAAAAGTGCCAATTCGTGAGCAACAACAATCATGTGTTTAGAACTAACATATGGCTAGTTTAATTTTTGCTCTTAAGAGAATTATGCCTAAAATAAAGTTTTTATAACATGCTAGCCGGCCTCCGCTGCGCTCCGGCACGCTCGCTTAGCTCGCTCGTCTAGATCTGGAATCTTTCCGATTGGAAAACATCGTCCGATTGATCGATGAGTGGATTAATTAAAAATTTTCAACCACTCGCCATCTTTACATTTTAACCATGTTTGATGGAGATTACCAAATCTTCTTCTCGGCATTGCAAGCAGTATCTGATATTAATGTTTTCGTGCACTAATAATGTTAACCTGTAATGGCGACAGGATGTCTTTTTTTTATTTTTTCACGTTCAGTCAAGACAAACCACAGATTGAAAAATATTGGTAACACGCCGTCCGCGAAAGCCGCGAAAGCCGCGAAACAGGAGTGTGGAAGGCTTCGCGGCTAACTTTGCGGCGTTCGCGCCCGTGAACACACCATGAACGTATAGTCTATAAATGAAAAAAAATGTTAGGAGTGGCTACCCTTATCTCCTAGGGGTATGAAAAATAGATGTTGGCCGATTCTCAGACCTGCCCAATAAGCACACAAAATTTCATGAGAATCGGTCTAGCCGTTTCGGAGGAATATGTCCACACAAAAACCAATATTCACAATCCCACGAACCAATTTAAACTCATCGCAATAGGCTTAAAACTTCCGCACTGACCTCTAACACACGAAAAAATCAGATTCGTCGACTCGTTCATGAGAACACCCATAATACGTAAAACATAAGTTTCTTCTTATATATAAAATTCTAGTTTCACAATGTTAGTTACCATACTCCTCCGAAAAGGCTGTACCGATTCTCATGAAAATTTTGTGTGCCTCAATAAAATAAAATTTATAACGTTTAAAATTTTTATGTTTCCTTTCGACAAAAACAATTAACTAAAAAATATTAGTTAATCTGACAATGTACACAATGCCACACAAGGGTTTGGCGCCTAACCTCATACAAACAGACATACACCTTTTTTTAATATATAAGATTTTCTTTGTGCCTGCAAAGAACTTTTAACTTAAATTATTCAACAAAAATTATGGGCTTGTAAACTTTAAGCAGTTTAATATAAGCTGCATCTTTTGCAAGACAGTTTTGTTTAAAAAAGTTATAGTCTTTGGCCTAACTAAGAAAAACACAATTTTCTACAGTAATTCATATTTATTCACCAAATTAGTTCCATTTGGCAGAGATACAAGCATTACCCCGCTTCTGTAGCTTTTCAATACCGGTGTTGTAGGCCGATGTGCCGAGGCCTTCAAACACGCTTCAGTTTCGGCGATCACCTCCTCATTAGAGCGAAATCTCTTGCCACAGACCATCTTTTTGAGCTGGGAGAAAAGGTGGTAATCGCTGGGGCCAGATCTGGACTATACGGTGGGTGGGGAAGCAATTCGAAGCCCAATTCGTTGATTTTGTCCTCTATGGGAAGTTTCCATCCGTTGTTGTTTTTCTTTTGGTTTGAGGAAACGCGGCACCCACTTTGAAACACCATCGCTTTATCATGCCCAAATGATCGTGTATTATAGTGAAAATTGAATTTTGATAACTTTATGGCATCAGCTACTTTTGCAACCACTTTGCTGTTGGAAAGTATCGACTTTTTGGACGTTTTCTGCCGTAACTGCCTCATTTGAACCAACAGAGCGTTCAGCATCATCGGTGTGTGTACGACCGCGTCTAAACTCAGCGTACCAGTATTTAACACATGATTGTGATGGTGCAGATTCCTTATAACACTTTTCAAGCCATTAGTGGGCTGTGACGGTATTTTTTCCCATCAAAAAACAATGATAAATCGACACACAAAATTGATTTGAATCCATGATTTTTGTAAACACAAAAGTAGCGTCACTTGAACGTCTATAACTTGGGTAATTATAAGCAGATTGACTTGAAATTTTGACAGGATGCATTTGAAAGATGGTAGTAATTAAAAATTATAAGGATAATCAACTGATGTCGCCATCAGTATGTCAGGCCAAGGATTTTTTGACACACCTGTTAGTTATTAAGCTATTTTTATTCGATTTCTGCATTTATGCTTTTTTGCCCTTCCAAAATGTTTTCTGCACACATCGAAACCATATTAAATTGTTTTTGAAGCTTATACCTACATTTCGGTTCTTCCGGCTACTGTGTAATCTCAAAAGGTTTGCAGATGATAAAATAGCGTTTGCATCCCTGGTTTCTAAAAGTGTGGTATCTCTTACGGTGTGCGCGGTTCTCTATCTCGTTGCGTGTGTCCTGTCAACTGCTAACCGTCATGTGGTTGACTGATATTTTTTCTCATTTGCAGTTTTGCTTTGTCTTTGTCTTTCTTATTGTCCTCTCTTTCATTGTTGTTATAGTTGTAATAATTGTTGTTGTTGTTGTTGCTGACTCTCTTTTGTTGTACTCTCTAATTGCTTACGGCAATGTCCGCTGGCTCGCATTGCAATTAAGCTGCGACACGTTGCCAACACTATAAAATGCAGTGTTGGAAAGAAGCTCACGCAGTGCGCATAATAAACATGTTTTAACGTTCGTCTGATGTTAAACAATATAAATCGAGGCATGATTATAGCAAGAAGTGTCCCAGAGTGCGTCGGTTCACGGTAGACCACGGCACACAATTGAAGTGTGACAAAACCAAACCATTAAATCTTGAATTACAAATCAGCTTCAATAGTTAAAAGGATTTATTTTAATGACTGTGTTATACAAGCAGATTAGCATAAACGTTGGACCAAACTGCACTCAATAAAATTATATGAAAATGGTAAAATAAAGGTTTATGGCTGGCGCAGCTATTAAATACTTTTTTTTTGGAAATTTATTTTCAGAGTACAAAGTAAAATGTTGGAATTTAGACGATCCAGACAAAAATTCACTATTGTAACTATTTTTCAATGAAGTCATATTTTACAATTGCGCCTGGCGGATAGGCAACAGTTTTTTCACGTCATTTTTTGTTATGTATTGAAAGGATATATTATGCATGTTACCTCCTAAAAACTTTTAAAAAGTACACCAAAGTGAGTTTTTTAACACCGTAAGCAATTTTGATGCATTTTTCAAGCGAACAGACTCAAAAACTCAGAGGGTGTGTGATAAAATAAAAAAGTTGTTTTTAAAGAAATCGGAAAATAAAAAAACATTGATTGCGCTTTAAAAGTTCAAATCAAATTAAAATATCAAAGTAATATATATGCTGGAACTGAAATTCAATGAACTTTTATAATTAAAGATGGTTGTCGGACATACAGAGGATAGATAGATTCCAAAATGGCGTCAAAAATGTAAGTTGTCATACTTTTTGGCGTGCAAGTTATCATACATCTATTTTAATATGAGAAAACAATTTTTAAAGGTTTATAAAAATTATTGTGCTAGTTTTTTATTATATCAGAGTGATACCTTATTCATAAGAGATGCCAGATCGCTGAATAAATTAACAAGCAAGTGTTGTACAACAAAATAGATCGATACTTTTAAACTGGAGTAGATATAGATATGGACACGATAAAACTAAAATTAATTTAATTTTCTACAACAGTAAGAGCTTAAATTTAGTTCATTGAAATAAAGAAGGTTACCTTTAAACATAATTTTTATTCAAAAAGAGTAGGCTTATCTTGCACTCCTTGTTATTAGGCTGATAATGGTTTTACTACTTGTGAACAAAATCCACATACTGCCAAAAACAAGCATACTTTGACACACATGTTCCAACTTGCAACATTTCCTTTAACAAAACTTTGAAAGCTACAACAAATATTTTGTTTATTGTTAAACAATTCTATTTACAAAATTTTAAATATTCGAGAACTACAACGGGCACTTTATTCGAGGGATTCTGGTGCAGAACAGGGAAAAAGAGTGCAGAGACCTAGTTCTTTGTCTGCAAGGTGAGTAGGCGGTTGTGTGTATGTGTGCTTATCTGTGTATGCGTCTAGTTGTGTATATATGTGTGTGGCAAACGCTTATGGTAAATCAATTTAAAACCAATTTTCGTTGGTTGCAGTTTAAAATCAGCAGAGCAGCAACATCCGTCGAAGCATTCAAGCAAATGCAAGGAAACCAAATGCTGTGGTTCGAGAAGAGCAGAGCGTAAGGAGCAGGACAAAGCAATGTAGAGCATTTAAAATGAGCAAAGACCGCATACAAGACTAAAAAGAGCTAGACCCGGGTTTCTTTACACAGTGCTACGGCGTATTAAATATTCATTACTCTAGGCCACTTCTACTGTTAAAGAGAGTGGAACAAAATGAGAGAGAGAGAGAGGTAGGCAAAGGAAGTACAACTTTAAGCTAGTGCTGCACTGCTTAAGATATAGCCAGGTGAGAGGACATGTTTTTTTTTTTGGGTATGGGGAGGGGGTTGAGTCAGCTATGTGTGTTTGTTGGGGTAGCACATGTAAAAAGCTGTTTTTAAAGACATCGAATTCCAATTTCCTTTTGCTAGCTACACGTTTTGCCATTTTGTTGAACGTGATGGGAATTTAAACAAACTCACACACACACACACACACACACATGTTAACATATGCAGCAAGACACAGGGGCAAAGAGCAATGTGCAGGGCAGGGTATAACCAAGACAACAATGATGAGGACATGACTGGGTATAAAACATTTTTTCACATACACACTCACAACACAGATACAAAAATCATGTGACTGTGCGGGTGTGTGTGTGTGTGTATGGGTGTATTGAAGTAGCCCGCAACACACACAACATGGAAGCCAAACACAACAAAAGCATGCTCACTGTGGCGTGTAAATGCGCTGTACTTTTATTATACCCTTAACCCTCCAATAGAGTTAAGGATATTCTATATTTGTGTAATGTTTGCAACGGACAGCAAAAGTTTGAACTATGTGCGCCAGAGATTAGAGACGTCTGGGGATTGAAAATGGGACTACCAAAAACTCTGCGCATATGCATTTTCCCAGCTGAATTCTCTTATCTAATATAACACAGTGCTGGCTGGAAGAACCCTTGGTAAATAAACCATCTAGGTTAGGTTAGATTGCATAGGCAGTTAGAATCAGGGCAAGATCACCTTGTGATCCACGGTGATGTTAAGAGAGAAAAGCGGAAGGGTATGTGATGAGTGAAGGGTGAATGTGGAGGAGTTGGATGGAAGAGCTAGCTAAACTATCTAGCTAAACCGTTTTGAGGTTAAAGAGGGTTACAACTGCTAACGGACGACCAGATAAATGATTATCATCATTTGCGAGATAACTCTGGTCGAGAGTTTTTCTGATGTTGTTCTAGTCCCCATTCGCCGCGATCACTAGCTTGTGCTCTCCTTCATCTCAGTTCTAAGTCCTCTGTGTCTTGATCGACCGCATACTACCATATCAACTTTGTTGGACCTACACACTATAATTTTCGCTTTCGAAGATAGGCCAGACCGTCGTAATAGCGATGGCCAGATAAATTAAGTCTTCGAAAAAACCACTCCCCCTTGATCTACATAGATGTAGTCACTTTAAAAGTCTTGGGATAGATTCAGTAGACCTATCGTAGTTTTAGTTGGATAACAAATCGGTCTGTCGTTAAAATTCACCTTTGATGGACATCTAGGACGTCATCCTATTAGTTGAATTATTCATATTTGTTGAGGCAGTTTTTGCGGTACAACCTCATATTTATTAATTTATGTTTGGAAGTAGTGGCCGTCGGTGGCTCTAAGACCGAAGGTCGGTGGTTCGATTCCCCGCAGTAACACTGGTGCATTTGCCTAGCACTGGCATCGCTAGCTCAAAGACGCTATTTGCCATGAAAGGCTCTATTAATTAAAGACACCGCCGTTCGGATTCGGCTATAAACTGTAGGTCCCTGTTCTGTTCGAACAGTTATTGATTCCAAACAGGGAATTTTTTTTTTTAAGTATGGAAGTAATCACAACCCACTTTTCGAAGAGAAGCTAGGTAGAACGAGATTATTATTATAGATACTTCAAAGAAGAAGACACAGAGGACGCTATCTTCTCTGACGACAGATAGGTACAGTTTTGAAGCAACCTTCCTTAGTTATGTAGCGTCTTTTAGGCAGAGCTCTATTCTGTTGAGAAACATTTTGGGTAGAGGAATGCATCTTATCGGCAGCTTTCACACACCCAGAACACATATTCAATCCAAGACATGGTGATAGAGCTATAAGTAGACAGTGAAAGGTACAAAAGAACTACAACGGACTTACTTATGTATACTACCTTGATTAAAAATTTCCCAGAATCATCACAGTATGGCGCTTTCACTCAACCGACTTGATGTTTCTTTATTTTCTTTAATTACATTATCTATCATTGATAATTCATTCTTATGCCAGCACAGGATCCACTCATTGAAACATTCTTTTATAATCGGTTTGCGTTATAGCCAACAGAGCAATCTTCGATTTTTCAATGACGTCATTTCAGGAGCTGTAATGCGTTCCATGGGGCGGTTTCTTGAGTCGATCGAATTGGCTAAAATCACAGGAAACCAAATGGCTAAGAGCGCCACATGGTGATAATTGAAAATAAGGATGTTGAACATCTGAACATAATAGTATAAGGCATAGGAGGGGATATGTAGCCGACATGAGCAATGAGATGCCAGTGACCAAAATTGGCATATATCGTAGATGTGGAGCGTATCTCCGTATCTCTACAAATTGGAAGTATTGAATGAACACTTTTCGAAACTCACTCAAAACAGTCGAGAGGCCTTGCATAGCCGAACCTTGAGGAGATTTTGGTTTAAACTTGTGAATCTCCTGTACTTCAAAGGCAATACGTTGAGTATTAGCAAAAAACTCCTTTTATAAGATGATTTTTGATCCTAGTGGAGCATAAGGCCTCTACTTTTTGTTCTATTTAAAAGTCGATTCGTATGATCACCTAGACTCAGAGACCTTAAAAAGTGACCAATACCTACTTGTCCCAAAGTCAAGGGTAGAGATTGTAGTATTCCCTATGGTAAAAGAACAATAAACTTACTTTTATACTACAAGCCACACCATTTCCATTGGTGCTGCATCAATTTAGAGTTTTGTGTTACAGTGTATTCTATTATTCGGAACAGCCGGACTGATTCAAATTTTTGTTTTGTGTCTTGTTATGCACTCGTTGGCGTATACGTAATATGCATTGCGATTGCAATTGCGAAGTAAAACATCATTAAAAATCAGTTCTTGATTGTTGGTCTGCTTTGTCTGCATGCAATTAATAAAAAATGGAGTTTCATCATACAAAACCAGCACTATATATATACAAACACACACACATATATATATATATATATACTTAAGTACGCCTGTGGTTATGGAGCAGTTGTTTTTTAAGAGTCAAGGCACATTAATTTTACTATAAGATTACGTTGCTTATTTATGTATGAGCTCTGCTCTCAGGTAAGTACCAGTACCTTATATACTACATATATAGTATATGCATGAGAAAATAGGACTACGCCCTGTGGTGTGCCTAAAAATAATATATATATATATATATATATGTAATAAGCTTGGCTTGTTATGCTTCTTCTTGATGACGCGTTGTTGATGTTGTTCTTGGTGTTGTTATCGTTGTAGTTTATGAGATTTTCATGTATGGGCGTGAGCTAGCCCCTAAGCAATATAATGGAATTTATTGTAGAATCTGAATGAGTCCAAAAATTTGAGCGAGTTAAGTTAAATGTAGCGTGTATTTTGAGCACTTGAAGTCAATATGGGGAACACTGTTAAGCAAGCTCAAGAGTTAGGTGAAGTATATTCTGGAAAGTAGTTAAGGCAAAAATGAGTATATAAATAAAGAAAGGGAGACAAGTGGGCCGGCTCAAATCGAGAGTTTTCGAATTGAATATGCTCTGTCGGCTATCACAATAGCATATTTAAGTCATAGATGACTTCTATTTGAATATTGATTCTTTTCATTCCATGCACTATAGTAGGATAGCTAATACTCTTCTTATAGAAAATTGTAGCTGGGGGACTGAGTTTTAATAGCTGAGGTGGTGTCAACAATTTTGGCATAATGAAATTATATACTGCCTAGGATACTTTGGATGCAGGGCATTAAGCAAATAAAACGAGGATGCACATTGTAGAAGTACCGAAGTGTCTTAAAGAAAAAAAATGAAGTAGAGACGTCATAAGTTCAAAGTTGTGCACAATTTTTTATGAAGTATGCCGTTCTTTTTTTTTGGTAGAAAAGCAATAGCTAAATTATCTCGTACAGGAAGGATAACGAAGCTCCGTCTGTATGCGTGGATGTGAGACGTCTGACGAACTAGAGATTTTAAACCTCCAATGAAGAACCTTTTTCAATTAAGAATACTGGTTTAGCACTAGCTTACACAATTTAAAAAAATGTAGATATCCTCAACGTGTTTTAGTCATTGTAAAGTGGCACACTAAAGCAGAAAAAAAGGTCCCAATTCACTTAGGCCAAGAACAGGTCCTTTCAAATACCGATAATAGGGGTAAGTGATAAGCATGTAGAATAGACAGGAAAATTAGGGAAATAGGAAGAGTGGAAAGTGCAGGACTATGCTGCTTAACGTGGGATTCAAACCCACAACCTCTGCGATGATAGTATAGTGCAATATGGCTAGGCTATTGAGCCCGCTGATTTTGAGAGTATCTTTACTTTGCAATAAATACCACATTTTGATAATTTTACTAAACTGTAGATATTTAAAAAAATAAATTATAAGACTATTATTTATTCATATTATTGGGTGTATAAGTGTACTGCGACCCAGGTGAACCTATTGTACCCCCTGCATGGCTTGGAGCTCTCCCAAAAGTTCTAGGGGCTGCATGTATTGCAGTATTTTGTTTCGACTTATAGTATCAACGGTCTCCGGTGGGAGAACGTACATACCCAGGAGCTTGTTTCTTGTACCGACGAGTGACATATATTCACATAATATATGCCAATATGTTTATTTCTCTATGCTACAGAAGCGGCATAGTCTACAATCTACTATGCCAAGTTTGTTTAGGTGGCTGCCAGTCAAAAGGCCCATCATGATTCTCACGGTGTTCTTCCCGTGCGTTATCATGACTTTGAACCTCTTCCGGTTGTAGTTGGAGAGGATGGTTTTTGGCTGTTTAAGCTCTGGTATCTGCGACCAGTGATGCAGTCGTTTTTTATTCTCATCTATTCTCAGTAGGTCCCGTACCACGTGGTTACCAATCCCACAGTGTCGTTCAGTATCGATTGCCGGTGTTGCTGCCAGCTCATTTCCAGGAATATTGTGATGTCCTGGAACCCATCTAATCATGAGCTTATTTCTGGATCCTTAATTATCCAGTGACTTTCTCTTCTTTAACCAGCCATGATATAGTCTTGGCTTTACTCAATGCCTTTATTGCTGCTTGACTATCAGACAAGATGGAAATATCCTTTTAAAATGTTAAAATTCCGTACTGCTTCGACCAGTTGGGAATTATAAGCATTTCGAAGTAAAATTTAGTACTTATCTACACTTAAACCTCTTTTGTCACAGCCGAACACGAACTTATGCCCAGAAGTTATATACAATAAGCTTTTAAAATAGAATCATGTTTTATTAGATCCATTATATTGTGAACAAATTTCAATTATGGAAAATGTCTCTTACAATTCGCCCATTACGTAAACTTTTAATAAACTAAAATTAAATAAACAATGAAGTAATGCAATCAAGTTAGATAAACAAATGTAAACCAAGTGCAGAATGGTTGAGAATTTGGTGTCACATATAGGTAATGTCCCAGAAGAATTCCCTTAATTGATGCCAACCGCTGTTTATCTTTAGCTCTGTGGCTTGTTTGTATCTGTATCTGTAGCTGTGTTTGCGATAAACGACAAACTTTCAACGATTATTTCAAGTGTATTTAATAGCTGCATCTAATTGAGTTTAAGCACACACACTTGGCCAAAACAAAGAGAAGAAACGCATCAGACATGCAGAACATTCTCTTGGCATCTTCTAGACACACGCATAAGTGTGTCTGAGTGTGTGTGTGTGCGTGAGTTGTTGAATGTGTACACTACGGTGCGTATACACAATGTTAATATTTTGCTAGTTCTTATCTTAGAGTAGGTAAAATAGACTACGCACTGCTGCACTAAACAACAACAATACCAAAGACAACAGTCGCATTTTATACAATGGAACTAAACATTTGCAAAATAAGGGAGATAAGCTACCAGGATTAACACAGTTACAAATAGAACATTGCGAATTGTTTATACGAGTGAGATAAAGACTCTTTAAAGATTACGATTTGAATACAATGCATGTTGGAATAGTGCATGTGATAAGCGTGATTATCTTAAGGATCTCTATTTTTTTAGCTTTTTGTTGCCAATCTTCGGATAGTACAAAGGGTATATTAAATTTGTGCAAGCCGAAAATGTAAGTAACACAAGTAATAGAAGGAGACGTCGGAGACAAAGTTACCTAAAATATGATCAGGATGAATAGAGAAGTCGATATACCCATGTCCGTCTGTCTGTCCGTCCGTCTGTCCGTCTGTCCGTCCGTCCGTCCGTGTGAACGCCTAGATCTCAGAGATGGTAAGAGCTAGAGTTACCAAACTTTCACATTAGATCCCATATTATTCCATAGGAGGCAAGTTTATTTTATTTTTTTGATATCGGGGATAAATTATATAGCTCCCATGGGGGTGTTTGAGACGACCTCGACAAAAAAAAGCGTTTTAGATGAATAATTCGTTTGTTTATGAAGATATCATAACGAAATTTGGTATTGATATATTGATCGAAATTGGTTTACTATATCATATAGCTCCCATAGGTCCGATTTTCCAAAAATCGATTTTTTAACAAAATTTGTTGTGTTTCGTTTGTTTGTTAAGATATTGGGACCAAATATGACATTCGTGAGTATTTTATAGTTCCTAAGCACTGTACCAAATTTAATCCAAATCGTTTGACTAGATCATATAGCTCCCATAGGACCAATCGGTCCAAAAACACGTTTTTTATACAAAATTCGATGTGTTTTGTTTGTTTGTAAAGATATTTGAAATAAATTTGGCATTCATATCTTTTTAAGGTATTTAAGCACTGTGTCAAATTTTATTGTAATCTGTTGACTATATCATATAGCTCCCATAGGAACGATCGGTCAAAAAAATGTTTGCTTAAAAATTCTTCTGTTTTTTGGTTTTTTATGAAAGAACCGGATTTATTGCAAGCTAGTGGTACAGGGTCACCCAAAGCCGTCCGCGCCCGACTTTACTTACGCCATTTTTTTATTCACTATTATTACTCACAAAGTTTTCGACAAACTTTTATTACTTTTTAAGCGAAGACCCGCAGACTATATATACGCAGCAATATTTTATCTGAAACTGAACTTTAGCTGTGAATAAATATACTTTTTTAACTTTGAAGAATGTTTTAAATCTTGCATAACTCTTGAAAAGCTTTTCAAAACTTTGGATGCAATAAGAAGCTTCTTCAATCCTAAATTGCTTTAAAAATGGGACCTAATTCTTTTTGAAGTTCAAGCATCTGCATCATGATCTCGAGCTCTTCTTGATGCTTAACTTAACTGCTTAACTTTTTTAAAATAAATTGGTAAATACAGGAGGAATCTGGCATAATACTATGGCTTTTCCGACTTATAAAATAAAGCTTTATAATCATCTACTTCCAAGATTAAAGAAAAGTCTAAGATCCAAAATGTCATCAAGTCTTTATAAAAACTTAATCTACGCGAGTACGACCCATTAAATTTTTTTTGAATTTATGAAAAAGGGAATGTTTTCATAAATTGAATTGATCCAACTCGTAGTAGCTTATATGGTATTCACCCCGAACACCAGAAACAATTTTTTTTTTTTGTTATGTCTGTGTGTTCACTTAGTTAACTCACGATCTGAGCTATTTTAAGTGTTTTTCAGGATAATTTCATGAATAAAGAAAAATTTACATATCGATAATACGATCGATAATAAGAGTATAGAAAAATAGCGTGGTTTACGCCAAAATTGAAATTTATTTTTTATAAAAAAACACGCTCTTGACGTTATTATTATTATATTTATAACCTGAAACGAACAGAAGGAGGCGTGACAGTCTCCAAGTCCTTTATAACAAAATGCCTATCATTACGTCGGATAGCGATTGACCCATGTCCGTCCTTCCGTCTGTATGAACATCTGGATCTCGGCGAATATAAGAGATAGAGATACGAAACTTTTCCACAGGAACATGATGACACAGATGCAGAAGCCTATGGTCAGCATGGTCTCAACCCCAAATCCAATACACAATTTTTTTTGTTACGTCTTTGCGTAATCTGTCACATTTATGAATATTATATTTAGTCAAACCTTGTGTTTATTCTCAGATCACAGACAAAATATAAATCAAACATATTTCGGCAAAACTTACGTATTCAAAATTTTTAGTTTAGTTTGTATTTTCTGCTCTGCTTAGTAATGGCTAACAAACCTGGACCACGTGATATAAACCCTCGAACAAGTGATAAAAAGCCTCAAACACGCGATATAAAACCTGACACATTTGATATAAAACCTGAAACAAGTGATAAAAAGCCTCAAACACGCGATATAAAACCTGATACATTTGATATAAAACCTGAAACACGTGATAGCAAACGTAAAACATGTGTAGATGTGAAACCTAAAACTCGTGACTCGTGAAAAAGGATGGGGCTCGTTACCACCACAAGGCAAAGTTGCAACCAAAGTAAGACTTCTATTGAGCCTTGACCAACTAGCCCCTCAAGTTTTCGCTAGCTCCATCTTTAGCGTAAAAGAAGCTAAAAGATGTCGAGACTAATAACGTTAAATGGCTAAAGCAAAGACCGCCTTCTGTAAAACTCCCCAAAAAGATGAAAGTTCGAGACCTACTCTAAAAGTGCCGTGGTATAGATGCAAAAACCTTAATACGAAAAAAATGTTAATAGTTGATAAGAATTCAATAGAGTATAGATATTTATCTTTAGTTTTATATTAAACAAATTTTCTGTGTTCAGGGCTATGCTACAGTCTGGCAGAATTCAAAGCTGTCCAGAAAAAAACAAAGGTATCTTAGCAGCTGACAACCGAGATGTTCTTTTCCTAATTACATTTTCATCAATAGCAGAATCTCTTATCGCCGTTTAACTTTGAAGATTGTTTTAAATCTCTATATCCTTTGAAAAAAGCTTATAAATGATGGTACCCAGGCAGACTCTTCAATTCTAAACTACGATTGAAAATGGGACATAATTCTTTTTGAAGTTCAAGTATCTGCATCATGATCTCTTGCGCTTCTTGACACTCTTCTCAACTGGCTAAAAATACGAAAACAATAACGTCAACTCCGCATTCAAGACAGTTCTCCTGTAACTTATTTAAAATAAATTTGAACAGATAAGAGGAATATGAGATAAGACTATGGCATATCCGACTTATAAAATAAAACTTTGTAATCATCTACTTCCAAGATTAAAGAAAAGTCAAAAATCCAAAATGTCAGCATGTGCTTATAAAAACTTAATTTACGCGAGTACGACCCATTAAATTTTTTTCGAATTTGTGAAAATGGGTATGCTTTCGTAAATTGAATTGATCAAACTCGTAATAGTTTACATAGTATTCACCCAGAACACGAGAAACAATTTTTTTTTTGTTCAGTCTGTGCGTAAACTGTCACATATATGAATATAATGTTTATTCATACCTTGTGTTTATTCGCATAGAAAAAAAATTAATCAAACAATTTCGGCAAAATTTGCATATTCAAAATTTTTAGTTTAGTTTGTAATTTCTGCTCTGCTTAGTAATGGCTAACAAACCTGAACCACGTAAAATAAAACCTCAAACACGAGATATAAAAACTAAAACACGTGATATAAAGCCTCCAACACGTGATATAAAGCCTCCAACTCGTGATATAAAGCCTCCAACACGTGATATAAAGCCTCCAACTCGTGATATAAAGCCTCCAACACGTGATATAAAGCCTCCAACTCGTGATATAAAGCCTCCAACACGTGATATAAAGCCTCCAACTCGTGATATAAAGCCTCCAACACGTGATATAAAGCCTCCAACACGTGATATAAAGCCTCCAACTCGTGATATAAAGCCTCCAACTCGTGATATAAAGCCTCCAACACGTGATATAAAGCCTCCAACTCGTGATATAAAGCCTCCAACACGTGATATAAAGCCTCCAACACGTGATATAAAGCCTCCAACTCGTGATATAAAGCCTCCAACACGTGATATAAAGCCTCCAACTCGTGATATAAAACCTGAAACACGTGATATAAAACCTGAAACACGTGATATAAAACCTGAAACACGTGATATAAAGCCTCAAACACGTGATATAAAGCCTCCAACACGTGATATAAAGCCTCCAACTCGTGATATAAAGCCTCCAACACGTGATATAAAGCCTCCAACTCGTGATATAAAGCCTCCAACACGTGATATAAAGCCTCCAACTCGTGATATAAAGCCTCCAACACGTGATATAAAGCCTCCAACACGTGATATAAAGCCTCCAACTCGTGATATAAAGCCTCCAACACGTGATATAAAGCCTCCAACACGTGATATAAAGCCTCCAACTCGTGATATAAAACCTCAAACACGTGATATAAAACCTTAAACACGTGATTTAAAACCTGACCCAGCATATCAAAATTTTCTAAAGGAAATGAAAAAGAACCACCCAGATGTAAATGCAAAAGAACTTGAAGAGAAAAGTAAAAAAGCATGGGACTCGTTACCACCGCAAAACAATGCAAAGTTGTTACCAAAGTAAGACTTCTATTAAGCCTTGACCAACTAACTGATCAAGTTTCGCTGGTTCCATATATAGTGTTAAGGAAGCTATAAGATGCCGAGGTCAATACTAGCCATTTGCTAGAGCAAACACCGCCTTTCCTATAAAAGAACGCAAAAGATGAAATTTCCAGACCTACCCTAATAGAACCGAAATATAGAAAAAAAGTTGGTAAAAATTTAATAGAGTATAAATATTTCCATTTAATTATATATTAAAAGATTTTCTGTATTCAGGTTTATGCAGCAGTTCTGGAATAATTCAAAGCTCTCCAGAAAAAATGAAGGTTTCTTAGCAGCTAGCTACCTAGCTGTTCTTTTCATAAAAGTATTTTCAACAGTAGCAGAATCTCTTATTAACGACCAAATTAAAGTTTTTATTTAAATATAATAAACTATTTACTATCAAAAGCAATAGAGAATTTTATTAAATGCTCTCTAAGAAATAACATCCTTTGAGACTGAATTTTTTATATTTGTTGAGCAGTAGGAAACTAGCTTAACCATTAAAGGTCAAATGAAAACTACAAATATTTTTCTCAAATTTTGTTTATTTTCATAATTAAGTAAGTACAAAGGAAAACTTAAGCCAAGAAAAATCATCATCATATCTTACACAAACGCCAGGCATTAGAAACAGCCATATCTATCATATATGTATATAATATCCATCACCACTTTTTTCCTTGAAAATCAATTGTATATAATGAGACAGACTGGTCAAGTTCATATACACCTCCCATATGTTTATTATAAGTTTTTGACGTGGTATGGCTACGTCTATCTTCACCTTTTTGATTGGACACCAGCGTTTGACAGTTCCGATAGGTTCGATGGTATCGTAGTTAGTTGCCATAGTACATACACTATTATATTTCCATCTAACCAGTTATATTTCACCTTTCTTGTAAAATCTGTAGTCGTAAGTTGCACGATCTAACTTTTTCATTTCCTTTGTTCTTTTCAAGGGACATTTTTTGGTCCTATTTTCTCTTGTTTTGGTTAGCATATAGTTGGCTATTGGATATGATCATATATACAATATAATATCATTATCCATTATCTTTTCAAATATTTATACAGGGTTGAGGCCCTTTAGTTATTTACCAATAGCACTTTTCTTATCAGAGACTTCTGTTGAACACTGAAAAGAATATCAAGGGGTACATTTGCGCCAGATTGGGCTCGGACTCCAAGAAAAATGGCGGGTAGCATCAAGTTTTTTTTGTTTTGACGCACTGACACTGTGCATAGAATCCTCGCTACCAGGCACACTCCTCTTTATCAGTCAATGTACTTCGATCAGGTGGTATGATTGCCAAGTCACATTCGTCATCTTCGCTATCCTGTTACACAGCTTCGATAGCTTTCTGAAGCCCTCGGTAAGTAGTATGAGCTGTAATATGCTGTTTCTTCATTGAAAGTATCTGACGAAAATAACAGTTATTTTAGTTACGTATGTTGTCAGTGAGTACAGTTACATTTAGAAGATTCTAGTATTATTTTAGTAATATGTCATATTATATTTTAAGTACGCTTTTTTTTATTCTCTATTTGATTTTTTATATTGCTCCTTATCAAGAACTAGTTGAACACTCACAAAGTTTTCGACAAACTTTTATTACTATTTAAGAGAAGCCCCGCAGATTATCTATTAGCAGCAATATTTTATCTGGAACTGAACTTTAGCTTTGAATAAAAATACTTTTTAACTTTGAAGAATATTTTAAATATTGCATATGTCTTGTAAAAGTTTATCAAAACTTTGGATTTCTTAAGAAGGTTCTTCAATCCTAAAAAAAAAAATGATTGCCTGTTAGGCCCCTTAGAGAGGCATAGGGGATCTCTATTAATAACTGTTCGAACAGAACAGGGACCTACAGTTTATAGCGCATCCGAACGGCGGTGTCTTTAATTAATAGAGATTTTCAATGGCAAATAGCGTCTTTTAGCTAGCGATGCAAATGCACCAGTGCTACTGCGGGGAATCGAACCACAGACCTTCGGTTTTAGAGGCGAGTACGGTACCACTTACGCCACCGACGGCCACCTAAACTGCTTTCAAAATTTGACGTGAATCTTTTTGCAGTTCAAGTATCTGCATCATGATCCTGAGCTCTACATGATGCTCTTCTCAACTTTTTTAAAATAAATTGGAAAATACAGGAGGAATATGGCATAATACTATGGCACATCCGACTTATAAAATAAAGCTTTGTAATCATCTACTACCCAGGTTAGGGCGGCAGTTGGGACCGACGTCCCAACTCACTTAGGCCAAGGATAGGCCCTTTGTGATACCGCTAGAGTGAGCCTATTCACCACATTTCCCCACTTGTTAGGTCCACTACCTATTCACCCCGAACACCAGAAACAATTTTTTTTTGTTATTTCTGTGCATAAACTGTCACATATATGAATATTGTATTTATTCATACCTAATGTTTATTCTCATAGACAAAAAATTAATCAAACAATTTCAATAAAATTTGCGTATTCAAAATTTGTAGTTTAGTTTGTAATTTCTGCTCTGCTTAGTAATGGCTAACAAACCTGAACCACGTGATATAAAACCACAAACTCGTGATATAAAACCTCAAACACGTGATATAAAACCACAAACTCGTGATATAAAACCTCAAACACGTGATATACAACCTGAAACACGTGACAAAAAAGTTGAAATACGTGATATAAAACCTGAAACACGTGATATTAAACCTCAAACACGTGATATAAAACCTCAAACTCGTAATATAAAACCTCAAACGCGTGATCTAAAGCCTCAAACGCGTGATATACAAACTGAAACACGTTATATAAAACCTGAAACACGTGATATAAAACCTCAAACACGTGATATAAAACCTCAAACTCGTGATATAAAACCTCAAACGCGTGATATAAAACCTCAAACGCGTGATATACAAACTGAAACTCGTGATATAAAACCTCAAACTCGTGATATAAAACCTCAAACGAGTGATATACAAACTGAAACTCGTGATATAAAACCTCAAACGAGTGATATACAAACTGAAACTCGTGATATAAAACCTGAAACACGTGATATAAAACCTGAAAGACGTGATGTAAAAATTGAAATAGGTGATATAAAACTTGAAATACATGATAAAAAACCTTAAACACGTGATATAAAACATCAAACTCTTGATATAAAACCTCAAACGCGTGATATTCAACCTGAAACACGTGATATAAATTTTTGAAACACGAGATATAATACCTGAAACACATGATATAAAGCCTCAAACACGTGATATAAAACCTTAAACTCATGATATAAAATATAAAACACGTGATATAAAACCTCCGTGATATAAAAACTCAAACTAGTGAAATAAAACCTCAAACTCGTGATTTAAAACGTCAAACTCGTGATATAAAACCTCAAGCTCGTGATATGAAACCTCAAACACGTAATATAAAACCTCAAACGCGTGATATAAAACCTGAAACTCATGATATAAAACCTCAAACACGTGATATAAAAACTGAAACACGTGATAAAAACCCCCAAACTCGTGATAAAAAACCTCAAACTCGTGATATAAAACCTCAAACTCGTGATATAAAACCTCAAACTCGGGATATAAAACGTCAAACACGTGATATAAAAAGTCAAGCCCGTGATATAAAACCTCAAGCTCGTGATATAAAGCCTCCAACTCGTGATATGAAACGTTAAACTCGTGATTTAAAACGTCAAACTCGTGATATAAAACCTCAAACTCGCAATATAAAACCTCAAACGCGTGATATAAAACCTAAAACTCATGATATAAAGCCCGAATCACGTGATATAAATCCTGAAACACGTGATATTTAACCTCAAACTCGTGAAACAAAAGCTAAAGCACGTGCTATAAAACCTGACCCAGTATATCAACACTTTTTAAAGGAAATGAAAAAGAACCACCCAGATGTAAATTCAAAAGAACTTAAAGAGAAAAGTAAAAAAGCATGGGACTCGTTACCACCGCAAAAGAAGGCAAAGTTGTTACCAAAGTAAGACATCTGTTAAGCCTTGAGCAACTAGCCCATCAAGTTTCGCTGGCTCCGTCTCTAGCGTTAAGAAAGCTAAAAGATGCCGAGGCCAATACCGTCAAATGGCTAAAGCAAAGATCGCCCTTCCTATAAAAGAATGCAAAAAGATGAAAGTTCCAGACCTACCCTAATAGAACCGAGGTATAGAAAAAAGTTGGTAAAAATTTAATAGATTATAAATATTTCCATTTAATTATATATTAAAAGATTTTCTGTATTCAGGGTTATGCAGCAGTTCTGGAATAATTCAAAGCTCTCCAGAAAAAATGAAGGTTTCTTAGCAGCTAGCTACCTAGATGTTCTTTACTTAAAAATATTTTCAACAGCAGAAGAATCTCTTATTAACGATTAAATTCAATTTTTAGTTATATATAATAAACTATTTACCATCAAAAGCAATAGAAAATTTTATTAAATGCTTCTAAGAAATAACATCCTTTGAGACGGAATTTTTTTATATTTGTTGAGCAGTAGGAAACTAGCTTATTATAATAAAAATATTACTTTTATTTAGAATATTTGAATAAATTTGAAGAACTCTTCAGAAAATTATTTACGGAGTACTTAGTAAGACTAGGCAGAAGAAAATTTGTATATCCTTTTTTCATGTTACCTGGAATAGCTTTTAGTAAAGTTAAGTGCTATAAGGAAGAATATGTGAAGGCCATTTTAATCTAAAGATTAAATTATTGGATGGGTGAAAGATTTCAAAAGGTGCTTCATCTTCTTCATTCAATAATAAAGTTAGGACTTTAAGTTGCGTTCTTTAGCTAGTCATTTAAGGAGTTTTGTCCTTTATTTAGAAATTTAGAAAGAAAATTTAATGAGACACAACTTATTTATTTTAATTTTTGTAGCATAAAGAAAGCCGAGTGCCAAAAATAAAAATAAATTTCTGTATTTAAGAAGTTGCATTTAATTTCGAAAGTTGCTTAAAATTTGTCAATATGTGCTGTTTGGTTTCCTGAGCGGAACCCCATTTATCATATCAAAGCAAGTGACTCGATGTTTTGGAGATTAGATGTTTAATTGATAAGTTTCGCCATTTATAACTTTTGTAGCCTTTTTTTTCTAAAAATTAATGATTGATCTTAGTGGCCCATATCCAAATCGGGATTAAAGAAGTAAATAGCATTCGGTGTAAATTGTGATAGATATGGCCGTCTTAAGCAAATTTTGATATATTTAAGTATAAGGGACAAAGGGTACATTTACTTTTTTCAAGCCGAAAGGTAGTATGTGACATACAGTAGGATACGCCCGTGATACATTAAAGTATGATTAGGATCACAAGAAAATTCGGTGTACCCATATGTGTCTGTCCTTTCATACGCCCATATTTTGAAATTTTCCTGAGCTATAGCAACAAAACTTTCAGATTAGATTCTTTTTTATTCCATAAGAGACAAGTTTATTAATTGATATCGGCATTATATTATATTTCCCCTATAAAGGTAAATTAAGGCTCCGAAAAAATCGAATAATTTAGCGGAGATAATTCATTTCTATTAAAAATTGATGTTAGGAAATTTGTTTTTGTAAAAGAATTTTGATTTTTTAATTGTACTCAAGTACCACTAAAATAAGCGTAGCCATATTTTCTTTATTTTTATTTTGTATTATTTTTTTTATTATATTTTATTTTATTTAGTATATTTCATACATTTTTTTAAACTCACACTTTATTTTTATTTTAAAATTGTAACTTTTATTCAAAATTTGTTCAATAATCTTCTTTCGCATAGAAGATATTTTAATTTTTTTATATTTTATTTACAATCTGTCTGTTTTTAGACAATAAGTAAATTTGATTAATAATAATTATAAAAATATATAAATAAGTTTCCATTGAAACCTACTATTGTTTTAAACTTAAAAGATATGGCTGTTCAAAGTAATGTTTTATATCAAAATATTCAGTAATCGATTAATAACACAGGTCAACATGGTTCAGTTGTTGGAAAGCTAAGAGTCATTTCCGAAGTAATTTGGTGCGTAGAATCCGAATCCGGCGTCAGAACTGGCCCACACGTCAGGATTTTGAGATATTTGAGGTTGCATGTAACCAAAAAATGGCGTTTTTTCCTACATTTGAGGTTATGTACAGGGCGCTAAAAATTTTTGAGGTCTTTCTCTCCAGTTACATCATTTAGTACAACTCTTTAATTTAAGGGTTCAAGAGATCAATTACGATTTTTTTTCGCAGTTATGGCTTTTCGAAGTTACGAGATATATCCCTTCGACGTCATTAGCACATTGCAGGTCTACAACATGGGGTGATGTGTTGGCTTGAAGCGGTTAATTCGAAGTAATGGTGCGTAGAATCCGAGTCCGGCGTTAGAAATGGCCCATCACGCCGTTTTTTTTTGGGTAATATCTCAAAATCCTGACGTGATGGACCAGTTTTGACGCCGGATTCGGATTCTACGCACCAAATTGCTTTGGAAATAACCCTTAGCTTTCCAACAACTCACATGACCCCTGTATTTGTAGACCTGTGTAATCGATAAAAGGTATGGAAATAAAATTGTAAAAACAATGTTGGCTTTAATCTTATTACATATGTAAAAATAAATAAATTCAAGAGGTTTACTTCCTCTATTATTCAATCCTATGCCATTTTGTATGAAAAACCTGAAAAAATCGTAATTAAAAAAAAAACCTGCTAAGAATAAACATCAATCTGTAAAAAAAAAATCAGTATAGCTACGATGTCCATCAATGGAGCTTAGCATTTAGTTTTTTTTTTCTTTTCTTTTCAATTTGGTATCCTTTTGTCAACTGTTTTAGCTTTATGACTACAAATAATTTTATTGTTTTAATTAGTCTAGGCGCCTTTATTAAGCAGAAAAATTAAATTAAATGCTGATACTGTTGTTTTTGGTTTGGAAAATTAAAAAATCATTTTTTTTTAAATGCTTGCATTGTTAAACCCGAAAAGTGCATACAAATGCAACCAGTTTTGGCCCTTAAAATCAGCAAATAAATTTAGAGCATAACATTTTTAGCATGGCTAATTTTCAGTTGTTTTTTTTCTGAAATATTTTTTTGCATTGCAGATTTCACTAATTTCCCCAGTTGTCAATTAACCTCATTAGTTGTATGCCAGTGCACAAAATGTGACCATGATGTTTTGTATGGCAGACTTTTAGGCGGGGCATATGGTGTGTATATGTATTTGTTTTTGTACATTTTTATATTTTCGAAGGACAGTCTGTGCTTTAGCTTTGCAACTTGGTTATTAGCCACAAAAAGTTATATAAAAAAAATACATATGCACACACATATACACACACTTAGACATGTCAGTCAGCTCATTAAGTTGCCATTTGCAAGATTGTTGGCTTGCGCTACTAAGTATGCTATGTAAACTCTTGAGCTATTTAACTATATTTCAGTGTTTTGTTTGTTTATTTACCAGATGCTACTTGTAAACACACACATGAACATAATCACAAACATAGATACACACACGCACACATGAACATAAAGTGCGTGAGTGAGAGAGCAAACAGTTGCACACATTGCAAAAGTCGGTTGCAAAAGTTTTTCACTTTAGAAGTCGCCATTGCTGTTGTGGCTGTAGCTTAGATCACCTCTCCACCACCCCCTGAGTCATCCTTCACAACCACTTAGCCATTATATCTCATGTCAACCAACAGTTAGAGCTCGTATGTGTTTATGCGCCTGCAGCTTTACGCTGCAAGCCGCGTTATATCTCATCTGGAAATATATGTAATTGGGTTATTCTCTTACAAAACGAACGCATTTGGAAAATAAATTATTCAAAATATAACGTTTTTCTAAAATAAAAAGTACAATATTTGGAGCCTGAAATTATCCAAAACGAAAAAAAAAAATTGTGACCCAGATATGACTACATATTACATATAGGATGATGTTGTGAAATCGCGTTTAAACAAATAAAGAGCTGCTCACTATGTCACCACGAGACGATGTTCTGATGAACACATGGAAGAACTCCATTTTTACTCAAGTAAACTACAAGATAGCTGACTTTTAATGCGAGAAGGAGAAGAATGTATAGGTGCTATATAGAAGACAATTCTATACAAATTTTTACATGTGCGTATATTTTTAGAACCATTTGCTCATTACTTTTTGATCTCCTTTTTGCAGAACTACATTAAACCGTGAAGATAGGTAATATATTTAGAAACTAAATTAAATTTTTTTGTCCATCATAAGAAAACAAAGGTTTTATGGCAAAACTTGGTAAGAGAATTCCAGAACACAGTTGTTTGTTTTTATGTATTTCTGTGGAAGTGTTAAACAACCTACCCATTAGTTGGAAAAAATAAATCTGAATATTTTTTAATTCGATCACTTTGATTTTGCATAATTTAATATAAATATGAATCGATAAACTTTATTCTAAATTAGTGGTTTCTTCAAAAGAAACGTTTCGTAACGATATATGTTATCTTGTGTTAGTAGAGCTCAACAAATATTCGTACAGGTTATATTGAAATCTATCTCGAATCTGAGAACTAAATTTTTTTAGTCATTAAAATTGCAGATTCTCTTTTCTCTCTCAGCTCTTTTTGACGTGGCAACGTCTTAAATTAGGTTTGTATGGGAGGCACCATTGAAAAAGTCTAACGATAACCGTAACGATAAGTCTAGTGATAAATAATCGTAACGATAAGTGGCATTAAGTGGCATAAGTTGGCAGCACCAAACTGGCACTGCTCAAAGCGGTGGCTATTTTTAGATTTGAGTGAGCGCAACTGAATAACTATTTTATTTTGGCTTGCGCTCTGCTCTTATCTATAAACGAACCAGCGACTTTTTGTGAATCGCAGCAACAAGCAACGCACATTGTAAGCGCACCGCTTAGCTCTCAGCACCAAACCGGCACTGATCACAGCGGTGGCTATTTTTAGTTTTGAGTGAGCGCAACTGATTAACCCCAGCGGCGCATAGCCTCTGCGGTCAGCCGAAATACTGCATTACCTCCGCAGAAAACGTAATTGATTACAAGCGCTGCTGTTTCGTTTGAGGGATTTGAGCGGAGGCAAATAGAAAAGCAGTGATCTGCCAAAAATCTGCATTACAACTGCGGAAAAGTAATGCACAAATAGAAACTCGCACTGCGCTACCTTAGCAACACAAAATTTTGTTATTTTGTTTGCATGCTAACAAGCATAGTTCGGCCTTTCTTCTGTCAAACCATTCGTTTATACCTTTTTATTTATTATCTACTGCCGAGAAAATTTTATTTTATTAAGAGATACGAAAACGTAAAGTCTGACAACTCGTTTCATAATTTCATGAAATATACGTATAATCTTGATTGCGTATCAAACGTTTCTAAGTCAACTACGTTAAAAGAAACAACCATCGACTTGACTTTCGCAAGACACATTACAGCAGAAACACTTCCTTTCATTTCCTATTTCTCCTATCATCGTCCTATCCTCAACAAAATCACTCCAAAATAGGAGTTATTATTGTGCAATTTAATAATATTCATATCAATAAATATTCTACTGAGAAAAGACGTTGTCACGTGAAAATCTTCGCCCGTAAAACCGACTTTACAGGCAACAGTTTTTTTTTACATCTTCTCAGTTCCTTCTAGATGCATTCGATAAGCCGGGTGTTTGCAGCCATTTCCAGTCTTTGATTTGCATTTCATTCTTCTAGGCACTCTCCATTATGCGTCTTTGTCTTTCGCATCTTCTCAAATCGCTCTGGATGCCTATTATGAGTTGGCTCAGTTCCCGCCACTTTGCGTTAGAGTCCGTCATATGTAAATGCGTGGTGTACCTTGGGCAAAGGTACATTACATGCTCCGGGTCTTCGTCGCATGTTTCGAACACCGGACAAAAGGGAATTTCCTCATGTTTTAATTTGTGGAGGTATTTTCTATGCCCTCTTCACTGCGATCCATCTAATCCTTAATCCTGGGGCTAAGCATTTTTTTTCTTCCTTTAGTCGAGCCATCCCATTTGGCTTGCCAACTTGCCATACAGGCTTTTATCTCCGACCTACGGACAGCTGACGTAACTGTAGCACCGTTCTCAGCCGTACTCCAGACATTTATCTCCTTCATTTCTCTGGCAAGAAGATCAACGGGCACCATTTCAGCTAGCACTAGTGCTGCGTCTTCAGAGACTGTACGAAACGCAGAAATGACCCTTAGCGCGCTTAGTCGATAGGGTGCAGCCAGTTTTTTCCGGAGATCCTTTCTCCCATCTAATGCCAATGTCCATATTGGTGTCGTGTAGAGTAGCCTTGAGGCTTCTACTCTAGCGAGAAGCCGACGTGTGCCGATCTTGGGTCCTCCCAGGTTTGGTAGCATGCGAGAGAGTGACTGTTGTGTCTGTCAGGATGTGTTTTGCAGGAGGTCAGAATAAGTAGAAGAAGGAAGTCTCAATTTAAGCAATTGCGATGATTTTAAGCTTATTAACTCGATAAGTTTATATTTGATGTTAACCTAGCGTGTTGTTCCAAGGCATCATTCTTTAAGGAAGGGCTAAATTTAATACAATTTGGCCTAAGCCTCTTAAATAATCCAAAACCATCGAATTCAAAATACGAAAATAAAATATTATAATCGATTAAAAAAATATGTCAAGAAACCACACAACGACTGCTGTATTCATCAGAAATATAGATACAAGATTTTGTACATTATGCATGCACTATTTTGTTTTAAATAAATGAAATATATTATTTTCCAATTCCATTGTGACCAGCTTATTTCACTGCCGCACTGTTCTCCAACTAATTCAAATTATTGTCTGTAATCTTAAAAAAAAATACTATTGCCAATCCATAAAAAGTCAAAATAAGTGTTCAATTTGTAAAAGAATTTCCCACATATACATATCTATATACTATACTAATGTGACATGTGGATGAGTGTGTGAAGATACGTAAAGTATATCGCAGCAGCTTACCAAATGTAATTTGCGCGCTTGCTGCACTCTGGGGTCTGATTTGGTAGCATACTTTTCAGCAGCTACTATGGGAAAATTCGCTTAGCGCTTGCCAACTTTTGCTTTATCGTTGTTACTTACACATGTGTGTGAGAGAGCGAGTGTGAGAGAGTGTGTGTGTGTGCTCTGAAGTTCTTCCACTCTTCGCTGCGACTTGTTGTGGCAGTCAAAAACAAATCCCAAAGTCTCACACTTATTACGCATACCAACACACATGAAGTTCTGCGCTCTCTTCGTCTTGACTGCTAGTCTCTCTCTCCTTCTCTCTCTGTCTCTGACACACAAACACATATGTAAATCTTCACACTATTGTCTGCTGATAACAACAACTACAATAAACAATATATATGCATAGAGAGTGACTCCCGAGGGCATGCTTAAAGTCAGCTTAATTTTTCATGCTCACTGTTTGCAGCATAACTAAACTAAAGCAAAATAAAAAGGGTTCCCACTAGGGTTGGAAAGCATTAAAAAAATTTTCGGAGTACGTATGCAATATGTTGAAAGAACTCAGTCAATGTACGGCAGCATGTGTGAAGTACCTTTCGGTTTTGGAGGTATTCTCACAATGACTTGACACTTTAATTACAGCTCTACAGAAAGACTTTACGTGGGAATGGCTGTGATTACTGAGAGTCATTTACTTACTGCACATATACAGGATGCGGCAGCATAACTTCCTTTTTTCAAAACTCAATAAAAACTATTGTGTGCATCGAAAAATATTTATTTATTTTTTATAATGTAGGTACATGTCTAAAGTTTTTATTCACATTGTTTTGAAGATCAAATCTGTTAGGTGACGTCCCTCATTCTCCATACATTGCGTAAACCGATATTTTAACATTTTACCGAAATTCCGAAAACCTCTCAAATTATATTTTCATTTTAATTTTGGCATTAAAAATCTCTAAATTAAATGATCTAACTAGCCACAAAAATGTCTTGAGATCTTGGATACTGTTTTAAAACCGAATCTATATAAAAGTTTAATTCGTAGATGTCATAGAAATTTGAGAGATTTAAATTTTTGGACAATGGTTTCCGAATATTTACGCTTTTACGAGAATGGCAAAAAAACAATAGTTGCTTCTTTTTAAAAATTAATTTTAGTACATTTCCACACTTATTTGATTACATGCTTTTGAAGAGTGATTTAGGAAAGTTAATTTATTGTTATTCGCTGACTTTTAATAAATTTTTGTAATATTGATAATCTCGCGAACTCTGGTGCATTTGAGTGAAAGCCCTACTGGCCCCCAGTTGTCTTCAGCTATCAGTCGTATTGTAAATGGCAAAATTAATTTGTTAACTTTTAATTTTCGATTTTATTTTAATGTTGAAAATGTCTTCCGAAATGCTGTTCTACCTATTTTCTGCCACAAATATATTCATTTACTAACCTGCTAAACTATTGGCATTCACATCCATCCGCACGTTGCCACCTTTTTTGCAAAAGCATTCCATAAATTAATTTAATTAATTAGAATTAAATATTTCGAAATATTATTATTTGATTCCATCACTAGATTGCAACTCCTCAGCTTGAGATGATTTCGCATGTTGACAAAGAATGACATTTTTGCTAGAGCTTTTGATAGAGACTTGAGGGTTCCACCGTCTGCATGCTTCGCACGTCAACCCCCGTAAGGGCTATTTTATTCAATTCAGATCATCCAGACTATTGCATATTACTCTTTATTTCTATTACGGTCATCTCTTCGGAGATCCTCAAAATCTCTATAGATGTTCTTGGGTCAAAGATCGTGTAACTAACTCAATTTTATTATACCTAGTACCTTAGGTTTAAAAAATTCGTGCAAATGCAGTAGTCATAAGGATGCGTGGCAGACCGTGGATCAGTATCGCCAGCCGTTTATCCGGATAAGTGAAAGGATATCAGAGATTACAAGAGCTGTGGAGCTGAAAATCTTTACGAAAATATAAAAGTCAAGCATAAAAAAAATTTGTAACAGCTGGGCTAACATATAAAAAACAGTTTTTTTGGCTAACTCGATTTTTTTATTTAACGTAGTTGCCTTCGAAAGCGATACACCGATTATTGCGATCGTCAAACTTTTCGATACCATTGTCTTAATACGATTTCTCACCGGCCTCAAAATGGATCTTCATTTCGGCGATCACCATTATAGCTAAATCTCTTTCCAGCGATTATTCTATTGAAGTCTGAAAACAGGAAAAAGTCGCTGTGGGCCAGATCTGTAGAATATGGTCGATGCGGAAGCAATTCGAAGCCAAATCCATTTAATTTCGCCATCGTTTTCATTGATTTATGACACGACATTGTCTTGATGAAACACCATTTTTCTCTTCTTTAAGTGGGGTCGTTTTATAGCGATTTTGCCCTTCAAACACTCCAATAACTCTAAATAATAGTCGCTGTTTATGGTCTTACCCTTTTCGAGGTAATCGATGAAAACTATACCGTGTGCATCCCAAAATGCCGATTCCATGACCTTGCCAGCAGACTGTTGCGCCTTTCCATCCTTTGGAGTCGGTTCATCGCGTGCAGTCCACTCGGCTGACTGTCGCTTGGACTCTGGAGTATAGTGATGGAGCCATGTTTCATCCATTGTGATATATCGACGGAAAAACTCGTTTTTATTACGGTTGTCGACTGTGAGCTCGCGCGGCACGAATTTTGCACAAAGCTTTCACATGTCCGAATATTCATGCATGATGTGTCCAAGATGATCCTTTGACATCTTTAGAGTCTCAGCTATCTCGAACAACTTAACTTTACGACACCCAAAATTATTTTGTGGACTTTTTTGATGTTTTCGTCCGTAACAGCCTCTTTTGGGCATCCACGCTTAAATTTGGAAAACCATTTCTCAACCGTATATTTTGCTGGTGCAGAGTCCGAATAATGTTTATCAAGCCAAACCTTGGCTTCAACAGTATTTTTTTCCCGAAATAGCACGAAATTCGTTTTTTTTCCATGTTTTTCACAATAACAAAAGTAGCTTCACTCAGAATGGTATATCTTACGAACCAATAGTCCGAAAGCTGTCAAATTTATTCACGAATCATTTAAAAGATTATATTAACAGAAACTCATATGGATTTAATTCTAGTAACGTCATATATGGATCAAACTACGAACTTTTCGGTCCACCTAGTATGTCGATATCTGGCATCCTAATTCCCTAAAAGAATTTAAGGTCCTGAAAAGAAATGTTTACCAGCAGCTTTTCAGTTCACAGAGGAAGATATCGACCAAGTTAGATATGGGTGGATGAAGTACAGAAAGACCTACAAAAAATTGGAATCACTTCTTGGAAAAACGAGCGAGAGATAGAGAAGAGGCTAAGGTCCTATATGAACTTTAACGCCCTAAAAAAATTACAGTTTTTTGAATAAAATAGGTTCTATTGCTGAATTTTATCAAATCTTCAGCAATTTAGTAGAGATTTTAAAATCATCTCGAAAGTGCATCTGAGCCACCTATAATTGGAATTGTAAAGAAATTGTTTTTTTTTTTTGCATCCCTGTATATGCTCTTAAATAATATTCCAACCGATTGAAACTACGCTGTAATTGATAAATCAAATTGTTTTCCATATTTGTAAAATTAAAAATATATGAAAAATCTCATGACCTAAATTTTTTAAACTCGTTCATTCAAGAACTGGTTCCACCTGGTAACCTACTTATTTGCGACCTTTGATAGTTCTTGCTATTGTTGTCAACCCTATTCAAGTGTTGCCAGATAAACTCAAATTGCTGATTGTTATTGTTGTAGTTGTCATTGTTGTTGCTGCTGCTGGCGTCTTATGACTTATTTGACTTATTTGAGTGTCAACGCAGCAGATAAACATCAGAACATCAGTATTCAGGTGCGACAGATGCGTGTAAGAAGTTTGAGTTTCGCGCATTACTCATACGCCATGAGTCACGATAAGCTGACGTGCAATTTCAATGGTCAATCAAAACGCATCCGGAAGCATTGAGCCAAAGCAACTTCCTTTACGGCAGCCATTTTTTTTCATCGACTTATTTACTTTTCATTTTTTTTTTTGCTCTAGCCATAAGCCAGACAATAGCAAGTAAAATTGCATGAGCTCAAATGAAATTGCCGGCATCAGAGTATGGTTGGCTGAATATGGGGTACACTCTCAAAAAAATAAAATGTGACACCTTTAGAGACTGTATACGACAGTGGAATACCCTGCACTGTTATTGATCTACAATAGTGTATTCAATAAATCGCAAATTTTTAATAAACTGGGATTTCTTGACATATTTCCTCTAAACTTTAGTATCTACAGCGCTAGTGTAGTGTAGCTCTTCTGAGGACTCTATCAATATCGATGCTCATCACGTACCAAACATATCCCCACATCTATAGCCGCCTTGACCCGAAGGATGCAGTGTATAAAAATATGAAGAACAAAAAAAAAAAATGCGAATCGGATTGTTGAAGCCTTGGGCGGGTTTGCCAAACTACACTGCGCCAAATCAATGAAGCTCACGCAGTATCCTACCGTGGCAACCAGAGCCACATAGAGGGGGGGGGACTTGGCTTCAATGGTTACCAAGTGATGAGTAGCAGCTGGTGGCGCCGTTGCCGCGTACACACATGGCTTATTTCACTTGCCTCAAATTGTCTGTCTACGGTACAATAAGTTTATGCCATATTTGGCTTACGGTTTCTCATATTCCAATAACTGTATCTGCTCTACCTTTGCACCTCTATCTGTAACAGTAACTGCTGGCACCTGAGAAATGCATTGGAACGAGCATTGGCTGCGTAGCTCTCCATTTTTCTTTTTTTGGGGGTATTTCATGCTCTACTTGCAGGGCGAGTAAGTAGAATAATTTCGAAATTTGACAGGATACATATGAAAGCATTGGCAAGTGTATTACTACAACTACAGCCACACCAATGCCATATGCCACACCTAGCCTGTGTACCCCGGACCGCCTCCATCACTCCTTGACAATGTCCAAGGGTAAATGCAATGCATGCAAAACGGAAACTTGAACGGAAAAAGTCAACCTGGCTGGGCGGGCAGCTGCCGAGCATTGAATGACGAACAGCTTTAAGCTGTATATGCACATAAAGGGTGTTTTTTTGTAGGTTTTATTGAACGATTAGAATAAGCCATCCTAAATTGCTCAGATCTGGCAGTGCTATTATTAATTATGCGCAGCTTAGTTTGCCATTTTAATGCTATCACATTGGGTTGCATGGGTAGAAGGCATAGCGTTTGGAATAGAGGTGCTTTTTTTCGGTTCCAAAATTTAGCACAGAAATCTTTGGTTTTTATATGGATTTCGTGATGTCAATATAACCACGGGTAAAGCGGGCCATTTTTCAAAAAAACCCTTTGATATTATGCATTTTATTCAAAAATTCCGATTACTTATCGAGTCATCATTTACCGAATATTTAGGTTTTTGTTTTAAACGATTCTTTGCTCAGAAGAATTTTCCAATGAAAGGCGATATTTTAAATACAAAATACACACATTTTTTTTTAAATACAAATTTTAAGAATTTCGGCTTAAAAATATTAGTTTAAAATTATTAGTATTTTATGCGAGTTAAGCAAACGGGGCTGAAAGGGTGCAATTTAAGAAATTCATAATATTAGTATTTAGAAAATCAGAACAATATTTCTTAGAACAAAAATGTAGAAAAAAAATTTTAAATGAAATTGAACCAAATTTCATTAAATAAATTTTATCTCCGCGAATATGAAAAAATCGTATAAACTAAATACGATTTTTGAGTTAAAGTCCTAAACTGTTAAAGCTTTTAAAGAGAATAACAAAGAAGGATAATCCATCAAATTTTAAAAAGCTATATTTTTTAGTAACCCAATCCAATTTCAGAATAATATACAGGGTGCGCCAGAGAAACTTACTTATTTGAAAAAATTCCCGCGCGGTGTATTGGACGGGTAGAGGGGCGAGAGAGGGCACATCTGGAGGGGGAAGTTCCCAAGATTGTTTCTCCCTCCACCCTCCCTTCAGACAGTTGCCATCATGCTCTGGTCTAGAGAGCAGCGGGCCTTCGCAGTCGAAAGCTTCTTTCTTAACGGTCGCTCACTTGTTGCTATGCAACGTGCCTTCCGCGCTCGCTTTGAAATTCCTCCTCACAGACTCGTTCCTGGCCGTAATTCGATTCTGTCGTGGGTTAACTCATTTCGGGAGTGTGGAAGTGTCGCTAAAACCCAGAAATGGACTTCAACGGACCATCAGAACTCCGGAAAATGTCGAAAGAGTGAGGCAGTCAGTTGTGCGTTCTCCCCGGCGTTCGGCTTGCAAACACGCAGCTGCTATGGGAATTTCTGAAACCACTGTTCGACGAATTCTCCATGAAGACCTTCACTTTCATCCCTATAAATTGGATGTTGTGCAAGAATTAACTCAACGCGATTTTGTTGCCCGTCAAAATGCCTGTGAAATGCTGGTTGACAACCTGCCTGAAGACGCGGTCGTTTTTTTCAGTGACGAGGCTCACTTCCACATTTTCGGCTGCGTCAACAAGCAAAACATGCGTTATTGGTGTGGTGTAAATCCACGTGATCTTCACCAGAAGCCACTTAACTGTGAGCGAGTTACTGCCTGGTGTGCGATGTCGGCAATGGGAATAATTGGTCCTTATTTTTTTGAAGAAAACGAACGCGCAGTTACCGTGAATGGAGCTCGTTACAGGAACATGATCGAGGAATTTTTTCTTCCAAGACTCGAAGAAATGGACGTTAGGAACGTGTGGTTTCAGCAAGATGGAGCCACAGCACACACAGCACGAGACTCAATGAATTTGTTGCGACAACATTTCCCCGACCGCCTCATCTCTCTCAGAGGCGATCTCCAAATGCCGGCACGCTCTCCAGATTTGACGCCATGCGATTTCTTTTTATGGGGTTATTTGAAATCTCTGGCTTATGTCGATCGACCACGGACCATAGCACACCTCAAGAACAACATTCGCGACGCCATTGCCAACATACCGATTGATATGCTGCAAAGAGTGGATCCAGTTTCTCTGGCGCACTCTGTCACCAAAATGATTCATATTTATTGTTTTTGAATCACAACGTCGCCATTTTTCAACCGATTTTCGATTGTTTTAAATGGTCTAACTGATCAAGGTATTGAGAAACTATCCGCTGCGATTTATGAAAGCTAATAATTCAGTTCGATGCAACTTTCCAAGATCAGTTTTTAAACTTATCTATCGATTTAAAAACAAATTTTTTTTGTTTTTGTTTATTTTTGACTAAGCTGCTGAATATTTTTGAACCATTTGGCAAAAAGGCATTAAAAAAATATTTTATTTAAATATTCAATTTTTTTTAACCAAAACATGTTCTTAAAAAAAGTATTGTCTTTTTTTTTAAATTTAATCAAACACAATTTTTTTTAAACACGTTTTTATACATTCTTTATTTGGTGTGAATATGAATAAAATCGAGCTGGTGGAACAATGTTAAAAAAAAATTATTTCAAAAATTTGCTTATGGTTTAAAAAGAGTAACAATCGTATTTTTTAATTACATATCGGAACTTAAATATTATTTCATTGTTTTTATTTTGATAACATTTCAAAGTTTATCCTTATTTCGGATAAAAATATAAAATATGATATGCATATAGTGGCTTGCACTTTCATCTAAAACTCTTTATTCGCTTTAATTTTTTGCGATCCTTGACGTATTTTGGCCGAACAAAGTGTCATATTGCAAAAATAAACCACAATCATGTAATAAAACTTCTCTCGATTATTTTCTTCTTAATTTGTTTAGCATTGCGGAAACTTTCACCCAGAGACGACCTCCAATGGAATTCCAAAATATGTCACATTCGAATCAATATCACAAAAATATTCTTTTTAAGCCAAGTTTTTATTCTGAGATTATATAATAATTTGTACACTTCAAAAAAACACCCTTTATTCAAATGGTATATGTATATGTGTGTGATTAAGTGTTAGTGTGCATGTGGATTGTATAATGCGAGTATATGCACGGTGTCATAGTCGGCGTCATCAGCAGCAGCCGTAGCAGCCATTGCAGTAACAGAAAAAGGATATCGTAAAACGTATCGCTCGAGTTTCCGTATCCTATTAAGTGTGGAAATTACTTTCATATGCACATTTTGATTTCCTAGCTGAGGAATTTTTCTGCCTCTTGTTATCGTTGTTGTAGTTACTGTCGTTCGTTGATAGTTGATGCTGCCTTTAGGGCAATGGGCAACTGACTTTTGTAGATATAGTTACAGACACATTTGGGTACAGATAAAGATACAGCTACATATACAGACACAATGCACAATGGACGCAGGTGAATTTGAATTTGAATGCAACGCAAGTTGCAATAATGTTTAAGGTCCTTATATGCTATTTGAGATGAATGAGATAATTTAGTACAAGTCAGTTTAAGCTTTTGAAATGGGCAGGTCAAAGTTTGCGTAAGGTAAAATTTAAGTTTAAGCAGAGGAAACTTCAAAGTTATACAGTTCGTAGAGTTTAGGTGGACAGCAGGAAGAGCTAAATCTAAATGATAATTTAATTGAATCTTTTGACAGATAAGACATTATTTGATGCGTTGTCTGGCTTTTAAAGGCAAAAAAAAAAACCGGAATTTTAAGATCCAAAAAGGAAAATCAGAAATGCAATAGTGTCTCTTAAAATATAGCTAATTTACTTACGTACGTACCGTATAGAAGATGGTGACTAGAGAAGTCGATATACCCATGTCCGTCCGTCCGTCCGCTCCATCTGTCCATCTGTCCGTCTGTCCGTCCGTCCGTATGAACGCCTTGAACTCAGAGATGGTAAGAGCTAAAGTAACCAAACTTTCACATTTTATTTTTTTGATATCGGAGTTAAATTATATAGCTCCCATAAGGGTTGTTTCAGATGACCTCGAAAAAAATAAAAGTTTTTAATTATTAATTCGTTTGTTTATAAGGACATCGTAACCAAATTTGGCATTCTAAAGTATTTTATAGTTCCCAAGCACTGTACCAAATTTGAATAAAATCGGTTGACTATATCATATAGCTCCCATAGGGCCGATCTTCCAAAAATGTGATTTTTGAACAAAATTTGTTGTCTCGTTTGTTTGCGTAGATATTAAAATCAAATTTTTTATTCGTAAGTTTTTTACAGTTGCTAAGCACTGTACTAAATTTAATCAAAATCGCTTGACTATATCATATAGCTCCCATAAGACCAATCGGTCAAAAAAAACCGTTTTTAATACAAAATTTGTTGTGTCGTTTATTCATTCGGCATTCAGATCTTTTTAAGGTGTGAAATTTGATCAAAATCCCTATACTATATCATAAATTTCCAATAGGAACGATCAGTCAAAAACAAAATTTTTGCTTAAAAATTCTTTTTTTTTTGGTTTTTTACGAAGGAACCTAATTTGGAAATAAAATATTTTTGATGTTTTTTAAGCAATATACCGGATTTTATTGCAAGCTAGTGGTGCAGGGACAAAGTCCCAAAGTCGACTTTGCGTACGCCATTTCTCTCTTAAATTCTCTGCATGATCCTTTCCGTGTCTTATGTATGTTATATTTACAATAGTCCCTATAGTTTTATCTTTTTCGAACTGTCTGTATCCTGCATTACTTGGTTTATCTGAATTCATCTTGAGCGTTCAAGCAATTGATCAAAAGTGCTCTTCTGCCTTTTTGCTGAGACAATCTTTAACTTCATGTTCCTTTTTAATCTCACTTGTATATCCAAGTTTCCGGCAATTTATGACGTTAGTTGGCGCATATTCTTAAAAAGTTCATCCATCAGTTTAGAAACACGGATTAGTTAATAGGGAATTTTTTTAATAGGGTCCAAGGATATTTAAGAGGAATATCTTTTTATTCAGTAAGGCTTAACAATTCATCGTAGTATTATTTGCACCACAACAAAGCCTTAAGATCTACGAAGTTTAAATTCAAAATCAGCGTTGTAAGTTGTAAAAACTTATAGAGTTCAATTTATTGACCGAATAGTCGTCAATTAGAATATGGTACTTATCGTGTTCCTAATCATGTTCGAACTCTTATAACATTTCACGACGTCCGTTGGTGTTCGCTTGAAAAAATATATGTTTATATATTTTTCACTATTATATAAAATTATATACTCGTATAGCTATTTTCTAGTATCTAAGCTGTAGAACCCTTTTGAAAAAAATAAATTTTAATAAATACTTATATTGTATATAGGGTATAAACATGACCATGACCACCAAGAAGCAGTCCTAATTAAAGCAGGCACTTTTAGAAAGCACTCGAAAACACCCGCAAGATCATTCAAAAGACATTTTTAATGATAATGATCTACGAATTTGAAGAATTAGGTTTTTAAGGGCTCTAGAACACGTCAACTTTATTGACTTCGAAGTACAGATAACCTTTAAAGTAGTTGTGGGAACAACTTGTTGTATAGGTTGGCTAACCTTTCTGCCATTCGCATTCATACAGGATCTGGCAAAAATCTAGATTGTTTCTGCATACCACGAAGTAACCTAATAAAGTATATTTCCTTGAGCTAAGATGCCATACCAAATTTTTTTATATTTTGGAACTAAGTCAATCATCAAAGAATTCTTTTATTTTAGCTACATTTACTTAATCTGCATTTCTAAAGAATAATTCCATAAACAAACTAATGTGATGACAACTCCGAAAATGTTATAAACTTACTCCAGTCAACAATAAGTTGTTTGTTTTTACTTAAAATGCGTAAAAGGTAACCAGTCAAGCAAATAGGAAAATGTGGTATTCAAGAAACCAGGAAATTTTGCGTAAATATGTAAAATAAAGATGATGGTAGATGTAACGAAATATATGGAAATGGCATTCGCTTAGAATTTACTTAACTGCTTTAATTGTGTATTATTTTATTGTTGTTTGTTTACCAAGAAATAGAAAACATAACCAAATAAAAAAGAAATAAAACAAATGTTTGCCTTATATGTTATTGTATTTACGGGAAAACATGCATTAAAGTGTATTCTTCAAAATTAAATTAAGTCTTTTTGACAATGCCGGATTTGTGTTTAGTCACGACGTCCTATATAATATATGGGTTATAACTGTAAAAGAAAAAGTTAATAAATAAATAACCAAATTAATAATATAAATAGTTAATAAATGAATAAATCATAAATTTTCATCCGTATATTAAGAAAAATCTAACTAACTAACATGTCTTAAAATTATTATGTATTACTACGCTGTGTTATTAAGGACATATTCATAATTTAAAGAAATTATAAACGTAGTCCTTCACAAATGTTATTAAAAAGGGTTTCCGCGATTCCTCTCGAGGGTAACTCGGTTATTGATTTCCCGGTCTCCCGGTTGAGCGTCCTGTGCCAGGTCATTTTAGGTCTGCCACTGGATCGATTGGCTTGCGTGTGACCCAATGCAACCGTATTTGCGCTTGCGAATTTTTAACTCGAATAGTTTATTTTTGTTCACAAATCTTCCAAAGGAGCACATTGCTAATGGTTCGGGGCCACCATATACGTATAGCCTAGCCATGATACTGGAAGCTTCTTGTTAATAATACTGGTAATGAGCCATGTCTCAGAACCATACAACAGCACCGACTTTATGCATGCGTTGAAGACTCGTATTTTGGTTTTTCGCCGGATATTCGGTTCTCGCCAGAATTCTATTTAGTTGTCCAAAGGCAGCTCGGGCTTTACGTATTCTGCAGTCTTCATCGTCCAGTGCTCCTCCGAATGATGCAGCTTGGCTTCCAAGATACTCGAATTTGTTTAACATTTTCAATATGCAAGTTGTCGATACTAGCTTGAGTGGGGTTAACCCGCAAACTTTTTATTTTTACGCAGTTGAGTTTCAACACCAATTTTCAAGGTTTCTGTGGCGAGTATATCTGATTGATGGGTGGCTGAAGGTCCAACATGAACGGCAAGGAAAATCCCAGTACAACATTATTTCCAGTTGATTCCAAAACTATTTAATTCATCTGCTTCAAATACTAAATAAAGAACGGTGATAAAGAGCAAGGGCGACAGACAGCATCCTTGCTTCACTCCGCTATTGCATTCAAAAGGAGCTAGTGGGCTAGTTATCCGCCGTGCAAAGCTCGACTTGAGGTCAGCATACCTAGTACGACGCTTTTATGACATTGATAATTTTGTCTGGAATCCCTCTAGCTCAAAGTGCTACCCAATATTGCTTCCCTATCAAAGGTTTCAAACGCTTTGAGCAAGTCTATGAAAGCTAAATGTAACGTAGAGTTGAATTCCTCGGATTGCTCTATGATAATACATACAGTGTTTATTAGATCAATACTAGATATTTGAGGCCGAAAGCTAGCTTGATTTCTACGTAGAACGTTGATAAGTGGCTCGGAAATGCGGCTTAGTATGATCTGGTTGAGGATTTCCATGATGGTTGGCAGGAGAGAGATACCCCTCCAGTTAGAGCATATTTGTCGGTTTCCCTTCTTCGGAATCTGGAGAATTACCGATGCTTTCCAGGATTTGGGCACATTTACAGAGGTCCAAACAGCTTCCAATATCGGAGTTAGCTTTTGTGCCATCATGTGAGCATTCGCTTAGAAGCATTCAACGGCAATTTTGTCTGTTCCAGCAGCTTTGCATTTTTTCCGGATGTTAATAGAAGTTTCAATTTCCTCTGGTGTGGGAGAGCTTGTTTTTGTTTGCCTCTTTACATTATGTCTACGCTGTGTTAAGCAATTTAATACTGTCAAAATTTAGAACATTTATTTAAAAAAAATTACACAGCAATTTTTGCTAGATGGCGCTAGCTCATATTTTGCTGTAACAGCTCATATTTAGCTGTATGCCAAAAAAAAAATTGAATGACGTCATAATAGTATCATCATTTATTTATTTAACAACGTTAAGTAAATTTAAAAAATAACTTAACCTATTACTATGCACTGGCAGCAAAAGGACTTCGGGACAGTATCATCATTTATTTTGCTGTTTGCTGTGGCGGCTAGGTGGCGATAGTAAGCGGTTTTGCCTATTTGACATCAGCAAGTTGGTACATATTCACATTCACATTTAATTTTATCTTAATTTAATTAAATATTTTATAATAAAAAATTAAGCTAGCCAAGGCACTAGGCAAACAAAAAAAAAACCCCTTTTAATAACACTCTAGCCAATATGAGCTCTCATTTATTGTCCAACATTTGAACTAAACTGTCCCCAACTCAGAGCACCAAGTATATCAAAGCAATCTAAAAACAAACTTCTCAAGGGTCTACTCATATTAACCAATGCCAAACCGAAGGGCCAACTGTTTACCAAATATCTGATTCCATTTTACTCTTCTTCTTCTTGGCTTATATGTCTACTTTTTTATGCGCTCTTTGTCTTTCTATCTCTATCTACCTATTTTATGAATGAATGATGAACGTAACGAATGGACGGAATCATCTGAAACATCTGATTAAACAGATCCATTTCGTTCATATTGTAAATTCCGTCCCCGTTCCCAGGTCCAGCGGACTAGGCCTTAACCCTTTTGTGCCGCTGATGCCGTCAAGCTGTTGAAGCATGAAATTTCCAAAGCCTAATGAAGTGTAAAGGTTTATCGTTTGAGCCAGAACACAGCGGTTATGTAGCATAGGCCAAGGCGCTGACGCTCTCTGCCTGCTCCGCCCAATCCCTGTATCCGCCCAATTCCATCATCGATACCGATATTTGCCTCTTTTATGATTATTGTTTTGTGCTGCGTATTATTTTGTTTTGCTTTGTTTCTGTTTCTTTTTTGTGCGCATTTCTTTTTTGCTGCCATGTTTTAGTGGCTGCTGCTTCTTCTTCTTCCACTTCAGCCATGCTTTCGGTTTGCTGTCAAGCAACAAATTGTGTAAGGTTTATTATTATTATTATTTGCTTCGATTACGTTCGAGTTTTTTGTTTTTTTGCTCTTTTTGCTAATTTTAAACATCATTGATTCCCATGATTTATGGCCATGTTTTTTGCTCATATGAGTGTGTACACACTTGGCTGTACTTTGAAGAACTGAGCAGACTGGGTTTTTGATTAGGTTTAGGTACTAAAAGTGGGTCACAAAAAAGCTTTTCTAAGCTGTTCTCTTAATTAATAGTAAAATTCACAAATACACTAAAGCGTAAAATGGATTGCTGCCTACATCAAAATTATTATTATTATTATTAATTAGCCGGACTTGTTTGCACATTGTCTATGTTTATTAACTATAAATAAATTATACCACTTGTGCCCAAACTAATGAGTTGTTTATTTTAAGCGGCTACATTTTAATTATCAGCATAAAAAATTTAAAACATAAACAACGCATATTTATTGTATTATATTTTAATGTTTTTTCATTAGTTTGCATATGCATTTAGCTTGGCATAATTTCCAATTAAACTACATGTAATATTATCTAAAAAAATATATATAAATAAATAAATAAACCGGACAGAACAATTGACAAGCTTGTAAGTGTTTATTGTTAAAACAACTATTGTAAAAAGTATTACAATATTAAATTGTATTATTTGTAAATACATGAAAAAACAATATAAAACCAAAATGAGATTCTGCGTATTGTTCGAACAAAGGATAATTTTTTTAATCAGAACTGCCTGCCATGGTTGGTGACAGGCGTGCTTCTGATGACGAATTAATTAGTTTAATACTTTATTTATTTAACTTTCGCAGATAACGTGACCCAGAGTCTCGGGTCAAGGACATTGTTTTTTTTTTTATAATTATTAAATTATACTTTTCAGAATCCGTTCGTAATTTAAGCTTATCTATCTAAACTTATAAACGCAGCGCCTTACAAATAATTATAAAATATTGTGGGATATATAAAAGAGTCGGCGGCTGAACGAAATTCGTTACTTCTAGCTTTTAGGGAAAAAAATTTACTATGGATACTACCTAACCCAAGTGGAATAAAGTGCCAAAGGTACTTAGAGTTTTAAGATTTATTCATGATAGCTTCCTTAAAATTTGCACAAGATATTTTGGGTGATCTGCTCTCAACTACCTTGTGTGTCAAGCCAAAAAATTTATAGCCATGTCGTGTCGGTTTCCAGTCGTGACATTTGTTAGATAGATATTATAATATATAATATAATATGTATTATATATACATAATATACCTACCTTATTCCATTAAAACGTAACTTTTGACGAAATCAAAATCGGTAAAAATTTACGATATTTCTTTTATTACTATGAAACAAAATATATTTTTAAAGTGTTACGAAAAGATAATAATCAAATAGATTAACGATAAATCTAAAATTTGAAAAATTTTCACAAAATTGGTTTAAAGATGTCCTTCATGAACGCTAAAAAGATATCAATATCATAATAATTAAATATTTAGTAAATTATAACAAATCGGTTCAGGAGAATTCCAAAACTTTTGACATCTAATAAACACCACGAAGTGTTTTTTAACGATTTGTTTATTTTTATTTCAAATGATCATGCTTTTTACTACTTTATATGACAACACCTTCTCGGGTTACGGCCGATCTCAACAGCTCCCGCCAGGCGCCTCTGTTTTGCGCGCCTATCCAATTAGAAATACCAAGGGAGGATAGGCGCTTGAGTTTTCATCGGAGTCGTGGTCGTCCCCTTCGTCTTCCTTCGTCGGCTTTCGCTTCGAATACCTTTTTCGTTGGAGCTTCGTTATCCAAACGTACGATATGCCCGAGCCAGTGCAGACGTTGAATAATGATGCTCTGGACAATATATATGTCGTCGTAGAGCTCGTACAGATCGTGGTTCATCCGTATGCGTTCAAAACGAACGGGACCGAAGATGTTACGAAGAATTTTTTTCTCAAACACCCCAAGAGCAGATACATCTGTCCCCAACACAACCCAAGCCTCTGCGCCGTATAACAGCTCGGGCAAGATGAGGTTCTTGTAGAATGTTACTTTTGTTTTTCGAGAGAGGTCTCTGCTACACATATGCTTACTGACATCATAGTAGCACCTATTGGCAAGTGTGATTCTTCTTCTCCAGGCTAATGTCATTTTCGGTGTTAACGGCGGTGCCAAGGCACCTTGACAACTTCAAAAATATAGGGGTCCGCAGCAACATGGGAGTCCGGACGCCGTGCTTCCCTGTTCGTAGACACCATATACTTCGTCTTGCCCTCGTTTACCGCTAGACCCACTTTCGCAGACTCCTTTTCGATTGCGGAAACTGCAGCAGTAACATCTCGCTTGCAACGCCCGATGATATCGATATCATCAGCGTGTGCCAGAAGCTGGACACTTTTGTAAAAAATATTGCAATTGCTATGTATGCCGGCCTTCCGCAGTAGCCCTTTCATCGAGAAATTGAAGAGGTCGCATGATAGAGGGTCGCCTTGTCTGAAACTCGAACAGTATTGAAAGGTTCAGAGAGGTTCGTTCCTACCTTGACAGTGCTGATGGTGCCGCTCAATGTCATTCTGCAAAGACGAATCAGCTTTGCAGGAAAACCAAACTCAGACATGGTGGTTTATAGGCGATCCCTTATCAGGCTATCGAATGCAGCTTTGTAATTGATGAAGAGATGATGGGCATCGATCTGTTTTTCGTGGGTCTTTTCCAGGATTTGGCGTAGAGTGAAGATCTGATCAATGGTGGACTAACCAAGTCTGAAGCCGCACTGATAGGGGATCAGTGTGTTGGCATATTGCTTCAGTCTTTCACGACAGGATCTTGCATGAGATGGCAATAAGACAGATTCCCCGGTAGTTGGCGCATATTGTCGGGTCACCCTTCTTTAGTATAGTACAAAGGACACTGAACTTCCAATCGTCGGGCCTGCTTTCCGCTAGCCATATTTTGCATAGGAGCTGATGAGCATAGCTGAGCACCCTATCAGATCGTCGCCACCAGCCTTAAACAACTCTCCAGGCAGTGCATTAGCACCGGCTGCTTTGTTGTGTTTGAGCCGCATTATTGCAACTCGGGTTTCTTTATGGCTAGGTGGTGGTTCGGTGGTATAGAGTTGTTTTCCCCAATGGCGGCATTTGTGGCGTCGTCGCCTGCATACAGCTTGGAGAAATGTTCCCTTTATAACCTTAGCGTACACTGCGTATCTGTAACCAGATTCTCACCTGCGTCTCGACAGTGGCTTGAAACCTTGCGTCAGACGGTTGACTTTTTGGTAGAATTTTAGAGCGTCATTCCTGCCCCATAACACCTCGAGATCCTCACAATCGCGCTTTTTCTGCTCCAGTTTCTTCCGTTTCTCTTCCTTCCTCTTCTGCCTGTAGTTTTCCAATATGGCACGCGTTGCGGCAGACTGCAGCGTTCTTTTATAGGCGGCTTGATTATTTGTGTCAAAAAACGCTCATGAAAATATGACTTGTTTTATATAAAAAAATTAAATATAATCAAAACCGGATAAGGTATTTTAGATAAACTTTGGTTAGCTCTTATTTTAGTTTGGGTAAGCCATACTTTAGGTCCCCGTCTGACGGTTTATGTATTATAGTACTATTTATTTGCTTACTTCTGACCTTAAAATAAACTTTTTTTTGCTACGATTTTCTACCTTTTTTGTTGCCAATTAGTCTCTTAGCGCTTCGACTTCATTTTCGATATTTCTGTAAATGTTTATTGGCGTAACAAATAACAAGCAAAAGTTGTCAATGCATTTTACTTGCAACCAATATTGAATTATTTTCAATAAAAATTACTTCACTTGACTTTATGTTGACATTCAAACCACCAACATTGCGTATACACAATGTCATTCAAGGCATATTGCTGCGCTGTGCTGCAATTGTGTAAAATAAAATTAAAATAAATTGCGTTAAAAATAAAATATTGCAAAAAAATTAATGCTGAAAAATGAGCGATAAAAGTTGTAAAGTTGTTTGCGCTGACTTTTGGATTTGTTGGGCCAACTAGCAAAAAATATCAACAAAAAAATTGAAGTTTATTGGAATTCAATGTGGCACTATACAGAATCTATAAAAGTGTATATGTGCAAGTTATAAAATTAATTTCAACTAAAAGTTTTTTAATTAAAAACTACGCGTAACTTCTGTCAAATGTGCCTGTGAGGTGCTAAACTGTCAACTGGCAAAGGCCACGAGAATCGCATTGGGAGGCTCCGGCTCCAATGGAGATGCTCGGGCAATGTACACAACATATGCAACTGGGTCGAAGGAGTTGCTGACTGGCTGCACTACATGCAACTTGGCTGGAAAACAAATATTTTGGCCCAGATATATCGCTGACTCTAAATACACTTTGTTAGATACTAAAGACTTGTTAAAGCAGTTTGACAAGCCAAGAGGTAGTGAAAATCTTAAATTTTATAGTTTTCAAATATTTAAATAATAAGACAAGTAGACACACTAAACCTAATTTGATTAAAAAAATTGTAATTCTCCAAATTCTCTTTCAAAAACACTTTTTGTTTTTGTGATGTCAGAATTATAAGTTTTTACTAAAAAATCCTGACCTGTTTTCAGTTTATATATTTTACTCAAAAATCTTGCTTTCATTTTAACTACGTCACACCCTTGAACTGGCTCAAAACTAAAGGGAACAGGCTTTCGGATACTATCTAAAGATCGTTTCAGTCCTTATGAATTTGCTGCGATAGAGCAGACTAGGGAGACCCACCAGAACCTTCAGACCCCATTGCAGATGTCCCCGCCTATTTACCCTATAAGGATTGAAGAATTTACTGAAGCGATCCAATTATTGCCGAAAAATGCCATTATCAGGTTCCAAGTCTCCAGGTATTGATAGGATTTGCAATGCTGCGTTGAAGGCCTTGCCTTCAAGAGCGCTCCTTTATGTAGTATTAGTTTTTACGCCATTATCAAGTTCCAAGTCTTCCCAAAGTAATGGAAACCAGCGGCGATTCTTATGATTCACAAGTCAGGCAAACCAGAAGCTGATCCTGTGTCGTATCGGCCAATAAGTCTTTTACCCTCCCTGTCTAAATTATGCCATTATCAGGTTCCAAGTCTTCCCAAAGCAATGGAAACCAGCTGCGATTCTTATGATTCACAAGTCAGGCAAACCAGAAGCTGATCCTGAGTCATATCGGCCAATAAGTCTTTTACCCTCCCTGTCTAAATTATGGGAGGGGACTATTGCGAATCGGATTTCAGGAGTCCGCTTCTCTTTTCTTTGTATATTTCTGATATACCCAGCCCTACCTCTGAATATATGAAAGCTGCCGTCTAAGGATTTTATTACATCGCAGTCTATAATGGCAAATGTATCGTAGAGGCAAGTAATGGTATAAAAACAATAAACCCTTGCCTCACACTCAAAAGATTGGCGCATACACCTTCAATCCATCTAGAGGGAGTTATCCTGGACAAGCGCCTTACTTTTGGGCCACACCTCTAAGATACGGTTAATATCAATTTATTTATTTATTTTAAATTTGATCTTAATACAAAAGTACATTAGTAAGAGTGTTCACAATTTAGCAGAGTACACTTAATTCGGCGCACCAAAGTTGATCTTCCAGTATATTTTTATATTTTATTAACCCTACAAACGTTATTTGACAGCTGCAGGCGACAGAGTCTTATGAAGCTACAGACGCATGGAAATACTCTTTAAAAAGCCATAAGAAATACTACCCATTATTAATTTTAAACGCCTGCTGTGCTCAGCTGGAGTCCTGCCTTCAGCTGACGTCATTTGAGAAATAAAAGTGAGAAAGTGAATTTCAGCACGCTTTGTATTTTTTACTTTCATTCATAAATTGTGTCTCATAAGCGCGTGGAAATTGTACAAGCATTTGAATTTAATTATGAACTGTGTCACTGGAAGACAATGTCAGTCGATGCCAAGGAGCACAAAGGATCCGGACGAGAAACACAGCTTGGAAGCTGAAAACAACTGAGCTCAGAGCAACGAATCGTCTTGCTAGTTGTGCTAAAGTCAGTGTGATATATGTGGCAAGGACTTACCTGCTGACATACACATACACATTTTGCACTGTAGCGAGTCTATTTCTAATGCTATGTTTACACTGCGCCACAGAATGTCACAAAAAAGCTTCACATCGTCACAAATCTTTTCTAAGGGAATGCATGGTACTAAGCTTACTCAAAACTAATTTTTATAAATACTGGAAATTTTTTTTACAAAAACTGTAACAATTCTGCTTTAGTAATAGTTTAGAAAATTGTATAAAATAATTTTTTTTGATAAAGAACTAATATAAGTTTATTTTCGTTTTAGGTCTGCAATAAAGTATTTCGTGTTTTTGGTAAGTATTCCTATATATTATGAAAATATATTGAATATCAAATGTTTGGGTTTTTTTTTAAAAAGAATACCTAGGCACAATTTGTAGACGACTTTCATTCACATTAAAAAATCGCTAGGTAATTTTTCTATATCTTTGAATTTATTTTAGACTATTGGAAATGAAACGATTCAAAAATATTAAAATTAATAAAATGTGTAGCGAGTTTCAATTTGAACAGAACTTGAAATAAATAAAAATCCTGAATGTTGATTCTGGTATATGCAAAAACCTTTTTTATACCCTGTACCCCATGGTACAAAGGGTATATTAAGTTTGTGCAAGCCGAAAATGTATGTAACATATAGAAGGAGACGTCGGAGCACACCCCAAAGTTACCTAAAATATGATCAGGGTGAATAGAGAAGTCGATATACCCATGTCCGTCTGTCCGTCCGTCCGTGTGAACGCCTAGATCTCAGATGATGGTAAGAGCTAGAGTAACTAAACTTTCACATTAGATCCCATATAATTCCGTAGGAGACAAGTTTATTTTATTTTTTTGTTATGGGGGTTAAATTATATAGCACCCATAGGCGTGATACAGACGACCTCGAAATAAAATAAAAGTTTTAGATGAACAATTCGTTTGCTTATAAAGACCAAATTTGGAATTTGAAAGTCATTAATAGTTTCCAAGCATTGTGTCAAATTTGATCAAAATCGGTTGACTATATCATATTGATCCCATATAGAAAAAACCTATTTTTGAACAAAATTTGTTGTGTTTCGATTTTTTGTGAACATATTGGAATTAAGTTTGTTATTCGTAAGTTTTTTATAGGTCTTAAGCATTACACCAAATTTTGAAATTGGTAGACTATCGCTTGACTATATCATATAGCTCCCATAGGGCCGATCTTCCAATTAATCGATTTTTGAACAAAATTTTTTGTGTTTCGTTTGTTTGTGAAGATATTGAAATTAAATTTGGCAATTGTAAGTTTTATGTAGGTCTCAAGCATTGTACCAAATTTTATCAAAATCGGTTGACTATATCATATAGCTCCCATGGGACAAATCGGTCCATAAAAACGTATTTTAAACAAAATTCGTTACTTTCGTTTATTTGTAAAGATATTGGAACCAAATTCGATATTCAGATCAATTTTAAGGTACCAAAGCACTGTGTCAAATTTGGTAAGATTCGGTTAACCATATCATATAGCTCCAATAGGAACGATCGGTCAAAAAAAAAATGTTTGCTTTAAAATTCTTCTGTTTTTGGTTTTTTACGAAGGAACCTAATGTGGCAATCAAATGTCTTTGATGTTTTTAAGCAATTTACCGGATTTTATTGCAATCTAGTGGTACAGGGTATTCCAAAGTCTTTACTTACGCCATTTTTATACCCTGTACCGTATGGTACCAAGGGTATATTAAGTTTGTGCAAGCCGAAAATGTATGTAACATATAGAAGGAGACGTCGGAGACACCCCAAAGTTACCTAAAATATGATCAGGGTGAATAGAGAAGTCGATATACCCATGTCCGTCTGTCCGTCTGTCCGTCCGTCCGTCCGTGTAAACGCCTAGATCTCAGAGATGGTAAGAGCTAGAGTTACCAAACTTTCACATTAGATCCCATATTATTCCATAGGAGGCAAGTTTATTTTATTTTTTTGATATCGGGGATAAATTATATAGCTCCCATGGGGGTGTTTGAGACGACCTCGACAAAAAAAAGCGTTTTAGATGAATAATTCGTTTGTTTATGAAGATATCGTAACGAAATTTGGTATTCGAAAGTTTTTTATAGTCACCAATCACTGTACCAAATTTGATCGAAATCGGTTGACTATATCATATAGCTCCCATAGGACCGATCGGCCAAAATAACTTTTTCAAAGAAAAATTCGCTATATTTCGTTTTTTAATAAAGATATCATAACCAGATTTGGCGTTTGGAAATTTTTTAGACCACTAAAGCAATGTGCCAAATTTGAACAAAATCGGTTGACTATATCATATAGCTCCCATAGGTCCGATCTTCCAAAAAATCGATTTTTGAACAAAATTTGTTGTGTTTCGTTTGTTTGTTAAGATATTGGGACCAAATTTGACATTCGTGAGTATTTTATTAGTTCATAAGCATTGTACTAAATTTAATTCAAATCGTTTGACTAGATCATATAGCTCCCATAGGACCAATCGGTCCAAAAACACGTTTTTTATACAAAATTCGATGTGTTTTGTTTGTTTGTAAAGATATTTGAAATAAATTTGGCATTCATATCTTTTTTAAGGTATTTAAGCACTGTGTCAAATTTTATTGAAATCGGTTGACTATATCATATAGCTCCCATAGGAACGATCGGTCAAAAAAAAAATTTTGCTTAAAAATTCTTCTGTTTTTGGTTTTTTGTGAAGGAACCGATTTTATTACAAGCTAGTGGTACAGGGTATCCTAAAGTCGTACGCGCCCGACTTTACGTCCGCCACTTTTTTCATTCCTTCATGAACTTAGGGGACTAACTTGATGTTTGAAACTTGGCTTTATCAAATTTAGGGAAACGGAAAGTAGGATGTGTCACTATAGAGTCTTACGGAATAAAGGATCAAGAGAATGAAACCCATTAGACTCTTGAAGTGCTCTAAGCCCGAATCCATACGTCATGCTTAGTTTCCTTGCATCGGCATTCGTACCATGTTTGCATCTGGAATCTAAAAAAATAATTCCCTGTTTGACCCCTTGGAGGAGGGGCATAGGGGATCTCTATTAATAACTGTTCGAACAGAATAGGGACCTACAGTTTATCAGTTTATCAGTTTTTCCATGTTTGCTTCTGGAATCTTGCTTTATATTAATTTCCGATGTTAAATGCCAGACTTGAGAATAGCCTTCTGTAGTCTTAACTTGAAGTGCTAATTTATAAAAATAATTAAAAGCACATACAAAATTGTTTTACACCAGCAAACCTTATAGTAATAGGAGTTTACTTAAATTAAGAGTAAAATCTTTGTTTTCTTCTATGCTTACATTTTATAAAATTTTAGACAATTAAAGCAAAATTACCATAATTTATTTAAATAATACAAATTACCAATAAAGGTCAAATAATCCAGACTATTTCAGCCAACTCTTAAACGTTGGAAATTTGCATTATTGTTAAAATTATTCATTAAAAATAAAAACTACTCCATCAAGCAATTTATTCATTTGACTATGTTTTTTTATTTAAATAAGATTAATGAATCATGATTAATTATTCTCTTCAAATAAAATTATTTGCATTAAATAATGACGCTGAATTCCCATAATTTTTTATACAAAAAATGTTAGTTTTTCTTTATTATATGAATGTGATTTTGTTTGCAATCTATCAAATGACATCTGTCAACTTTATAAAAAAAAAGAAGAAATATGGGATTGATTGTGCTTGAATAAATTCAATCACAGCACCATAATATTTTATTACAGTTTTTTGTTAGCTTTAGATTTGAGCTGCATTTGCAACTCCTTTATAATTTATCTTTTATTTTCCCAAACAATACTATAGATCAAAAATTATAAATTTAATACAACTGAGTATGACTTTTGCTATATTCGAAATATCTATAGTGAATAGAACTGCTCCGTTTTTATTTTTTCATGTAAGTGATTATCAGTGACTCTGATATACTTTTATTTTATTAATTGGTATTTAGCTTAAGATATTAGGTTAAAAAGAAGGGGAAGATTGAGGGCAATTGAGTTTTTAATATTGACTTTTTGACTCTAATACCTACTATAATAGTTAATGCGAAACGCCACAAATCGTATTCCTATGCAAAAAATATTTATATTCCCAGTACCTCTGTCCAATTCGTAAAGATCATCAAATTCAAAGATAAAAGTAATGAGCTACATTTACTTATTTTCACTCATATATCTAATGTACAAAGTATTGTAAGAATGCATTCTCTTTAGTTGTGACAACCTGTGACAACACTATGCGAGTCAGTGTAAACATAGCATAAGGAAAAATTTAAAATGCTTTTTCTGCATTTCACTTTTATCTCTCGCCATGCTACAAATGTGAGCGCACAATTTTTATATAATTCATATGAATTATATTTACCTTCATGGTGCGACATTACTCACACACACTCACACACATGCACTCATGGAGTGCAGCTGCCACCTCCTCTCCCGCACTCTCTCTCTCGTCCTTCTTAGCCCGCTGTGCTACTCAAAGGATACGCCTGACTGCACGCAACAATGTGCAAGTCAAGTTGAACACCGCTGACTCCGGCTTTCCAGCTGTGGCTTTGCGAATCTCAGCAACAAAAACAAAAGCAGCAACAACAACATTTGTTGCACTTGCAACATCCACAACAACAAATGCCACAGTCCCTGCAGAACTAGACTTAACGCCTTTTCGCAATTTACTGTAAAATTGCATACGCTGCTGGAGAGCTTTAGTCTCATTTGACTTGAGATTCAGAGAGTTTTGCTCTTTTGATTGGCATAAGCGGATTTGGAATAGCGTTTAGTTGACTTAAAATGGAGACTCCATGGTGAGTATGATTAACGTAATAAACATGTAGCATGTAAATAACATCAAAGCGCTTAACAGATGTCTCTGGTGCAGTGATACACTGCCGGGAAAAAGTTTCGGACACTTGAGAAATTTATTAGCGAACTCGACAAGAGCTTCAAGCTTGTTTTAAAATTTATCGAATTAGTATATTGAATGAGTAGCAACATATATAAACTTATCAATAAGCTAATAAGCAAAACATCGATTCAAAACACTCATCCAAACTCTGCAAAATAAAAAAAGATAGTACAGTGAAAATCCTGGAGAGCTCGGCTTAATTCACTGATCTAAATCCAATCTTTCAATGGAATGAACTTGATCGGCAAGTCAGCAATCAGTGTCTGTCCTCAAAAGAAACTCTCTAGATTGCATAAAAATAGACAGAAACAAACATCATCATCATCGTTTGGTGCTACAGCTCTTTTGTGAGCTTTGGCCTGCTGAACATAATGCCTCCATGTTGCACGATTATTTGCTGATTCTTTCCAGTTTATTATCTTAATCCTATCCATATCCTCCTTTAATTCTTCTATCCATCGCGATCTTGGTCTGCCTCTTGCTCTGGTGTTATATGATTTTGCATCTAAGATTTTCTTTTGAGCTCTAGAAGGTTCCATTCGTGACACGTGGCCTAACCACCTTAGTCTTTGTGCTTTAATGAAACGTACAATGTTTTCTCCTCTAATAAGCTGATCTAGTTCGTCGTTCCATCTAATTCGCCACTCTCCATTGTCATTAAAAGCGCCAAACATTTTTCTTAGAATTTTCCTTTCAAATACCATTAGCTTGGATTTGTTTTTTTTCACTCAGCGTCCAAGATTCAGATCCGTAGCATACTACTGGCCTGACTACAGTTTTATAAAGCGCTAATTTACATGTTCTACTAAGGAGCCGTGATTTGAAGAGTTTTTTAAGTGATGCGTATGATCTGTTGCCCGCTTGGATTCTATCGTCAATTGTGGCATGCATTGCGTTATCGCTGCTTAACTTGCAGCCCAAATATGTGAAAGATTCTACCGCTTCAAAAGCGTGTTCCCCGATCTTTATTGCGTTTATTGTATTTGCAGCCATTTTGCTTTTATTCCTTGACATCAGCATATACTTTGATTTTTCTTCATTGATTTTCAGCCCTTTCTTTCTGCCGCTGCTTCGATATCAAAGAACGTTCGTGATAGATCGGCTTTGTCCCTGCTAATTATTGCGATGTCGTCGGCGTAGGCGTATATTTGGGTTATCCTATTTAGAATATGTCCGGTTCTTTTAGCATCACTTACTTCATCTATTGTGCTGCATAACAAGAGATTGAAAATTGTAGATGACAGGGTATCGCCCTGTCTTACACCGGTTTGTATAGGAAAGGCCTCCGATTTTAAGTCTTGTATCATTATTTTTGCTTTGGTATTCCATAAAGCCATCATGACAATCCTTATTAATTTATCTGGGATTTTGCATCTTTTAAATATGATGGGAATAATCTTTCGATTAATACTGTCAAATGCTTGTTTAAAATCGATAAAGAGCATATTGACAGAAACAAACAGTTCTCGAAAAAATTATCAACATAATGCCTCTAATCATCGCAAAGTGTTATGCTGCATTTGTAGACGAGACAAATAGTATAACACTCAAATAAATATTTTTTTGGGTCTGAAGGTCGACCATGTTTACTATATGTTTTCGGGTCGCTTAATCATCCTTCGTCCAAAAACGAAAGCATGTCTGGTTGTTGACATAACCTTCAAAATATCCGTTATCTAAGCTATTTTACAAAAATCAGTTCAACCCAATTTTCTATAATTTTCTTGAGGTTATATCGAAACCCTGACATGCTGGGGTTTTTTGGACCTCGGATTTGAAAAAATATTTGTTTTGTGTGACTGTGTAATCGTTCTATGTGTACATATTATCTGTTACTGTCGAAGCAGTATATTTAAAAAAAAAAACAATATTTAGAATTAAGTTTTTTCACATTCTATCAATAGTTTCAAACGTTTATGATCAATTTTTGTAATTAATAGTAATTATTATGTGTCCGAAAACTTTTGCCCTGCACTGTAGATGCTAGAAGAAATCGAAGGGTGTGCCATTTACTTTATTATGCTTGAGTAACATACAATAAATTAGTAAACAAGGCCCGATAAGGCTTACTGTTGACAGTAACTACAATAGTTTCAAAAGTTTGTTCCCAAAAAAGTACGTCCCGATAACGCACATCGCAGAAACACCCTGTTAGGACGATAAATATCACGTTTTAAGTATATTCATGATGGAACTTTTCGAGGACTAATTCTGAGTTTAAAATAATTTATCTAACTGACTTTTTTTGTCAGTCACCCCTGGGCGGAGCATGGGTATCTCTATTAATAACTATTCGAAGAGAATAGGGACCTACTGGTTATATCAAATCTGAACGACGGTGTCTTAAATTAATCTAGATTTTTTTGGTTAATTAGCATATTGAGCTAACAATTCTCCATTGTTGATGATGACTTGACTCCCGAAGACCGTATTCAACCAATAGCAAATTGTCATTCCGATCTATCTGCTTTCTATTCAATTTTATTGGAAACTGGCTTGTGAGATACCTCATTGCGAATATCAATAAAGTCTTAGGGGACTAACGACAGTGACATTTTATTACCACGAACTACTTTTTGCCCGGATTATTTTTGTTATGATCATTTGAGATATGCAAATGCACATCAATATTGATTATATATAAAATTCCAGCTGTCACAATGGAAAATGAGAATCGGTCCAGCCGTTTCGGAGGAGTATGGTAACTAACATTGTGACATGAGAATATTATATATAGGAAGAAACTTATGTTTTATGCGTTATGGGTGTTCTCATGAACAAGTCGTTGAATTTCAAATATGATTTTTGCGTGTGTTGGAAGTTGTCAATACGGAGGTTTTAAGCCCATTGCGATGTGATTAAGTGTATTGGTTCGTGAGATATACGCATTTTTGTGAATATCGTGAATAGTGGCATAGTAGAAAATTGTTCAACATCGGGTATTGGACATAAAGGGGCACGAATCTATGAGAGATGCGAGCTCTCTTAAGAATACTTAAGTTCGTCCATACGACGTTTTAGAGAGTCATGGAAGTCAATAACTCCAAAAATCAAATGATTGTCTAGATAAGCTAACTAGAGAAATTTACGATGTTATACGAACTTCCAAAACTCACTTTTCAATAATAGATGATAAAAATAAGTCATAGGTGACAAAAAATCATTTTGCCTGCAACTTCAAAATACTCCTCTCGAAAAATAAGGTTCCAATTAGCAACAAGGTAGGAATTAACAAAACGATCATTGTTTTAATACAACGGGTTTTTCTTAAGAGGTTACAAAAGCTAACATAATTAAAAAACAAAGAAATATATTTAAAATATCACTGAAACTGGTTTTATTGTATAGAAAGTTTTATGACATTAATGTTTTAATATAATTCCTGCCCTGTGGCTGCCATAGCTAGTACTTACCAATAGCTAAAAAAAAAAAAAAAAAAAAAATCTGGAACACAAACTTTCTCAAATTTTTCGCATCATTTGCGGCTGTATTTCGCCAATAAATTTTCGAATGTTGATTTCCAAGTGTTCAATTGTCTCTGCTTTATCGACGAAGACGAGTGACAGTTATTTTCTGTGGATGTAATGGCGTTTCGACAAAAGCTTGTGGATTGTACTCACTCTAAATTTGAAAATTCAGCTTATTTACAAGATGTTGTGAACCTCTAAAAAAATAAGCATCTATTTTTTAAATTTACCAAGCTAAACACAATTCTGGCGCTATTAGTTAAGGCCTTCTATCACTTTCTTGAGAAACTACAACTTTTTTATACCTATAGGTACAAAGTGTATATTAGACTTAGGCAATGTATGTAACGGACAAAAGGAGACGTGACAGAACCGAAGTTCTTTATACCTAAATGCTTATCACCTAGATTTCGAAGACAATAAGAGGTAGAAGTACGAAACTTTACCAACTGATGCGCATATATCCTGAGAAGATGAAGTTTGTTGATTCATGCCAATATCTTTTTGTTTTTATATTTGATCTGATTTGATAGAGAGATGCGTCATGATCTTATGCATCTGTGTGTCAAAAAAAAACATAATAGATCGAATTAAAAATGTAAAAATTTTACTTTCCCATTGCTGATAAGCTGCATCAATATTTGACTCTACGCAAGAATGGTAACAAGCGACCTACAATCACCAATTTTGGTTATTTGAATCATGTGCCACCACTGCCAAGTTTCATCGGGACCTCCCACCCCCGACAATCGGCTTAGCGTGTTTTCACCCACAACCCTCAACATATCAACTTAAAACTTTTCCCAAATGCTTTTAATAACTTTTTCGATGTAACTTATTCATCAAAATCGGTACAAGTTCATGGAAATTATAAATGTATATATGACACCAAAAAAAAAATTCCAATTGGAAAGCTCTTAGAGGTAATATGCAGGAAACAAATTTTGTTCGAGAAAAAAGGTACAGTTTGCTTATACATAGTTTGTTTAGGTCTTCCCAAATAGGTAAGCCATAACAAAGAATTGGATGATTATTCTCTTGCTCATTAAAATGACTTTTTGAATAGTCCCAAGAGGTAATAGATAATAGTCCATTTAATTAGACATATGTAAGTTTTTAAGCTCATTTTACATACGAAAGCAACGTATTGCTCTTAAGATGCACAATATAATAAATGCAGTCAATAGTTGACTATCGTATATCCAAACTGTCGTAACAAATGGGACATAAGAACGAGCAGCAGAACAACTGTCAACGTATGAGATATCTTTATAACAGCATAAGTAGTACGTTAAAATATGTTTTTCTTTTTATAAAACGCTATCAAATAGCGTAACCCCATTATCCGCTTTCCAATCAAATCCCCGCAAGAACATACGCTACACTAGCTGCACAGGTTGTGCCATTAAATTGCAATTCTTTTCGATTTGCCTTGCGTGGCTTTCATTCCTCATGTGTATCCTGGCTTTATCTTTTCACACACACACACATGCAAACACACATCCTGCTGCACTTTACTGGCTATATCTTGCCAGGCACACAATCTTCCAGCTTTATGCCCTTTAATCTGCGCCGTGTACTTGACACAAATGCTGCATAAAAAAGAACTCAAGCTTTATGCACACACAGACACAGACACACACAAACACACACTTGCAATGCACTTTGCATAAAGATACAAATAAACACACACAGGCACACACACTCACATGTACTCACTAACTGAGGTATTTATGTGTTTGTATATGGCGCCAGCAAAGGAAAAGCATGAACTTTCCAGGACAACGCATATGCCGGAGTCATTGTATATAAATCTTGCGCTGAAATGTATGCAACACATTTATATCTGCTCTATACTAGCTGAGTTTAAGAGTATCTATGTGGGAGTATCAGTGTGTGTGTGTGTGTGTGTAACTTGAAACAATGCCAGAGTAGCGCAGTCAAAAGAAGTCAAAAACACACAAACACACACATACAGCTGCAAACGACAGGATTTCGGAGTAAAAGTGCAAGAAGTTGGCAACCAGATTACAATGGGAGTGGCACCTTTATTAATTCTAAATCATATCTCGCAGCTTTTTGTAGCTGTGTGTATGTATGTACTATATGTGTGTGTGTGTGCGTGTGCTGCATACTTTTATGTGCTCTTTTTCTGCTAGATTTCATAATATTTTCTTGCTCCTGCAAAGCGAAATGAAATGAAACGAAATGAGAATAAAAAGTGCACTACAATAAAAAAAACGCACAAAAGCAAAACGGAAACAATTCAAATGCGCTAAAGTGTTGCCGACTTTTCCTTCAATCCCCGCTTTATATATGTGTAGGTGTATTTATGTAAAAGCGACAACCCTTTTGCTGCATGATGAAGTGCACTTGAAGGTGTTGCCGTTGTTGTAGCTGTTGACGCCCTGCATTAGCATTGTTGTGACTGACTCTTTTTCCTTTTTTAAATACCCTTCAAGTGCATTGGCAGTGCTTTGAGTTTGTCGAGCAGCTGGTAATGCCTAGAAATTCCATAGCAAACAATACAACTAAAGAAATTGGAAATCTTCTAATGCTTACGCATAGAATGGGCTCAGATATATATTATATACTATATATATATTTTTTTTATAACAAACATAATAGAGAGGCTAAGAATATAATTTTTTGTATCATTTTTTTGTTCGCAGTAGTCGAAATGCAAACAAAAAGTTTAAATAGTTGAGTTCTAAAAATTTTATATTGGCTCTACGGTATGATTATGCACGAAAAAGAAAAAAGCTTTATTTTCAAAGAGCTTTTTTTCTACTAAGTAGCAATGCAAAAGCACTATTTATAAAAAAAAAAATTAAAAATATTACCACAATCGTTCTAACTGATTAAAAGACTTAAGCAAAAATTGAGTGACACAAAAAAATAAGGTACTTAAATTATGAAATTCGGCGCCACTCGTAGGTGGTCACTACGACGTTGCTTCAAGTCCAGGCTATTTACTGGTTTTTCCGAACCAGTTAGTAACTTAAAAAAATCAAAGATCCAACCAATATTGACGTAGGGATGTGAGGCGTGGACTTGAGGATTTCAGACATAGACCTTCTAGAAAGGACAGAGAGAAAATTTTTTGGTCGGATGAGGATAGATGCTAATTTTTCACACCAACAAAGAGCTACATGAGATGTTTACCGATACTAGTCTAGCTTCCTATGTCAAGTTATAAAGACTTAGGTGGGCAGGATATGTTGCTGGAACGCGTAGCCCAATTATAAAAAAATGCTTCTATCAACCAGAAAAATGGAGTGAAAGAAGATTTGGAAAATTGAAACGTCCAGTAGGGTCTTCTTCTTTCCTCAGGAATTAAATCGTAATCTATGCTTTTTATTTTCAGAATATTAGGGAGTGGGATGGACCTGCTCGAATAAGACTCGGTACCATCAACTTAAAAACAAAAAAGATTTGTAATTGTACATAACTAAGTTTGAAAATGGGCTACTAAAGGAAAAAGGCCATCTCTGCCAAATTCCAACGGGTCTAGGTTCAGTCCTTACCTTAAAAATCCTCGCAACACATAGTCTACAGTATCACCTCTTCAGCAATGTCTTTTAATTGTATTTTCGGTACCATATAAAAATTTGGGATTTGAATTTAGTGCTCCTAATAATATTTACATGAAATGCTTTGGGGATCTAAGAATCTATTTCTTTATATAGCAACAATCGGGAAAGTATATTTTTCGAGTGATATTTTTATGTTGGTTCGGGTCGAACCCATTGTTGAATTCTGATGATAACCTTGAATATACCTCGTTCTGTGATGGTTTGTGCAGTTAATGGCTTCATATGGGCTACGTATGACTGCAGATTCCAATTCAGCGGGTCGAAATAATGCAGAGCGTATTCCGCGGCCTCAGCATGGCGAAATAAGTTTTCGAGCTCAAATCGATCAGTCCCAAATTTCCAAAGAGCTCAGAAACTTTGTTTGCGAAGAAAATGCTCGGTTCGGACATAACATTCATACTTTCACCGTACCCCAAAGTTATTGGAAGTTTAGATCCAAAGGCGTACCAAAATGAATCGGCATGCTTCTTGTTGTGGTCACTAATTTCACAACTGTCATTTCGACGCATGATTAGAGCGATTTGCTGAAGTATTGTTGGCGCAGAAGAGTCGATTGTGGCGTTCGCTGTGTGGCACGGGGTCACGACGTCTTGTTGAAACGCAAATGATCGTGACCAAGCGCTTCATCTTCAATTTGTTTGAAGAACCAGTCAACATTGTTCAGAGCGGGTAGCGCAGACGCCATTGATTGTTTCGGTCCGGTCGTCCTTCTTCATTAAATATCGAAGAAAAATGGGCCGATGCAGCCGCAAGACCAAATTTCACACCACACATTCACTCGTTGTGGGTTCATTGGCTTCTCCTGTAATGATTGCGGATTTTCATGAGCCCCAGATGCGAATAATTTTGCTTATTAACATGAACCACACGAGGTGGAAATGAGGTTCGTCCGAGAAGATGATTTTTCGATACAAATCTTCGGCCAAACGATCTTCCGCCCAATTTTAATATTTCCCAACTTTACTTCGAGACGTATAACGTCCCATTTCGTAAATATCAATGTTGTTTTAAATATTTGATCAATATATGAATGACATTTGATGTTTTAAAAGTCAAATAATCGGTAGTTCAAATTTCCACACACTAGATGGACCACCCTGTATGTATTGAAATAGTTATTCCTTCTGCCTTTTCCAATCCTATTCACTTTAACAGAAAAATAGATTTGAAGGAATCACAAACTCGCTTCTAAAAACTTTCAGAACTATTTTTTTTACTTAGTGAGCAGCTTCAAATTAAAAGCTTTCCCGGAATTTTTATAAAATTGGAGATTAAAAAAAAAACAAATAAAGATTAAAGATGGCTCGAAACACGTATTTTTTTAACTTACTTAATGGCAATCCCTTTTATTATTTTTAAACAAAATTTTTGTAAACATGATCAGTAGGGTGTTCCTTATATGACAAAAAATTTTTTTTTTTGAATTTCGAAATGAATGCCCTCTATATTTTTTACTAATGCTATAAGATACTTAAATATAAAATTTTATCAATCTATCATAAATACAACCCGTGCCGACCTTGCTTTAAAGTTTCGTAAAAAACGTGTTTGGTCCTGAAATTTCGGTCTGCTATAAAATCACTATAAATGCAACGAATTAAGTGAATAAATGTAAAAAATTAATTAGATAAACATTAATCTTTAATTAAAAACATAAAGTAATAACAATCATTCAGGGTAACTTCTTTTTAGAGTAGTTTTTTTACAGTCCGGATAAAACTTTCTATGTTCCTGAACACAGCGCAGCAGGAATTGTTTTTATTTTTCTTCAACCGTGATAAGTTTGTTAAAATCTTGCATTAATTTAACACTCCTTTCCGTATCATTTACCACTCTCAAATAACTTAATCTTCTTTTAGCTTCCAGAAAAGCAGCATTGTTATTCCAAGAAGATATATCTTCCTTTAGAAAACCGTCGTCGAACTGCAGTCGTAATAAAAATATTTTGCTCTTTTCCGATACGAAATCATTCAGTGTTTTGGCTGAAAAACAAAGAAAAATAAGTTGAATAACAAATAAAAATCAACAACAAACTTGAAAATATAACAAAAAGTCAATTTAACTTACCAAACTACTTTTAAGTCAGTTCTTCCTTCCACGGGTCATAGCGTTTGCTAAAATCTGAGGTTTTGTCCCTGTTGAATCAACCATTCTCTTCCTAAAGTTTGCTCCAAAATAGCACAAGCTCCATTGAAACGGCCGTATTGGAAGCTGTTGTGTCGCAGCACATTATTTGTACTTTATCTTAAAGTCAAAGAGAGCTGTTGAGACAGCCATAGCTGGATGTTTTCCAGAAGAACTTTCTAGTTTCGACATTGCAAGATGCTGTGGTCTATCGTCAAGTGAAGCAATAACTGGCAAGCGTTCTTCTTTTGAACTCCGTACATCCAACCAGGATAATAGTTTCCCATCCCAATGGGCTGTGACTATGTACGTCGGGTACATTGTTTTGGTACATTGTTTCAGTACGAATTCGTTGAATCGAAGATTTGTTAATAACAATATAGGGTTATTACGAAACTTTTAAGAAGGTATGCGTAAAAAAATATCGAACTTGAAATTTAAGGGACATCCTAATGGTCAGGTATTTAAAGAATCATAGAATAATTATTTGTTTTTTTCTTCTTCTACACATATTTTTGCAGTTATAAGAAATGGGCCAACCCTGGCGACAAGTTTTAATTCTTGTGTTTTATTTGTTCAAGATCCCATATCAAAAAGCAATTCGGTTCAAGTTCCATCAGCTCACCGGCAGAGGACCCAAATGTGAAAGATATATTTTTTTTTTATTGTGATAAATAAGGGGTGATTCATTAAAACCTTTTATTTTTAAATGACAGCTGTCAAAGGCAAAGTTGTTCAGTATTCATTGGCAAATAATCATGCAAAGACTTACACCCGAACAACGTATACAAATTGTACAATCGTACTACGAAAATCAGCGTTCTGCAAAGAATCTTTTTCGTGCGCTGAGATCGACTTATGGTCAACATAATCGACCCACTGAACCCACAATTCATAACACCATCACCAAATTTGAAACCCAGTATTCATTGTTTGATGATACACGACCAAATCGACCACATCCAGCACGTAGTTAAGAGAATATAGCGGCGGTAGCTGACAGTGTTCACGATGACCGCGAGGAATCGATTCGGCGCCAATCGCAACAACTTGGCCTGTCGTATTCAACCACCTGGCGCATTTTACATTTGGATCTCGGCTTGAAAGCATACAAAATTCAACTCAGGCAAGAATTGAAGCCGAATGACATTCCTGCCCGTCGCCGGTATAGTGAATGGGCTCTTGGTAATATCCATGAAGATCCGTTGTTTTCGACCAAAATTTTGTTCAGTGATGCGGCCCACTTTTGGCTCCACGGCTTCGTGAATAAGCAAAATTGCCGTATTTAGAGAGAAGATCAACCCGAAGAGGTTCACCAGCTGCCATTACATCCAAGAAAAACAACGGTTTGGTGCGGTCTGTGGGCTGGTGGAATCATTGGTCCGTTTTTTTTTAAATGAGCAAGGTGCGAACGTTACCATCAATGGTGCACGCTATTGGACCATGTTAACGGACTTTTTGCTGCCTGAAATTGTTGCCCGTGATCTAGACGACATTTGGTTCCAACAGGATGGTGCTCCGGTCCACATTGTCAATGAAACAATAGCTCTATTGCGAGGTCAATTTGGTGAGCGATTAATTTCACGTACGGGACCCGTACCTTGGCCGCCAAGATAGTGCGATATCACACCGCTCGACTTTTTACCGGGGGGTTACGTAAAGTCAAAAGTTTACGTGGACAAACCAGCAACCTTGGAAGCCAGCATTACTTGTGTTACTGGCCAAATATCAGTGGAAATGCTTGAACGGGTTATGGAAAATTGGACTTTCAGGATGGACCATTTGAAACGCAGTTGCGGCCAACATTTGAACGAGAATATTTTCAAAAAATAAATGCCATACTATATCCTTTCGAAATCATAAATAAAAATCCCATCATTCCTTTGAAATTTGCATTTGCCAAATCATTAAAAAAAAAGGTCTTAATGAATTACCCAATATATGGGCGGTATCCCAGATACAAATCTTCGTTTTAGAATTAAAAGTTTAAGCACGCTTCAAGAAAAACTGTGTAGATCTTTTTAGGGCTACAAATGTGTAACAACTACTTCATTTGCGCTGCCGTCTCTAAAACTTTTTCAGACACATCTGACATTACAAATTCTAAAAAAAGAAAATTATCTTTTATTAGAATCGCTATTTTACATATTCTTTTAGATTCTCATTCGTGATCGTATTTGTTTCATTGATGCTTTTAATGCATCACTATCTTAAATAATCAGTTTGGTTGTCGAAAAAAGCTACAATTCACAAATCGTTAAAGCAGTTACTATGTTAAGACACAACTTTTGTCATTATATTTAAATTATTTTATTTTCTTAAAAAAACGTTGGACAAATATTCTTCTCATGAAGATCAAGAGCTTTTCAATAGGACTAAAAAAAATTTCAAAATATTTTGTTCCCTTAGATTATTTTATCCAAACAAAAATGAATTTTTTCAAATATCATTTCTGCTATAAAGCGTATTCCAGCTGCCATAGGATCGAAATCTTCATGTTTATTTCATTAGAAGCTAAAGCAACTCTGTCTAAGCATCTTCAGCACTTGCTGGGATACTTGAGCCGAGTCTACAAGTTGATTGGCATTAAGAGGCATCTGACTGTGGACTCAGTTCGACAGAGTTCAACGAGTGCAACAAATAGCCGGAAGTGTGAAAAGCAAGGCAACAGGAAATAATGGGGTAACGAGTAGAAGAAGCAGAGACTGTGGCAGCCTGAGCAATGGAAGAGGCCACTAATGCCCGCCTAAATATGCATTGGTTGCGCTTTCGACTTAGCACTTGGTGGTGGAGGGGACAAAAGTTGCATAACTTGCGGCGTCACGTACAAATAACAACAAGAATAAAACGCACACAAAGATAGCCCCCTACGTGTGTGTATGTGTGTGTATATGTGCGTGTGGTTGGGCTTAAAACAAAATGTATTCATACAAGGACACAGATGCCTGCTCCGGCATTAATGCCTAACAAAAAAGAAAGCAAAATGTTTGGACGTGCCCAGTCAAGTGACCAGCAACAATGTGCCACAGTTTTGTTTGTTTCTCTGCAACATACACTGCGTATGAGTAACGTGCGGTTTTCTTAGATACTTTGTAGTGTATCTGTGCCGGCACTGCAAATGTGCGCCATGTACACACTAAGTAGTTTTCAATTAGAGTTTATCTCAGCCTTGAACCAGCTAGTTTTTGTAGAAGTTGTTGTTGTTGTAGTTGTTGCAATGTGGCACAAAACGTTGCATGCTATATAAGCCCAAAGGCGTACACAGAGTGATCTGTTTCAAGAACTACACTTTGGCATTTGGTTTTATCGACAGCCGAGACCAAACCAAGTGAAAGCTTTTAGCGATTTTTATACCCTGTATTATAGGGTATTATAGATTTCAGCAAGGCATGTAACAGGCTGAAGGAGGCTTTTTACCTAAATGCGTATAATCACTATGTGCAGTAATTTATTTATGTAAGTCAGTCTATATGGACATTCGGAACTGGTTGATCTTATTCGAGTACAATATTGTGGAGAATAAGGGTAAGTCCGACTGCCCATCAGTGAGTCTTTTTTTTAGATAGACCCTGAGCGCGAAAGTGATATTGAGAAAGTCATTAAGAATGCTATGTTTCAATATTTATCTTTCTGTACTTTGTCCCAAATGGATTTTGTGATGCAGAGTATGTATATTTCGAATATTATTTGCGTTTGATTTCGTAAATACCATTTTGAAAGATATTTTGGGCCTTTAACGTGTCAAGTCTCGATTGGTACCAAAAATGATGAATTTTTTCGAAAAACAGCATTGATTCTTCGTGACTTTTTCTCCAAAAATGCAACCAATATCGTTCCGCAACCACCTTATTCACCTGATATGGCTCCGTGTGACTTCTGGTTATTTCCAAAACTCAAAAGACCACTCCGAAGAAACCGTTTTGAGTCCATTGAAGACATGAAACGTGAATCGTCGCGCGCTTTGAAGGCTATACCGGAAGAAGACTTTTTGACATGCTTCGAGGACTGGAAAAAGCGGTGGCATAAGTGGATTATATCCGGAGAGGTTTATTTTAAAGGGGACGAAATTGATTTGGAAGAATAAATAAAGATTTTTTGATTAATAAAAAAAATACCTACTAGTTTTTCGACACAGTATATCTAAATAAAATTAATTTCTGACCATACTTCAGGGAGATTGCTGATTTCATCTTATTAAAGAAAGTAAAAAACAAGTTCTTTCGTTTTCTACTTATTGGTATTTTTTAATATTTTTCATTCAATTCTATTTCTTTTCGTGTCGTTTCATTTTATTTTATTAATTTGTTTTATTTTATTTTATTTTATTTTATTTTATTTTATTTTATTTTATTTTATTTTATTTTATTTTATTTTTTATTTATTTATTTTAATTTTATTTCAGTTCGTTTGAGTTCTTTTCAGTTTATTTCTGTTCTATTAAGTTCTATTCAGTTTCGTTTAGCTCATTTCAGTTCATTTTAGTTATTTCAGTTCATTTTTGTTCATTTAAGATCATTTCAGTTCATTTTAGTTCATTTCTGTTCATTTAAGTTCATTTAAATTTATTTTGTTTTATTTTATTTTATTTTATTTTATTTTATTTTTTATTTATTTATTTTTATTTTATTTCAGTTCGTTTGAGTTCTTTTCAGTTTATTTCTGTTCTATTAAGTTCTATTCAGTTTCGTTTAGCTCATTTCAGTTCATTTTAGTTCATTTCAGTTCATTTTTGTTCATTTAAGATCATTTCAGTTCATTTAGTTCATTTCTGTTCATTTAAGTTCATTTAAGTTCATTTCAGTTCAGTTCATTTCAGTTCATTTCAGTTCATTTCAGTTCATTTCAGTTCATTTCAGTTCATTTCAGTTCATTTCAGTTCATTTCAGTTCATTTCAGTTCATTTCAGTTCATTTCAGTTCATTTCAGTTCATTTCAGTTCATTTCAGTTCATTTCAGTTCATTTCAGTTAATTTCAGTTCATTTCAGTTCATTTCAGTTCATTTCAGTTCATTTTAGTTCATTTTAGTTCATTTCAGTTCATTTCAGTTCATTTCAATTCATTTCAGCTCATTTCAGTACACTTAAGCTGTTTTCGGTTCTTTCGTTTCATTTTATAATATTTTGAGTCGAAGGCCCCAGTAGCTAGAAATCCTTAAATTAGTATTAAGTTTAGTATTAAATACTTGATTCAATTTGTTAAGATAAACAAATATTTTCTTACATAAAAAAGGAGTCCTTTCCGAGGCTTGTTTCTTGGCCTTCACTGAAAAAGTGTTTTTTACGTGGCGGGTTCCAAGCCCTGCGCGCAACCCAGATTTAATGTCCAGGGGATTGGACAGTGCCGCACACATTGGTGCACAGACTGGCGGGTGCTAATCTGCTATCCAGAAGGGGCCACGAGGAGGCTGTGTGTCAACTTGGATAAAGCAAGGAACAAGGATCGTTCTGGCGGCCGCCGTGTTGACCACAATCAGAGACTTTTCCTTGTATGCGATAACCCTCCCTTCAACAAATATTTTACTTTATTTTATTTTTTCTATATGAGTACCCATTAAAAGAAATAATAATGATTCACTTGAGTTCCATTTTGAACCGGACTAGTGGATCGCGCGCGTTTGCCAAATCGGAAATTTTATTTCTTCTTAAGTTGGCACAACTGTCATAGACATTCATTCCAAGTTTGAGCGGGATGCGATAATTAGTCTATTCTTGACAGCTCCTTGTATCCGACGAGAAAAGCTTCTGTTCCGCTACTTTCCATACTCGACATAAAACTATTTTTTCGAAAAGTTGGTGCAGTGTATCCCGCTGTAGGTCAGCACATTGTTAAATTTCGAGTTTTTTTCTTCTTTTATATGGCAATCGAAAGCGGAAGGCGGCAGGATATGGGCAGGACATGGGCTGACCCCAACACTTTCAGTTGCAGCTACAAATTGGCCCGATATCAAGCTGTAGGCGTTACCACCACGCGCCCACCTTAACTGTCCTCGATCTTTGTCAGCAGCGCGCAATGGGAATAAAAAGTATTTATAGGAGCCCCTTTTTTTTTTGCCATTCACCTGTTCGCCTCGTATAATTTCTCATGCTAAGCAGATTACTTTTAGCTGGCCAAGCGGAAAGGCAGCGACTGCGTCGATTTGTGTTAGATGCATCTGTGTGAATGTGTGTGTATGTATGTGTGTGAGTGTGTGTGTGTGTTAGTGTGTGTCCATGAGTTTTATGCAGCACTTAAATTTTTGCACTACATCAATGATTAGTTCCAGTTTGAATTGGCTTACTTACTCATACACATATGTTAATATAAAACTGGTTCACTATGCAATGGAGCTGAGTAAATAAGGAAAAACAATACGTATACGCAATTTGTTGCAAGGATTTGGAACATAAAATTTATTTTGGGTTACTTAATACCCTTTCGAGGTCGAATTTCTATGTTTGGAAGCCTGTTTTATTTTTCACCTCAAAGAACTTATTTATTTCGAGTAAATTTTTATTAAAACCAATTTTACTCCTTAAAATACTTTTAATAGCCGTAAAGAGTCAGGGCTGCTTAACAATTCTTGGGAATTTTTCTTTTCATAAATAAGTTAGGACTTTTTGCTCTATTTCTAAAATTTGAAGTTAGCTCAAATTTGCCGGCATCAATTTGAAAAATATTTTGTTTGGCCATCTTCAATATCCACACAATAAGCCAATTTATGCAAACACTTAAATCAAGCGTTTCTATTGAATTGACCTTCACTCTTTATGGCCAAATTAATGCAATGAAAAATAAAATCAAATCAAATTTTAATGCGCTGCTGCAAATGCCGCAAGCTGGGTTTTTGGCCTCTTGGCCTCCATGCAACTTTTGGATAATAAGCCAAATCAAGTTCACATTTGTTCAAACTGTACAACGTCGACAAGAGCAAAAAAAAAAAAACAATAACCACAGGATCAATTGTTTGGGGGATTGGGCAATGAAGAACTGTGATGATGAGTGGCTGTGCCATCAATTTTCGTGATTATTTGTTGACTTCAATTGACTTGAACCATGGGGGAGCCAATGCCGCAGCCGAAGGAGCTTTATTAACAAAGCCACAGGCGAGCAATGCTCAATGCCAATCTTTTCATAAATTTATAACCACAAATATATGCACATACACACACACCCATACACAAACATACACTTACTCAAATGGCTATAACGAATGGCTTGTTGTGTTATTTGTTGCTTGCTGGCCGCCATTTTGGCCAAATGTTTTATGACGTACATAAATTGCAATTAGTCTCAGCGCCTGCCGGGATAAATGTGCACGCATATGCCTAACATCCAGGGAAAAAGGACCCATGGACCTGGACAGCAACAACAACAACAACACAGCTAGTGAACCATAGAAGCAACCATTTATTTAACGTATGACAAACTGTTTGGTTCTTCTGGGTTAACAAAACATCAATTGACTTATTAATGTTTATGTAAACAGTGTCAGCCAGTCAGACCGCCAGTCAGCGCCATTCACCCAGAAATCCAAAATGGCGGCCGCAACTGGCGCGTGCCTTAGCGAAGCAATCAAAAAACGACATACAACAAAAAATCAAAAGAAATAAAGCAGAAACCACAAAAAAGAATTGCACGTGTACAGTCACGTCTGTGTTTAATGTGAAATTATGACTCTAATGTTCTTGAAACATGAACGCAGCAAATATTAATAAATACAAACTGTTTATTTTGGCCACATTTTAATTGCCCACGAAAATAAAAAGGCAATGAACTTCAACGTGTAACCAAAGGTGCTAATGCCTTTATTTTGTGAAAAAAGAATTAAAGCAAATTATTGCATGTTTTTTAATCTGATAATTGTAAAAGTTCGGGTGAGAAAACTTGGAGGTTGGCTGGGTAGTTTAATTAGCTCTGAAGCTATTCTCGAACATAATGTACTGAATGTGCTTAATGATGGAGGAACTTGCGGAAAATGCGGAGAACGCTGCAAGAAGAGGAGATTCGAGAGAGCTGAACAAAATTGCCAAGGATATTATTTACCGAAAAAGCAACACCAACCATCATTTTTTGGATGTGGACCGCTCACTATTGGTAACAATCGAAGATCAACTGCCGAGATGGAGGAACCATTTTTGTGCCTTGCTTAATGAGAATGATGAGCTGAGTCCAACGATGAGCTCCCAACAACCAGAAATGCTGCGATCTTATAGGGGAATTGACACCGGACCCCCAACAACTTCAGAAATCAAAACTGTGATCAACCTCTTAAAGGTCAACAAAGCAGCTGGACTTGATGGCATACCAGCCGCATTTCTGAAATCCGATCCCGACACAACGGCCTATATCCTCCTACCACTAATACAGGCTGTTTGGGTAGACGAAAAATACCTCAGGGATTGGAAGGATGGAGTTATTGTTAAGATACCCAAAAAGGGAAAATGACAGGATTGATAATACGATTAAGTCGGTCCTGAGACGATCATATAAACACCCTAAGCATAATGCTCGAACAGTCTGAGTTTGCGTCACCTTATGTTCGTAGACTTTGAGAAGGCCTTTGGCCGAGTTAAACGCGAATGGATCTGGAAATCCTTAGATAGGTGAAGGATTCCCCCAAAGATTTTTGCTGTTATAAAGGAGTCCTATCATGCCGCAAGATGCTTCGTTCTACATAATGGACAGCTTTCTGACTCTTTCGAAGTACGACAGGGAGTAAGGCATGATATTCTTGGAACTCTAGTCAAATTTCCCTACGCAACAAATTAAGGCTCTTCGAATCCAATGTCAAATCTGTACTGCTGTATGCCTCTAAAACCTAGAAAGTCTCTACCTCCATCACGAGAAGATTACAGGCATTTGTAAACCGCTGCCTTCGATACATTCTTAAGATCCGATGGCCGCAAATTATATCGAATGAAGAATTGTGTCGCATAACGAGTCAAAGACTTTTGAATGTCGAAATTAGACAGAGGAAGTGGTGCTGGATTGGCCACACGTTGAGGAGACTAAACAACAGCATCGTGAAACAGTCCTTCGAATGGAATCCCCAAGGTACACAGCGAGTTGGTAGACCAAGAACAACTTGGAAATCAATAGTATTGGCCGAAGCAGCAGCACGGCGTAAAACGTGGCCACAGCTGAAGTATCTGGCCGCAGATCGGGAAGGATGGAGGAAGTTTGTCGCCGCCCTATGCCCCACCCGGGGTTGAAGGACTTGAAGAAGTGCTTAATGAGTCTTTATAGAGAAAATAAATAAAATAAACCATTTGGAGAAGAAATAATAATTAAATAAAATCGAAACCAGCTTAGTTTATTGTCAGTTTCTCCTTGAATCGTTACAATCTTCTTTCGTATCCTGCTTTACTGCTGCGTACAAAAAATACCAAATTTATGTACAAAACAAATGTGCCATCATTACCATAAATTTTTACATTTATTAAAAGTCGGTCACACACACACACACATCCATTCACACATACGCTCACAAACAGTCATTATGTAGAACACAATTGCAGCTTACAATATGGCTGCCAATTTAACTTTTTATACATATCTTCTTTCTTCGTTTTTAATATTTACACATAAGAAACAATGCAACGATCGATAGCTTAAAAATAAAGAACGAAACAAAAAAAAATCCCAGCAAATACGAGTCGAAACGTCAATTTGATTGATTGACTGTGTGACTGCTGCTTGAGAGTACGCAAAAAAGTATGCAACATATTTTTATGTGCAAATGTATTTGTTTGATTGTGTACGAGAGCAGGCAGAGGAATAATTGGCCTACTATGAAAATATACTATCCGATGGTTGTTGTCAAAGTTTCGGATACTTGTTGCACCCAAGGAACATCAATAATATTAAAAAATCGTCATTAGATTGTCGATCTAAAAATACTTTTTTTTTTAATTTTGAAGATTGACTGCAAATGAAAAAGATTGTCAAGTCAAGAGTGACAAATTATTTTTTTTAGTTTTTTTTTTGGATTTTTTTTTGCGAATTTTTAATGCGAAATTAGGATAAATTTATTTATTATTATTTTTGCACGAAAATTAATTTTTTGTAATATTAAGCGGCTTAAGGATCCACTGACCTTAATTATTCAAAATATATTTTGAATGTGTAAATATGTAACAGGCCTTTGGCCTTTGGCTACAATTCAAACCACAAAGTGTTAAAAGATATATGTTAAAGGCAATCCAAATAGACTTTTTTTCATTTTAATTTGAAGTCGCATATTTCCTTGAAAGAAAAACAAAAAAAATTCTAAAATATCCTGATTTGTTTGAGAGAAATTATTTTATGAAAAGGTTTATTCAGGTATCGATAATTCGATAGCTAATCGGAAACTTGCAAAGTAAATTTTTAAAATATCTTGCTTTTATTTGCAGAAATAATATGAGCAAATTGTACAATCTATTCCATCGTTTTTGGGGTCATTGTTGATGATTTGTAAAGTAAGGAAGAAATCGATTTAAAATAAAAACTTTCGCATTTATTCCATTTCCTTACTATTTTGAAGCACTTTCTTTGCATAGAATTTATCATATTTCTTAGACTATCAACTTAAGTTGTTAACTGAAACTTTTTTTTTCCGAAAAAGATTTCCACACAGAGAGGTGGGGCACTGCGACCAAAAGGTCTTTTGTACCGTACTCTTACGTTAAAGCAACAGACTTTCCACTTTCCGCATGATTAGCAGTAGGTCTTTTCTTGGTATTGACCTGAGATGGAAGGAACTAATCCGTTCCTTCCCCAAGTGACAGGCTCTGTCCCATACCAGCGCTGGGCAGTCACAGAGAATATGTCTGGTGGTGTCATCGTCTTCTAGACAGAGCCTGCACTCTGAAGAGTCCCATAGGCCAATTTTCCGTAGACGGTATCTAACAGTGTGGTGGCCAGATAGGAAGGTACCAGGAGCTTTAGGTCCGGTCTGCCAAGACCTTTTGTCTTAATCGCATCCAGAGGTTTGACAAGCACTTTTGCTTGACGAAGCATCGGAAGGGAAAACCAGTATCTCCTATGTTCTCCTGCAGCCCATTTGTTTATCATGGTTTTGATTGTGGACCAACCAATACCACAAAACGGCGCAAGAGACGTAGTCAGGGTGGAGGTACCCTGTCCTGCTAAATCGTCAGCGATCGTGTTACCATCCACTCCCGAGTGTCCAGGCACCCAAGATAGCACGACTTTGTTCCGGGCGGACAGGGTTTGGAAGTAGTTATGGCATTCTTTAACCATCCTGGAGGACATACTCCAGGATGGTAATGCCCTAATAGCAGCTTGGCTAGCTGAAAAAATTCATATATTTGCATCCCTAGTTCCCTTGAGAAGGATACTAAGGGCGCTGATCTCTATGGTATAAATCTCCGCTTGAAAGATGCTAGGCCAGATGTCCATTGCGGTAGAGATTCTGGTATTGGGTCCAACGATTCCAACACCTACACCCTGCTCAGTTTGGGACCCATCCAACCATTGTTGCTACCTCGGGCTTCCACAGAGGCTGCCGTTAGCCCAAGTCTCTGGACTTGGCAAAAGAGATGTACATTTTTGTTATGAAAAAGTTCCGTGATTATAAGATCTGATATAGAGCAGACCGATATATAACGATATATATATTACTGCGGCATGACCAGTGTCACTTGCTAAGAGGCCAGATGTGATCTGGATCTGAAAACTTGGCATAACTTAAACTTACTTATATAACTTTTTTAATGGAATATGCAAAAAAAAAAATAATAAATAAATAAATACATCATAAACGTTCTAACTAATATAGTGCTCTATTCTTTCTAGGATTCATCTCTATTCTAACGAGATACCGTCTAAAAAGATGTTTGATGGTTTAATTGGCAAGCCAGACCAAGTAAGTCGCAGATTCCTTATTGATACAATCGATCTCTCTTTCTATATCTTTAAATAATCGTTATTGCTCGAATGACTTTGCCTGAATGGCCATAATAGGTTTCATTAATATTATTTTTTTACCTTAATATTTTAAATATTCATTTATTAAGTTTAAGTTCACCAGTTTATAGCCCATATAACCATGGAGCTAGAAAGTTTTTTTTTATTAGTTCCAAGGAGCCAGTATTTTGCTCCTATCTACGCTGAAATTAGGCACTGAATGGTCAATATGTTAAACTCCTCTCTAGACTATCTCCATGGTTACCAACTAAGAACAGACCAGTACAGTTCTTGCAACTGAGAGTATAAGTTGCAGCAATTAAATTGTTCAGTTCTGAAGTGTTTTGGGATATTTTGAAAAAGAAAAGATTTTCGATGCGTCCGATTACTTACCAGCCTGCCCTCCTTTGTTTTTTTTTTGCGTTCTCTGTCTTCGGTTGCTGTGGCTAACGCAATGTAAAAACATTTAAGGTTTCAATTAAGTGAAATCCCAAAACGACCGACGAGCAAAAAAAAAAAAAAAACCCCAGAGAGGAAGCAAGAAAATGGCAGCGCCAAAGGCACCCATACACAATAAAGCCAGCCAAGTCATCACCCAGCGCTGACCAACAGTCGCAAGAAATTTTTCAAGCAATCAATTTCGGTGCAAAAAACCAAGACAAAAAACAAAAAAAAAAAAGGAAACAAGAGTTCTAGAAAAACTAGTAGAAGGAAGGAGGGGTCGGTGGGGCGGCTGGGAGCGGTCCAATAGTGGACCAAGCCTTTGGCTTTAAGCTGTTGCCTCATTTTCGACAAAGCGCAGAAAAATCATTGAGCTTATGTGCAGCATGAAAAACGATGGCTGCAGGACATGTAAGGTCACACTTAAAGTATCTAAGTATCTAAGAGTGTATCAGTGTGTGTGAGTGTGTGTGCGTGAGTAGCATGTTTGTGTTGCTTTTAAGCATTGGGTCAAGTAAACAAAAACCTTTCCATCAAATGTCAAAGTTTAGACCCAACAGACTGAAAGACCAAGCAACCAAACAACCAACCAACCAAACCAGACCAGGCAGCACTTGAGTTATATTGAGATTTATTATGCCTTCAAAAAAGGTTGAGCGCGTCTTTAACAATCATTAATTATTTTCATTTTGGAACTGGCCATGGCATTAGCTGCAACGAGCTGCCATGATTTGTTTGTGTGTATTTGCTGCCTGTATCTGGGTGTGAGTGTGGATCTGTGAGAGAGCCTTCAATTCAATGCGAGAATTTATGTATTTGTGCGCCGCAAGTTATGCAGCAAGTTTTGTTGCTGCCGCATAGGCGTCAGCTGCATTTCTCATACGGATTTGCTCTTTCTCGGCACTTTCAAAATATAATTTTAATACTCTATGCTCCGAGGGGTCCACAGTACTATAGATGTGTGTAGCGCACTTAACGTCGGAAAGTAAAACTACAAATTGGAACAAAAGGCTTACTGAAAGATCCTAACCAAAAAAAAAATTCCAACTCACTCAGGCCAAGGATGGGCCCGTTGCGATACCGCTAGTTCACCACTCTTCCCCACTTGAGAGGTTCACTATACTAGGTGAGGAAGCCATCCGGCTGCCTGAATAAACCTTAAAAGGCATTTTGGACTCTGTTCAGAGAGCTGAGTTAATTCGCCAGGAAAGTGTGACTTTAGCAACCTAAATCGTTTATTGCCCAATCCAGGGCAGTAACAGAAAAAGTCTTCCACCGTCTCCAGCTCCTCCTCATCTTCAGCTTCTACAGAAGTCATGATGGGGAGCATTCAACCTTGATGCGTGGTTTCCCACCAACCAATGTCCCGTGATGGCACGGATAACAGATGAGCACTGGTCCCTATCAGACAACAAAGTTTTTTTTTTTCTACAGTACATCGGCCAAGTTTGTCGCGAGATTCTACACGTGTTCGATGTCCGATTCCACGTTTTATTTGCACAGAGAGCGAAAAAATTTCATATTCTCAGCTTACAGCTGGCCATGGGTATACCCAGGCCCTCTTTGTCTTGGAGGAGGATGCAGGTAGTTCCTTGTCTAGCCAGTTCATCCGCAATACAGTCACCCTCGAAGTCCCTATGTCCTAATCAGCCATATCCCCTAGAGACAAGAGGAAGTTATTCACTGACTTCATACACGAAGTCAGCGAAAATAGGGACTTAATAGCCGTTTGGCTGTCCGAATAGATACAAATGTTCTTATTTGGAACTTGTAGGTTTCTTACTGTTATTAAAGCCTTCCGGATTGCAGTGACCTCTGCCTTAAAAACACTGCAGTGGTCCAGGAATCGATGTTGAAATCCTCAACGTAGTCGCCTCCACCTTCTCAGTCGTCTAGCCCGCTGGGCCTGTTACACCTCTCTGGTTGAAATATAGGCTCTGAATTTAGTAATAAAATATTCCTGCGGTGTGCAGTAATCTGTGCTTTCGGGGATACGTGGGTTTCTCTTAAGAATCTTTGCATGACCAAAATCTTGGTCGTTCAATTTTTTCGCCTCTTTCCAACTGCTTTATTCCAACTGAAACCAAACCGGCATAATTTTAAGATTATTCTTTGAAATCTATTAATGCAAATTTCAAGTGATGAATATTAAAAAAAAAGTGTTACCGATTCAATCAAAAATTTATTTTTGGTATCTTTTTTGGTTCAGACATGCTTACTAATTTTTTTTTCATAGATTAGGAACTTACAATAAAAGTCCCATGAAATTTTATCTAAATTTATATAAGATCGATAAAACATATAAAGGAAAATAATCGATACACCATTAAAAATATAAAGTCTCAATAGAAATTAATGCTTAAAAATTGATTTATTCTTATAGAAAGCCTCGTCTTATGACAGATGCTGCTTAAATCAATTGAGAATTATAAACACTTAAAAAATAAATTTAATACTTATTTTTAATAAAACCATTTCTTAACTGACAGAATGCGTAGAGGCTAGAGATAAAACGCATATCCGGTAACTATCCGGTAGCCGGCCTATCCGGCGGCGTTAATATATCCGGCCGAATACCGGATAACCATTATTCGGCTGGATAGGAATCCGCGTTTCTTTCTTCACGTTGAACCTGGCCAGTATTGTTTTCATTTGCTACCTTATCAAAGCAACCCCAAAACGTGTCATGAGCTTTGCGAGATACAGCTGACTCTGTCTCCTCTCCTGTACTCTTTTAAGACGGTGTTGAAGTTGAACTGCTACTTGACGATTCTTCACAAGACATTTTTTAATATTCCAATAAGATCTCCTGGCGTGCTCTTGCACCATCAATCACCCCCAAGTAGTTTGTTTTGAATCTCGGGTCTAGGTAAGTTGCAATCAAGTAGTTTGAGTATTGACAATTGGATCTAAGTCTTCTAAGTTTCTAATTCAACGAGGCTCACATATGTGATAAATCTGGAGTTCATTTCTCAGTTTCATGAAATTTATGCGCAATGTCATAAAAATTGTAAACAATCTTAAACTTCGTAAGGACGGCTGCTTTTATTGAATTCGTATTCTTCCATATCTCCAACCGAGTGAAAAAAATATTTATAGTCTATCTACGTTTTAATCCTTAGAATGTTATCACTTAACATCACTCAGATTAGTATAATCGGGAGGCAGCCTATTTATTTTCCTAATAATGAACTTTCAATAAAAGTTTATACTGTTATCAGTGCAATGTATTCCAAAGTCGTTGTGATATCGATGGCTTGAGTAGATTTTTTTTTTATTTGCTTTTATTGAGTGCAGCAAAAGTTGGCCCAAAGACACATTAGCAGCGGCTCAAGCTGTAGCTGCTGCAGAAGCTGAGGCTTTTCCTTGGCCTGGTGCCAATTTTGTTTGGCTACCCAAAAAAAAAATAGGCAATGCCACACCTACACCAAAATAAACACAAATATTGTCAAGGTGTGTTCCGGGTTTCGTGTCGGTTTCAAAAGTAAACAGAATGTGATGTTGTTGTTAGCCGGAATTCCAAGTAAAATGGAAAAGATTTCAAATTATAATTGAAGCTTTTAATGCTTAATGTATTTGTTTTATATATATTTTGGAACTATTTTTAGAGAGAGTTCAAGAAAAGAGCTAGAAAAGTGGAAAAAAATTCCATAAACTTGAGATAATTATTTTATATGAAAAAAAAATAAATAAAATGTATAGCCAGGTCCAAAATTGTTTATTTTCCAATTTTTAATCCTATATAGATCAGAGAAATTAGAACTCATTATAGTTTTAAATGCGATATCTGCTTCTTTTATCTTTCAAGCTGTATTTTAAAGATTTCAAATATTCTCTTTTCCGTAAAAGGGTTGCTCATAGTTCCCTTACGTTAAAGCAAAAGACTTCCCGCTTTCCTCATGAATAACAGTAGGTCTTTTAATGGTATTGACCTGAGATGGAAGGGACTAATCCGTTCCTTTCCCATGTGACAGGATCTGTCCCATACCAACGCTGGGCAGTCACAGAAAATATGTCTGGTGGTTTCATCGTCGTTTAGACAGAGACTGCACTCTGAAGAGTCTGAAAGGCCAGTTTTCTGAGATGGTATTTAACAGTGTGGTGGCCAGATAGGTAAGCTACCAGGAACCTTAGGTCCGCTCTGCCAAGACCATTTGTCTTGATCGCATCCAGAGGTTTGACAAGCAGAACCAGTATCTCCTATGTTCTTCAACGGCCCATTTGTTTATCATGGTGTTGATCGTGGACCAATCAATACCACAAAACGGCGCAGGAGATGTAGTTAGGGTGGAGGCACCTGCGATCGTGTTACCATCCACTCACGAGTGTCCAGCCACCCAACAAAGCACGACTTTGTTCCGGGCAGACACGTAAAATATAGAATGTATTTGTAAATATATAATCAGTTAGTCAATTGAAAACCCACCGTGGATCAATCCCGGCTTATGTAACTAACCTTCCCAAAGAAGATAGATTTCCTAAAATTGACAGGTGTTTTCATTTGGCGCACTTTAAGTTGATACCGATTAAATATTGCTCGATACTGAATTCAAAAACATAAATTTAATTCTTTCGGCATGGAAATCCGGAATACACCTGTTTGGGCTGTTTGGGAATACAAACAACAACTTGCACTTTCCAATACTGCAAGTTGTTTTGACACTTTTGGCCTAAAAGAAAATTGCATCGCAAAGGACGAAGCTGGCAAATAATGTCTGTGTGTGTTTTTGTGTGCGTTTGCAGACTTTGGCCGCGCTTGATTAAAGACCAAGACAAGTTTCAGTGAAAGTTGCGCATACGCCCCTTAGACCCATTTTTTTTTCTCAACGAAGTGTTTTCGATTTCTTTGCAAAAGTTGAGTTTATTTTTTTTGGTCATGATTTTTGTTGCTGTTGTTGTCAGCACTTTCGCCCTATTTGGGCATTGACAAAATGTTTTTGGCACGTTCCCTCAACGTCTACCGCAAACATTGGGCTCATCTGCATCGACTTTATCCATTGACTCTTTTGGGCTTTTTAAGTTTCCTTAACCCAGTTCTGTACTTTATAATCAGCGCGCATGCTACTTAAAAAGTTTATGCGCGTCTCAGCGAGCTATGTAAATTAAATGCTGACAACTTTCTGCTGACATTTTGGCCCAAAAGAAATTATAAACAATTTTTTATTGTTGTCACAAAAACCAGCGAAAAGTAAAATAAATAAATAAAAAAAGGTTAGTTATGATAGGAAAGAGCCGAAAAGCATATACCCTACGAATTTAGTCTCTGTGGGAATCTTTTTCTTTGACTTTCTTTCTATCCGGATAGACTTGAGTTTACTTTTTGTTCATTTTAGAGTAGAGAACCGACATACCCGAAAAAGTTCTTCTAAAAGGCACTGCCTCATCTAAGGCATCGACACAATTCGGATTTACCAGACTTTAAATTTGAGCTTAAAAAAGTTTTGTCCCGGCTTCCCTTTTATGGAACTGGCGGAAGATGGCACTGGTAAAAAAAAATCGAATTTTTATACCCAAATCCAAATGAGTCTACATACCTAATTGGGTGATAGTAAATTTTTTTTTTAAATTTTGATTATTTTTTGTCTTTAACCTGACTCCTTGCAGGGTTCTCAAAAGAACAGCTTAATTTATCATTGGGATACCTATCAATATTCGCTTCTAGGCTATGCAGATAAAGCTCTCAGACTTGCTTAGAAAATACGCCAAAGCCTCAAAGCCAACAACCTCTAAGGGGTTTCCTATACTATCAAGAATTTACATCAATCCGTCTTCAAATTGTCTGCTACCCCAACATTTTCTTACACAAAACCAATATACCTCAAATCCCGTGCAATAAAGAATATATAAATTCAGCCCTATTTAGACCCAAAAATAAATGTGCCTCAAACATGACAAGCCCCTGCGTTGACGGCGAGAACTAGAACAACCGCGACCCGCTCGTTATCACCAAAACACGAAATGTCCAAATAAATAATGTGACAAACCCCTCCGCATTCCGACTGCTAACTACACGATCAAGTGCTTGCGGTGTACAAATACAGGAACAAACCAACCTTTGGGCTCCTTAAAGGTACCAGCTCAAAGACCAAATAGCAACAGCAGCTGGGTCAGCTTTCAAGTCCTTAAAACAGACAACCGTTTATGGTCATCACGTTTTTTGATACTTGCATTTTTTTGTTGTTATTGTTTTTTTTTTGCCTCTTTGTTTGACAAATAAAAAGAGTAACCAATAAAAGCTTAATTAACTGTTTATGACTAGGTAGGCGGCATGACATGGGTACGACCAGGTGAGCTCGTTAACTGTCACGGATGAGTCGCATACCAATGCTGAAAAACAAAAAAATATAACAACAAGACAAGCGTAGGCTAGCAGTCCTTTCGCATCAAAGGATATTTGATAGAGTCACTGGTTTTACGATTTTAATCGAAAATGTTGTATTACAACATAACGTCACGGTTACTATGGTGACGCAATGAATGCTATTCCCTAAGAATAGTAGACTTGGAACTTTTTACATTTGTAGATTGATGCACAGAGGCGAGTAGAGCTTGAGATCCTGGTAATTAGATGCGCCTTTCCCATACTAAGGTGAGGCTCAGCAATTCATTTATAAATCCTGCTTCGTCGTATCGATAGAAATATGATATGGTTTTGTTTATTAAGTTCAATTGAGTTTATATTTCATCATCCTTCCCTGTATCTCCCACTCGAGCAAAGGGCCTCGAGGTTTCTGCTATATTTGAACACCTAACACTTGGGTAAACATGAATTTTGCGTCCCCATGTTCCATGTACAGCCTGCTGGACCAAGGGAATTTCTCGTAGTACGATTACCACTTGGGAACTTTCCAATGTTGACGTTTCGATCCATGCATACATTAATTCATTGTTCAAGATGGTAGGTTGCCCGTGATAGCTTTAAGCACATTGCGGTAGCTTAGTAGGAACTATCGTCCTTTTAGGACTAAACACAAAGTGGTAATAATCTTCCTGGAAGACTGTGGACGCTATCGCTGGCTTGCTTGAAGCTCCTCCGCTACTGCTCCTTCAACATGATCCTACCGACTGTAGTGGTTGACTATACAGTAAACATGGTTATTGAGCTGCGCCAAAGAACCCGCCATGTCGGAAGATAAAAGACACTCAAAATTCATAAGGAAATCGGCGCTGCCCGAAAACCTCCCTCGCAGCTGGCCTTTATATTAAAAGATAATTCACCATACGCAAACTGCGACCCGACCGGTTGCCTGCAGCTCGGTTCGCAGAACACCGCATTTTCCCCGATTTATCGGAGAGTATATGTAAATTATAAATCACTTTTTATTTTAAAAAATAACTTTATTCAAAATTTTAATATTTAACTTAAAACTAATTCGGATGATAAAAAGAACAGAACTGTCACAAAACCGCCTACAGCAGGACTGCCTTGGCAGACCTGACTGCAGCGGAAATGCCTCGACAGACCTTAGTGTAAACTCTAACAATGACTGAGATCTTAATACTCTAACAGTTGTATTTATAACTAGGAAATGCTGACAATGCTCATGATGGATGCGGCGCTGCCGTTTTTGATATTTTATGGTTATGGCTGCGTTGCCGCTGCTCAAGGGTCAAGGGTTTATCCGCCGACGCTGTCAAGTGGCGGCATCGTCCGGTGTCGCCTTTTGTCGCCGGAGAACTAGCCGCAGAGCGTCGCAAAGGGCCTAGCCGCTGACGATGTCAAGTGGCTGATCGTCTGGAGTCGCCTTTCGTCGCTGAGGGTCTATCCGTTGATCGATGCCAGATGCTTGTGGTGTCCAGTGTCGCCTTCGATTGAGTATGCGATGAGAGATTAGTATGAGTACTTGAAATAGCGTGGGAGTTGGGGGTGAAGTGAAGTGTTGTGTTAACTTGATATATAGTCGAGTTTTAATCAAAGGGGGTGAAAATAGCACCTACTCTATACAATACCTTTTGTCTTGACGGTGGGTACAGTGATTCCCTCTAGTATAGAGCGTTCAAGCAGAGCACCGAAATCTTTAAAGTTATGCCTCGTTCTAGCTAACATCGTTTGAGTGAAGGAAGTAATTACTGTAAAAACAGTCATGCAAATGGTGCGCCAAAAATAAACCGATTTCAAAAAACATCGATGAAGCCAACTAAACTTGAAGGAAATGTTTTTTGGTTTTTTGATACTTACAGATTCGTGCATCATCGAGACAAACTCGGAGGAGCAGACGATGGATAAGGATACTTTTACATACTTAGGCGTTTGCTGAGAAAATTAGAAAAAAAAATGTTGATAAAATTTGGTACAATGCTTATAAAAAAATTATAAGTGCCAAAACTCATTCCAATATCTTCACAAACGAAACATAAAATTTTTTTTTCAAAATCGATTTTTGGAAGATCGGCCCTATGGGAGCTATATGATATAGTCAACCGATTATGTCTAAATTCTAAACTTCTGACTGCTAAGTCTGGTTACGATATCTTTATTTTAAAATGAAATAATGCGAATTTTGTATAAAAAAAGTTATTTTGGCCGAACGGCCCTATGGGAGCTATATGATATAGTCAACCGATTTTGACCAAATTTGGTACAGTGCTTGGGAACTATCAAAAATTTTCGAAAGCCAAATTTTTATGATATCTTTATAAGCAATCAAGTTATTCATCTATGGAATAATATGGAATCTAAATAATAATAATATGGAATCTGAAAGTTTGGTTACTGTAGCTCTTACCATGTCTGAGATCTAGGCGTTCAAACGGACAGACGGACATGGGTTTATCGACTTCTCTAGTCACCCTGATCATTCTTTAGGTAACTTTGGGGGGTTTCCGACGATTCCATGTATATGTTACATACATATTCGGCTGGCGAAAACTTAATATACCCTTTGTATCATACGGTACAGGGTATAAAAAGTGGCAGAGTTGAAAGCGAACTGTTCTTAAATTTTTCACGTCCACATCTTCAAACTGCAATTGTAAAAGCTAAAACTTACCGTACTTTCCTGATGTGGCTTCGTGTGACGTTTTTCTGATCCCAAACTCAAGTTCCTCGTTATTTAAAAATTCAAACAAAATACGGTGCGTGAATTGAAAACTATTCGAGAAAGCAACTCTAAGAAATGTTTTGAAGATTGGAAAAAGCGCTGTCAAATTTGTATTACCTCAGGTGTTGACTATTTAAAAGTGAAAAAATTGCTGACAATGAAATTTGAATAAATTTTATTTTAGAATTCCCAGCACTTTTTCAGATTACCCAATAGGCGACTACTGGGAAACTACTTAAGATAACGATATTGATATATGCGTATAGGAAAAAGGTTCTAACCATCAGTTTTTGATAGTTATATCTATATGCATAAAAATTAAATGTTGTATGTTTATGATCGTGTATAGTGTGAAGAGGGTTTATATCAGAAAAAGTTTTGAGTAATTTTTAAGGAGGGGGTTGCCACCTCTAATATTTTTTTTTTAGTTTTTCGACAAATTTTTTTTTTTGTGTGGCATTGTAACATTGTTAGAGTAACTAATGTTAATGTTTTACATGTTACGGGTGTTCTCATGAAGGCGTTGAAGAATTTCAAATATGATTATTGCGTGTCGTAGAAGTTGTCAATACGGAGGTTTTAAGATTATTGCGATGTGATTATATGTATTGGTTGGTGAGATATACTCATTTTTGTAAATATCGTGAATATAGCATAGTAGAAAATTGTTCAACACCGGGTATCGGACATTAAGTGCAGACAGAAGCATAATCGCAAGGGATTGAAATGTAGTTTCTGTGGGGCATGAATTTATTAGAGATGCGAGCTCTCTTAAGAATACTTAAGTTCGATTCATGAAATCAACTAATCCAAAAATCTAATGATTGTCTAAATAAGCTAACTAGAGATTCTTACGATATTTATGCATACACTTTAAGAGTATTCAAAAAGTTTGGGCAGGACGACGTCTGCCGGGCTCACTAGTTTAAAATAAAAGAATCTCTGAAAAACTCTCTACCCAGGCTTCCCAGCCAATCTGTTCTTCTCCCTCCGGGGTTGCTAACTCGTTCCCTTAACTGGCCATCTCTTGTAATATCTCATGGATATACAGACTTCATCTAAAGAGAGGTTATGCGCACTATTTGATATGGGTTTTCAGCTGCCAAACGCCAAAATCAATTTCGCACTAACATTTGATCTAATCCCATCACTGAATATTAGCTGAGTAACTATCTCTGCTGTAATAAATTGCTGCCTGTATAAATAACTTGCTTTTCGATTTCACATAAGTGAATTTGTTTAAAGGTCCCATTTAGGGCCTAAATTCTGAGCTGATTGATGGGTAGTGGCAGTTGACTGCAATTTAGCACAAAGTAAGCAAGATGTAGACATAATAGAACGAACTTAATTCTAAGAGGTAACAACGGCTGCACTTTGTTTCAAGGAAATATCAATTTGCTTACGGGCTTAAATGCAAAAATGGTTAATGGAACAAGAACTGAGTAGTCAATCGTTACTTAGAATTCATCGTGCATAAACAATTTAAAAAAATAAAACATTTGGGGTGCTCACATTGTATAGCAGAAATGACAAAGGAAAGAATGGCCAAGTAACGATATGAGTAAAACTAACAACGTGGCAAATGGGTAGAAATGCCTGACCGTGTGTAAAACATATGTTTATTTTGCTGATAGGGTCACTCTATTGGATACTAGCGCTCTTTACAACACTGTTTTTGGCAACTACTAATACTTTTCGTGAACAAGGTCTGCGCCTTGCATAATGACCCATTTTTTTAATGTTAAACTGGCCCTTTTACCATTTTTCTATATTACTAGCCGGCCTTCGGCACGCTCGCTCCGCTCGCTCGTCTAGAAACACGTTGACTATTTTCTAGATGAACTGCTAAATGGACAACGGTTGGGTGTCGTTCGTGAATTTGGAATGAGAAAATTCGCCATATTGCCTGGTTTCTGCTAATGCAACATCCTATTTCATATTGTGAAATTTCGTCATTCACATTGTCGGGTCTCACACCCAAAATCGCCATATCGCTTCCCTTATTGACGTATTTGCAGATATATTTTATTGATTTTACTGAGTTGCAATACTCGACGTTAATGTGGGCTTTATACGTTTTTGATAATAATGGCGAAAATGGAACAACCCAACGATTGTCAATTTCAATTTCTTGTTTTTGCACTTTGATTGTGGTTGATCTGCCATTGTCTTCTGTTGATCTACGGCGATATAATGGGTAACCATCGTAGCCCGTAACAGTGTCCGAAGTCAATGCCCTTGGATATCTTTTGAAGCATTTGCCGTCGATCATGCATGGTGAAGTTGGGTTGAGCACACCATATGGTCCGTGGATCATATTCTTTGTGATAACCTCGAACAATTCTGGATCATTTGTTTGAACTGGGATTTCCGCCGATATCACATCATCAATTTCATGCGGTAGTATTTTCTGAACCAACCAAATCAAAATGTGCGCATGAGGTAATCCTCTCTTCTGCCATTCTACCGAATACATCCAGCAGCGAACCTCCCCGAATACACTGCTTTTGATAATAAGCAGGCCTGCTGTTTTATTGGGAAATTTCAGTGCTTGGCACTGGTCACATACCTTGTTCATTGTTCCAATTACAACAGATTGACGCGAGCTATAATCGGTCGTATTGTTATATTCGAATGCAGCTCTGTGCAGATTGGATGCATTGCGCATTTGCCTGAATGTTCTTTGGATTAAATTCTGTTCTGCATGGATTTCATCTGATTGATTCTGATAATCCCGATTTGGTCTCATTCTCATTCGAGCATGTATGAGCAAAATGTGATCTTGCTTCTCTTAATCGATTCAACTCATTCCTTTGTAAACGTTGTTCCTCAGCTTCAGCTGTTCTTCGGGATGATTGCAATTGAGTTCTACGCGAACGTCTCCCAATGTTACGTCTTTTTGGCGGCATTATGTGCAAATATTGATCTGATCATATGTATTTTACACAGAAATCAAAACATGAATCGTTAATAATTTTTTTGTTTCCTTTCGACAAAAACTATTAACTAAAAAATATTAGTTAATCTGACAATGTACACAATGCCTACCTAAATTAAAAAAAAAAATTGTATTGGAAAATCAAATTGTCCTTTTTAGTATTTGCGTCGCAATTTTGTTATATTTTCTCAACCCTAAACAATCCTTGGACTTTCACGAACATTTCAAGACCAAAATTAGCCAAATCGGTTCAGCCGTTCGTGAGATCCTAAGCTTAGAACGAACATAACATTGTGACACGAGAATTTTATATATAAGATTATATTTAATGTAAAAACTACAATCATAGCAGGCGGTTAAGCTACTGTTCATAAATGAACAACTCATTTTTTTGCGCAAACTTTTATTAAAGTAAACAACTTAGATTTTTTTAAATTAAAGGCAATCAAATTATAAGTGTATAGTCACAAAAGCAGTCAACTATTTAAAAAGATTTTGGATATAAAAAGCAACAAAATTTCAGAGAGTTATTCCCTTAAAATAAGCCAACATCATGTCGGAGGAGAGCACGGAATCCTCATGCGGTGCAGTGATCTCTGCCATAAATTTAGCCATTAATGAAGTATTTGAAGAAGATGATACTCCCAGCAGCTCATCGCGAACTTTTGCGTCACATCAGTCCTTAAACTCTTGCCATTCCTATGAGAAATTAAACTATGCCTTAAATAAGCGTCTAACAAACAAATCCTATGAAAGTATGGACAGCAACTTTAATTCGGAAGCTACCTCGGAGCAAAACATTGCAGAAGCTCTATCGGAGAAAACAAGTTGCGATAAAGCCGTTAATATTGGTAATGGCGATGGAAATCTGCCAGCTCAGAGTGCAGCTGCAGATGAGGCAAAGAGAGTGGAGAGCAGCATTAATATTTCGGAGCTGCATAGAGAATTTCAATATATTTTTACGCTTAATGATATTGAAATAATGCTTAATTATTTTGAAAACTTTGATTCAAATGCTGATGGTTTTATAGAACTACCCGAGGTAAAGCTGATGCTGGAGAGGCTAGCAATGCCACAAACACATTTGGCTGCCAAAAAATACATGTCGCAGATTCAAAAAGACCCAAAGTCTGGCATAACTTTTGCTCAATTTCTGCTGCTCTATGCTGAGGTCCTTAAGGATAATGGAATTGGCAAAAAAAGTAACGCCTTTAGTAAAGCGCAGCTGGCTAAAGTCAAGGAGATAGACGTGGCTAAGGTAGGCGTAAGCGGAGCCAAGTGTTTTTTTGAAGCCAAGATTGAGGCGCAGAGCAACAAGGTGCTGGAAAGAAACCCATCTGCAGCAAGCGAAACATCTGCCTAAAATATTGGGTCAGAGAACACTTCACGTCGACCTTCTATCATATATAGAGTTATCTAATAAACAAAACTGTGCGCCAAAAAAAAACGTTGTTTAAGTGACCAATCAAAGGTAATTGCCTTGGCGCGATTTAAGCCTTACAGACCAAGCCTTGTATCGCCTTTTTTTGGCAAAAATATTTTCCTAGCGCTCTTTAGCATGGATCTTTATTTTAAGTGCTGCTTCGAACCAGGCGAAATGTGCGCTACACACGCCAAGTGCGGGCCGGAAGTTGAGCTCGCAAACATTTTCGCGTTTTACTTTACTGAAAAAATAAGCAAAGAAATGCCACAAAAAACCCAAGGCAAAAATATTCTCGTGCAAATAATTTGCGCGCTTAACTATGTTAAAGATTTTTCTAGGGTAGAAAATATTTTTGCCAGACCGACAGACGGTCCGGTCCGGCAAAGCGGCAGTTCCGCCGCAGTCCGGCTGCCCGCGTCTGAGCCATATAATTATGCTGCCATTAAACCCTAAAGCAAGTAAAACAGTAACAACAAAAAGTAGCGCTAATATTTGCCGCAAACTTTGTTGGCCATATCCTCAACGTAACGCCACAGCCCGCCCCCCTCATCAAAGAACTTCAGTGCACGCCATATACAAATTATAATAAAAATCCGGCTAGTAGTCGTCGCGTAGTAATGTTAACCCTGCCAGTACAAACGTTGCGTATACGCAATGTAATGTTGTAATAGCTACAAAACAACAACAACAGCAAACGGCTTATGTAATAAAAATCCAAGTAAAGTCATGCAAACATAATGAGCATAAGTCATAATACCATATATATATGTATACATATATTCTTTCACTAGCTAACCCTGGTAGCGGCTGATGGGGTTGCGCTTTGTAAGGATTGGGTTTGAGTTTTCAGCAAGCAAATAGTTTTCAAATTAAAATAAATGCCGCAGCTGAAACAACTTTTATGATGGCTGCGGGTGGCCCGAGTGGCAACTCAGCCAGGCTAAAAGCCATGAAAGTAAATTCACTAGAAAATTAATTATGAACGATGGCGTTACCAGGACGACCACGGGTGACCAAGGCAACCCCAAGTGACGATGGCTTCGCATAAGTGAAATCAACGCAGCGTAGCTGAAATTGAAGACAAGACGACGACGTCGACGACGACGACTAGACGAGAGGCTGGACAGGAATCTACTAGTACTAGTGGTGGAGCTAGCTGATAAGGCTGTGCCAGGGTACATAGGGGTTTCGCTGGTCATACCTTTTAATGGGCAATGCCATCAATTTCGCTCAATTGCGCGCACAATCGCATCTAATCAGTTTGGAATGAAACTTAGCGGGGATAGGGCCAAAATAGAAACGATAACCACTTCGATAACAACAATAAAGGCAACTTTGCTATGCGTTTTAATATGATGACGATGCTACGACTAAATGTTTATGGTTATGGGCTGTCTCCCAATGTGTGTGTGTGTGTGTATGCGAAAAAAGGGTCACGTGTCAGATGTCATTGACATGGTTTGGCTTGCCTTTAAGTATTTGCAAACACTACACACACACACACACACACATGCAGCTTAGTATTGCTAAAAATACACTCACACACACTTCTATACTTGGCACACACACAGAGCACCCACACACTCTAACCCACATCATAGCGTGCTTATATTATGTGGCTGCGCCCAAAAGTATGCCACGATTTTGCCTCATTTGCCATGGCGGCAGCGGCTGTAGCTCCCACAATAAAATGCACACTGGTCCGGAAGTGCATTTTTTTTGTAGCAGAAAGTGCCTAATTTTATGAAAAATTTAACTAATAAACCAGATTAAATCACTAGGCCAAAACTTGAATACTAGCATATTTAGGCTTTGGGGAAAATCAATAGAAATATTTGCAACCTTTAACCATTTACCAACCATAAATTCTTATATTAGCAAATAATTCTGTATGGTTTTGAATTTTGCTCAGACTGCGCTATGAATCTTTAGGCCAAGCTATGAGCTGCATAGAACATCATAATGACGTAAATATTTGTCTAATTACCAAATCTATCATACACGATACAAATATTTTCTCAATTTGAATTCTATTCATTAAGTCTTAGGTATTCTTAACGAATGTGACATTTCATTTCCTAACAATATAGAGTTTAGGCTTAATTAATTACCATTTCTTCTGTAATATTAAAATGTAATGAAAATATTTAATAGCATTAGACTCATAAGAGGTGTTGAATAAATTACAAATATTTGTTCAAATATTGGATTGTCAATTTGATGATCTGTGACGAAAATTTATTTAGCCTCGTGCACAGTGTGACACGTTAAGCAAACATCTTTGCTAGGCAACGATATCTTGTAAAAATAATTTGATTAAATTATTACAAAAAATATGTTGAAGTCCAGTTTGCGTGCAGCAGTTTAAACACAAAATGATTTCCGAAAGATATTTTCATTTTATGAAATTTAAAATATTTGCGTGTAAAGGAAAATTGCTAAAAGAAAGAAAAAGAATAATGAAAAATCTTAAAGTTCGGCGTATATACCAATGAACGTACTGGTTAAAAAAATGTTGGCAAGAGTTCTTCCTTCAATCAATATCATTTTCATCAGCAGCGTAAAAGTAGGGGAAAGGCTTGCAAGTTGCCAGCCCTGGACTTTCTTAATGCATTCCAAAATATCTTAAAAAATGTAAGTTGCAACATTTTTTGGCTTGTTGTCTTAGATCTGTTTTAATTTTTTTTTTATTACTATTGTATTTACATAGCATGACTTAGTCATTATATAGAACTAAATACTCTTAAAGTGAATAACCATCGTAAGATTCTCTAGTTAGCTTATCTGGAAAAATATAAGATTTTTAGACTAATTTGCAGCTCGATTAAAACTTTCACAATTATAAGTCGAATGTCGCGCTTCACGGGTCTGTCTTAACCGAATTCTTAAGTTTGATCCCAGTGCAAATAATTTTCCAAAAATTATATTTTTGACATGCCTCTCGATACGTTGAACACAATACACCATTCACTATTCTCATTGATTGAAGCGATGTTGGATCTCAAACATTTATTAACATCAGTACCATTTTTTGTATACTTTATATGACAATATACACACAAAAACAGATATTCACAAGGCGTATATCTCACGAACCAATATACATCAAAATAGGCTTAAAACTTCCGTATTGACAACCTTATACACACGCAAAAATCAGATTTGAAATTCATCCACGCGTTCGTCAGAACATCGGTAACACGTAAAACATAAGTTTCTTTTAGATTGTCGTTAGAACTAATATGAATAGTTTTTAGTGCATTTTTCTGTTACTTTCGGATATTTATACCCTGTACCGTATGGTACCAAGGGTATATTAAGTTTGTGCAAGCCGAAAATGTATGTAACATATAGAAGGAGACGTCGGAGACACCCCAAAGTTACCTAAAATATGATCAGGGTGAATAGAGAAGTCGATATACCCATGTCCGTCTGTCCGTCCGTCCGTGTGAACGCCTAGATCTCAGAGATGGTAAGAGCTAGAGCTACCAAACTTTCACATTAAATCCCATATTATTCCGTAGGAGGCAAGTTTATTTTATTTTTTTGGTATCGGGGTTAAATTATATAGCTCCCATAGTGGTGTTTGAGACGACCTCGACAAAAAAAATTAGTTTTAGATGAATAATTCGTTTGTTTATGAAGATATCGTAACCAAATTTGGTATTTGAAAGTTTTTTATAGTTCCCAAACACTGTACCAAATTTGATCGAAATCGGTTGACTATATCATATAGCTCCCATAGGACCGATCGGCCAAAATAACTTTTTTAAAGAAAAATTCGCTGTATTTCGTTTTTTAATAAAGATATCGTAACCAGATTTGGCGTTTGCAAATTTTTTAGACCACTTAAGCAATGTGCCAAATTTGAACAATATCGGTTGACTATATCATATAGCTCCCATAGGTCCGATCTTCCAAAAAATCAAACAAAATTTGTTGTGTTTCGTTTGTTTGTTAAGATATTGGGACCAAATTTGACATTCGTGAGTATTTTATAGTTCCTAAGCACTGTACTAAATTTAATCCAAATCGTTTGACTAGATCATATAGCTCCCATAGGACCAATCGGTCCAAAAACACGTTTTTTATACAAAATTCGATGTGTTTTGTTTGTTTGTAAAGATATTTGAAATAAATTTGGCATTCAGATCTTTTTTAAGGTATTTAAGCATTGTGTCAAATTTTATTGAAATCGGTTGACTATATCATATAGCTCCCATAGGAATGATCGGTCAAACAAAAAATTTTTGCTTAAAAATTCTTCTGTTTTTGGTTTTTTGTGAAGAAATAGGACTTTATTACAAGCTAGTCGTACAGGGTATCCTAAAGTCGTCCGCGCCCGACTTTACGTCCGCCATTTGTTTTTTTTAATTATTAAGTATATCTAATCTGCAAGTTCTTCAAAAAGATGAGCCGTTAATATATATAAACCAAACAACATAAGAAAACTCAGAAGGCGAACATTATAGTCAAGCAGATGATAAATATGATAAAATGAATGCCTGCCTCAGATCTTTGAAATTCCCAGATGCCTTTCTTTCATATCAGCCAGTGTTGTATAACTAGCTTAAAATGATCAGATATGATACAGTCTAACCCTTATAATCTGATGTTTAATATTGGGCAAGATAAAATGGAAGAGATTCTTTCAATATTTAGAGCTATTTTTTATTATACATACGCAGTAAACGAAATTTTAACAAATTGTTCATAGTATTTATTTTTTATGAGTAAACTACTACCCCAAGAAACGTAAACCTCCACAACGCACCTCTATTTAAACAGATCTACAAATTTTCAGCATATTTTACTCACGAGTAACATAAACTTTCAAAACTTAACTCTTAATCCGAATTTATCAAATTCATGTTGAAAAAACTAATTTCCAACCAGTGTGCAGCGGCTGAGTTTGTTTGTGGAGCTGCCAACTTGTGCAGCAATTAGTTCGCAGGCAAAGAGCTCCAAAGTATATGCTATATAGGAAAAACGTCGCACGCTTTGATTTCTAGCATTAAAATTAATGAAACTTGCCGAAAGTTCATCAAAATTTTATTAATTGTAATATGAAAGCGGATGAACTAACTTAAAGTTGGTCATGCCCATAATTGACATTCATTTGGAGCAGCCAACGAGCAAGTGGCTCAGGCACGTAGACACTCTGCAGACCAGGCGTAAAAAATACATATATATATAGCATGTTACGTAGTATGTATGAACTTATATGTATATATTATATAAGGCAAATGAATAAATAGACACATGTCAAGCTGTCAGCATGCCTTAAATTCAATGTCAGTGCCGCCCAATGTGACCAAAAGGTTCTGCCCCACTTGAGTATACGTGTTTTCCTTAGTTTTTTTTTATTTTTTTGTTTTTCAGGACATCTTGCATATTCATTTGTTTGGGCTGGATGGCAACTTAAAACTGTCAACAGGGACAATGAGCAGGACGCAGCACGCAACCTTGAAAATGACCAACAATAACTTTATAACAGCTTATGCACACATACACACGCTTACCAACACTTACACACACACACACGCATGCCTCTTCCAACACTTCTGTAAGCTACCCTTTTCACTTAGTGCCGTACCATGCCTGGGGGACATTTGAAAGATTAGACAAACGATTTTCATATCATATTCCCCAAATGTGTCCCGTCTTCCAAGACATTCTCAGTTTTGAGTTATGATGCCAACAACAAATTGTAATTCTATGCCCAAAATGTTTGCAAATTTATTTAGTTGGCATTTCAACATAGTCCAGGTTCAGGTCCGGGTCCATAGTTCAAGCAACCCCTCTTCACACATAAATATATGCATATCAGCTTTTGATGGGTTTCCATGTACCCCAAATTGAATTAGAGCAAACTTCTTCTTCTAGTCATGCGAGCTGAACGTACCAAAATAATTGCTGCCACGTGGCAAATAGATTTAAAGAGGTCAAGCTTTTCCAAATGCTTCCCATGCTTAATTGAAAAATTACTCAGTTTTATTTCTAAACCTGAGAGTCCAAACAGCTGTTGAGTGGCAATTAAATTTTGACATGACAATGCCAAATGTCAAACAAAAAAAAAAACACAATGTACTTGTATAATCATCTCTAAATGATTAATGCGATAATTTTAATGTCGAATAACATTGAACAATAGTTTAAACATTAATATGCGGTCTATATTTAAAAAGGTGGTTTGTTTTTAGTTGTTTGTTGGCCTGGTCTATATAATTGCTTTCTAATTCTAATTTGGTAACACTGTGAAAGCAAAAATATGTTAAATAACGATAAATATACAGCGTGATTTTTTTAGAGGTTCACAACCCATTTGACAGATGATAGTTGCTTTTTGTTGAGTTTGGTTTGACATTTTACTATGGATAGGCTCAGATAGCCAAGCAACTATTAGGGCATTGTCATCCTGGAGCATCTCCTCCAGGATGATTAAAGAATGCAATAACAACCTCCAAACCCTGTCCGCACGGAACAAAGTCGTGCTATGTTGGGTGCTGGGACACACGGGAATCGATGGTAACACGATCTCTGACGATCTATCACGACAGGGTGTCTCCACGCTGACTACATCTCCTGCGCGGTTTGTGGACCAACCAATACCATGATAAACCAATGGGAGGCAGGAGAATATAGGAGATACTGGTTCTCCCTTCCGGAGCTTCGTCAAGCAAAAGTGCTTGTCAAACCTCTGGATGCGAGCAAGACAAAAGGTCTTGGCAGAGAGGACCGAAAGCTCCTCGTAGCTTACCTATCTGGCCACCACACTGTTAGATATAATCTACAGAAAATTGGCCTATCGGACTCTTCAGAGTGCTGTCTCTGTCTAGAAGACCATGAAACCACCAGACATATTCTCTGTGACTGCCCAGCGCTGGTATGGGACAGGGTCTGTCACATGGGAAAGGATCGGATTAGTCCCTTGCATCTCAGGTCAATACCAACAAAAGACCTACTGCTGTTCATGCGGAAAGCGGAAAGTTTTTTGCTTTAACTTAAGGGTATGGTACAAAAGACGGTTTGGTCGCTCTGTGAAGGACCCATTGAAGGAAAAAAAAATTGTTGACGTTTTAAATAATAAATTTAAAATAATGGTTCCGTTCGTCAAACTTTAAAAAATTAAACATTCTTTAGATGGTCTTGAAATTATGGTTGCATCTTAATTTAGCAATATTTTTTGAGAAATTTTATTTTATAATCAAGTACAGACTTACACCCTTTTGAGATCCATTATTATTATAAAACTGAAATTTATAAGATGGCCTTAATTTCCGCACTTTTGTTTATGAAATTACAAATTTTTACATTTTTTAACAAATCAAGACCTGCTGATACAACTATTGAATTGAGTCTATATCTGAAATTTACGGAACTAATAGGTATAAACACCATATTTTTTGTTTCTATTTAGTACTCCTCTAGGGAACTTGAGGCTTCAAAAAAAACTTTCCACCGGACTCTGTTTTGCGTAGTTTGCTTTGCTGTGTGCCAGCTGATGTTGTGTTGGGACAATTCTTTGAGTGTTGTACGACGCCAGGTTGCCTTTGGCCTTCCCACTCGTCTGCTTCCTTGGGGGTTCCATTCCAAGGACATCCTGACGATGCTGCTTCGGTCTTTGCTCAGAGCTTGGCCAATCCAAAGACACTTGCGTGTTCTTATCTGGGTGCAGATAGGAACTTCACTAGTGTAGTGCCATAGTTCCGCGTTTAATATCCTGTTGGACCAGAATATCCCGCATATAATTCTAAGGCACTTGTTGACGAATGATTGTACTTTTGATACAATTCTCTCCATGTTTCGCTGCCGTACAACAAGATGGATTTGACGCTCTTATTGAAGATAAGATAAGCTTTGTTCTTCTGCTTATTTGCTGGTTTATCCAAAGGCGGAATAAGCGTCCAAACGCTGATCGCGCTTTGCTTAGACTCATATATCATCGACCCCAGCAATGGTAGATATTGTGGCGCCAAGGTATGAGAAACTTTCGACAAACTCAATAGTGTTCCCGCAGTTGGATATGCTACCTTGGCTGCTGTGGTTGAGACGCATCGCTTTGGTTTTGGATGCGTTTGTCGAGAGTCCAACTTTGCTGGCCAGGATCTCGAGATCATTTACTTTGGCTTGGATATCACTTAGTTTATAAGAGATCAGACAAATGTCGTCCGCGTAATCTAGGTCTTCGAAATGACGGGTGAGACTCCACGTAATCCCACGCCTACACCTGCATACATCTCTCATAACCTCGTCAACTACTAAATTGAATAGTAGTGATGATAGGGGCATCCTTGCTAACACCTGTGCTTGTTTGGAAAGGTGAGAGATCAGTCAAATGTCGTCCGCGTAATCCAGGTCTTCGAAATGACGGGTAGACTCCACGTAATCCCACGCCTACACCTGCATACATCTCCCATAACCTCGTCAACTACTAAATTGAATAGTAGTGATGATAGGGGGCATCCTTGCTAACACCAGTGCTTGTTTTTTAAAGGTGTACTGATTTTCCCGTTTTGTAGTACCGCCAACTTTGCATCATCGTACATCGCTTTTACTATCGATACGATGATGACTGGCACTCCTTTCCTCGCTAATGCACGCCATATCGCTGCTCTGTCTACTGAATTGGGGGCCTTCTTGAAGTCGATGAACAGGAGGTACAGTGGTGTGCGCCGCTCGGTTATTATGCGTAGTGTGTTAGCCTGGTATACGCAACTCCAGTGTGGTCTGCAGCTTGCCTGTTCATCGCGAATTGTTGGCTCTTTTTTTTCTCGAAGGCGACCATACCAACACCATATTAGCCTCAAAAAAATAAAATAAACAAGAAATCATCGTAAAGTTACTTCCACAAAAAATCAAAAAATAGTAATATCGTGGCGATGTACGTCCATTTGTCTATCTAGGGGACAATTAGGAGAACCAACCTCCGCGACCCCTACCACCTAATTATATTTAAATTATAATTTGAAAGGTGCAAGAGAATAAAAAATCGTTCGATTAACACCAAACTTGAAAAAATCCTTTCGTATACGCAACATGATTCCACGGCCTTACTAGGTTCTTGAAAATTCTAACTTCTTCTAAATTCTTCTGCAAACAAGTTATTTAAGACGAATGTAATATTGACTTCATCCAAAAAAAAACCAGAAAAATGCGTTGCTTCCAAAAATTTTTGACTCAATGTCACGAAGTGTTAAGACTAAGGTTCTATTTCCAAACCATATCTGACTGCCTAGAAAAGTTAACTACATATGCTAAGAGAATTGAGATATAAACCACTGTCTTTGAATAAGTTAGATATAAATACTAGACTAGTGATAAATTAAGATAAATAAAATGAAATAAAATAAAAATATCTCAAAAACAAATCTTGCTCGTCTGCAGTTGAAGTGTTGGTCAACATTAATCTACTCTGAATTTATTTTTTTTTTGTAAGCTCCTTTCTAACTTGCTTTCAGTTTCCTCTACTTCGTATATATAAGAAAAATAACAAATAGAAACAACTAATCAAACAATGCAGTTTTCTATATACATATAAAATTCTATTCCGTAGCATATTTTGAAACTGCAAAATGTTGTGGTTTTTTTGATTTGTGGTCATTTTTCTTAATAATAAAGTCTCAAAGACTATGGCTTTGAAATATTTGCTTAAAATTTAAATAAAACAAATCCCAAAGTATTTTTGTCTGTATTTACGAGCAACCAAATAGCTGCACAAGTTTCAAGATTATATTATGAATTTTTAAAACATGATAGCGCTCAGCGAATAGCACTAAAAATCAATCGTTTGCCAACACTTTATACACCGCTCCCCCACCAGCCGTGTAAGGTTTCAACAAAAGTTTTGCCACATCTTGCCAAGCACTTAGCCCCATCGTTGAAAACAGTTCCTGTTCCTGTTTCTGTTTCAGCTGCTCTGAGGTTTTTACATTTGCCTAGTTGATGTTTTTCTTAACTTTATTTCGAGTGTATTTTTGTTGCCAGGGAAGCTCCGATTCAATTTCCGCGCCAACAATACGTTACGGTTTTTTTTTTTTTTTTGCTATTTTGCATTGCCGGAGCTCTTGTGAGGGCGGGCAGTGGATGGAGGGCGTGTTCCATTGCGGTGCTGGAATGTCGGTTCTGTGCACTGTAACTGTAACGGCTCGTTTTACCCATACTCTATAATTTTTTATACACTGTACATGGTGTGTATATATTTTTATACCCTATGGATATGCTTTCAAGAGTATTATATGTTTTTGGAACGTAGTATGTCACATGCAGGCAATAAGTCTTCTATTTCCTTATTCGTCATTTGGTTCATGATTATCTATCAACCTATTCGTCGTGCTATCCATCTTTTTTTATAAACTGATACCAATTTAGCTGTAGCTACCTTGTTTTACCGAAAGAAGCGTATTATTCACATCAAGTTTTTCTCTTCATTTCGGCACCTAGTTGTTCCTGAAGAAAGTTTCGCAGGCACGAGGATCTCTAACCACGATGATGGAATGCAGAAGTGCCTAACTAACAATGTGAAAAATGTTTACCACGATGCAGAAATGCCCGACTAACAAAGTGAGTAACCATAACCATGAGGCCGAAATAACTACATGAACAATCCTAACAACAATGCAGAGTGATCGATTATAAATTTGACTTTATCAGTTATTTTTGGAAGAAAATTCAATTTGAAATCATGAAAAGTTGTGTTTAAGATATTTGCAAGTTTTCTAACATTATCTCAAAATTTCACCCACAAAAGTTTTTTGCGATCGTAGATCGGGGGTCAATATGCCCTTCACGTCATATTCCTAAGATGTCCTTAAAAATTACCTATTTTATACAATTTTTAATAACTTTTGATTATAAATCTCGAAGATTATAAGACTTTGTTGCGGTGTAAAGCTATCTATATAAAGAGTGATTTTTTAGCTTGTCCGGATTTTAAACTTAAGCAAAACAAACATAAATGCGTGTGTTTATACCAAATATAGTTTTATTAGAAGGATAATTTCTTATAATTTCATATATGAAAAAGATCTCTGGCATGTCAACGCCTCGACTACGACTAACGAAGCGCATCCTGAAAAACAAATTTTTGAACGCATTTTGGATCAAGTTTGGTTTTCAAGTTGTCAATTATTGCTGACTTGTCTGCATAAACTTCTTACTGGACGTGTCCCCAAAGAAAATAATCTAAAGGGGTCAAATCAAACAGCCCTAGCTCTTGAAATTACCTTTTTACCGAATTGAGCATGTTCTTATATATCGATAAATTTTGATTTTTCTCTACATTAGCCTCTACAACAACGATATTGTCTTCGGACCATGCTGTTCTCATTCTGGTTGGTGGTTGGACATAGTGGAATGTCAAATGAGTTGCAGCATCATGAATATGATGAATGGGATGTTCTAATAGGACGATTATTCGGTCCATTTTTATAACAAGACACTGATTTTGATAATAAATTTCGAACATTATAAGAAATTGTTGCGGTGTAAAGCTATATATGATGTTGTTAGGCCTCACTGAATAAAATCCCATTGACCTTTGTCAAAAAGTTTCTGAGATATCTTTTTGAAAATCCGGTTTGTATTATATAAAAATATCCCTTTATATATAATATTTGTCGATCTTTCTATGCAAAAAATCGCAACAATATAAATTATACAGTCACAAAAATAAAAATGGCGGA
>JBAMAX010001665.1:0-263108 GCA_037043745.1 Chymomyza amoena | reverse complement strand
TTTGTATTTATTTCATACCAGAAGTTTTTTTTTTGGTGCCTTTTCTCAACATGTTTTGCTATTTTCTGTTCGGCAGCTTCATTCTCTCTTGCCAAAGTCAAAAAAATTTATTTAAAGTTCAAAGTTTTCTTTTCTATTCTTTCGTTTTGTTGCTTACTTTATGCCTTTCGTTTTGTCTGCTTCCATTTTGATTTTATTTTATGGCACTTTTGTGCACTCTACTTTCCGACTTTATTGGATATTTAAGCTCACTGCACTGAGGCAATTTTGAGCTGCTACAAAGTTATTAGGCAAATTTTTAGATAAAATTATCAAATTTGTTGTAATAACTGCCACAAAGTTTGTGGCTGGCTCAGTGCAAAACTTGAGAATAGATAGTTGGGAATTTAAGCAAGTTCTAATATGGGTATAAAAAGAGATAAAGCTTAATGTTAGGGAGTTACTTTTGGTATAATGGAAAAACGATTTAAAGGGAGTTCAAAGATTTATAGAGTGATATTTAACAATGTATGCAAAGTATGTAAAACTTCCTTAATATGGAGACTACATAATTTATTATTCAATTACTCATTTAGAGACTTAAGCTATATAAATATATGTTTCTTTGGCCGCCTTATCCCTAAAAACTGTTACTAAAGCTAATTAATTAATTAATATATAATTAGAAATTAAAATAAAAGCTTTTCAAAGCTTTAAAAATGCTCCTCTCTTTGTTGTATAAAGATTTCCTTGAATGTATCATATTTTTTTTGACTAGCTCCCTCTGGCGGAAATTTTTGGCACTCGTGATTGCTATTTGTTTTGCTGGCGCCCTCTAGCATATTTTTTTGGAACTTCCTGTTGAAGAGCGCCACGGCTGTGGATCTGAGCAGGTGATATAAAAGTAAATCAGATAGAGACTAATTCAAAAAGAAAGCCTGAGAGTTTAAAAAAAACCGTGCAGTACTGTTTGAATAAGATTTATTGAAATAATTAATTGTTATCTTTTATTATTGAAAATTTCTAAGCTTTGATAACTTTTGCCAAGTCAAAATAAATAATTACTACGTGTTGATCTAATCAATTTTTATTTTTTACCTCTGCAAATTTTATAAAATCATTTCTAAGATTGCTATTGCATCAATTGCAGTTCTTCAGATTGAAGTTCTTATCGTACAAAGAGCTTATTAGTGGTTAAGGTGACGCCAAAGTAAATATAATACATGAGCCACTTGAGCTAAAAAAGAGGAAATAATTTATATTGCTCAGCTGTTAATCTCCGTCAATAAAACTTGGAGTGGTTCCATAATTCCACTTGAATGCCTGACTTTAATGTAATAAAAGTATGAATGCATGGATGTAGGAAGTTCGAAAAAAAATGTTTAAAATTTTAGCTTATCATGCTGACAATAAGCGATCGATCTACACCTGATACACTCTAAGAGAGGTGTTATAATTTTTTGCAAGGTTTATTACACTTAGAAGGAATGAACAAATTCTAAGCAACTTTTTCTATCACGTCTTTTGATTGCAAGATCTATAAAAGCTGATTTATATTATTCTGCGTTATCTTAAGATTTTCATTTTACTAGTACAGTTCAACGAAGAGTTTCATCTGGAAAAAATATTTAAGGGATGAAGCTTTTAGGGATCGATAGGGACCTTGTTCTAAGTCTCTATACTCAACCACCCAATCCCAGAATATTGTATTTTAGGAACACCGTAGCCCGTAAAATCTACATTCAGAGATTGTTTATAGATCAGGATCTTGATATGACGACAACATGTCTTGCAACTACTTCGCCTAGTATTTATTTCTACTGAAAGGGTATGCAAACTTTAACACGCTTCGAAAACGATTTAATTACCTCTCGAAAGATTATGGCATTACATTAAAAATTTCATATATAGTTATTTACATTTGATTTTAGTTGCAATGATTTCAAAACGTAAGAAGCAGCAATAAAAATTATCGGAAGAGGGGCTTAACGAATCCAGTACGACAATAATAACAATATGTATGTAATCTAAATCTGATCACAGACGTCAAAACAACTGCAATCTGGCCTATATAAACCGTATGCAGCTCCATGTAATATCATTCCGATATTTTGACTGCGTATTACAAGCTCTTAAAATGCGTTCCATTATAGTACTTTTGGCGCTAGTAGCGCTGGCTCAGGCCATTCCCGACTACGATACGGTGCGCCAGGAATGGCTTAGCTATAAAGCCAAATACAGCAAGGTTTATCATAATTCCGTGGAAGATCTGCAGCGTTTGGCCATCTATTTGGAAAACAAGGCAAAAATTTTGCAGCACAACCAACTCTTTGCCGAGGGCAAGTCCACTTTCTACATGGCAGAGAACCACTTTGCCGATATGCTGCCCGCTGAATATAATACCATCTTGCCACCACTAAATGCTACCCAAATGGAACTGGACTCCACAGTCTTTGGCGAGTCTAGAATGCCTGGTCTGCCCAGCTCTGTGGATTGGGGTCAAAGTGGCGCAGTTACGGGCGTCAAAAACCAAGGCTCCTGTGGCTCCTGCTGGGCCTTCTCTGCCACCGGCGCTGTAGAGGGACGTCATTATCGCAGCTCAAAAAAGTTGGTCTCACTCTCGGAACAAAATCTAGTCGACTGTTCCACAGCTTATGGCAACCAAGGCTGCAACGGCGGTTGGCCACATGACGCCTTCCGCTATATCATAGCCAACAAGGGTGTGGACAAAGAAAGCAGCTATCCCTATCAAGCCAAGCAAACTAGCTGCCATTTTGTTAGAAGCAACGTTGGAGCCACACTTAAGAGCTATGTACGAGTACGTCAGGGCAGTGAAACTGCTTTGGCCCAAGCTGTGGCCGAACAAGGACCCATTGCAGTTGCTATTGATGCTAGTCATGATTCGATAAGATACTACTCAGGAGGCGTTATCTCGGAATCAAAATGCTCTGCTAGTGCGCTAACCCATGCTGTGCTGCTTGTGGGCTATGGTCATGATGCCAAATATGGCGATTATTGGTTGATCAAGAACTCGTGGGGCACCGCATACGGTGAGAAGGGCTATTTTAAGTTGGCACGTAATAAGAACAACATGTGTGGCATTGCCACCGTGGCCACTTATCCCGTGGACTAAGATTAGGAGAGCTAAAACTTTGCGATAATAAATAGGAACGACGAAACGAGGTTGACTGGTTTTTATTTCTGATCTGTTTCTTAAGAGGCTCTATGCTGCAGTAGGAGATTAGGACTACTACAGTTCCTCAGAAGAGAACGATCAACAAGTAATAAATCTCTATTTGGAGAACTTTAATTTTAGTGAATCTGAATGAAAGATCGATGGGGGTAAACTTTTATCAAGCACTTTTATCACCGAGTGGTTGACTAGATCCTAGAGTCTAATAATACAACATGAGATGTGTCTCTAAATACTTTGAGCCAAGTGGCTACAATTTTAAGGCCACAAAAAAGTTTTTTGAAGTTTACAGAAGGCGTTAGATTAGGTTAGCACGGCAGTTGGGGCTTGGTGTCCCAATTTAATTGGGAGAAAAAATTAGCCCGTTGTGAGGTGTTGACATTACACCAAAATTCCCACACTCAAGAGTGGGGAGTAAAGTTAACCTCAAGAGGCTTCTTGGACTCTTTCCGAGAGCTCAAATAATTCAGTAAAGAGATACGATACGGAACGTAGCACAAAAGGTGCTTCAGCGTCGCTAACTCCTCCTCACCACCGCAGCTACTGCAGAAAACGTGATGAGGAGCGTTAAGCCAGGATGCGCGGATTCCCACCAGCCAGTATCCAGTAAATGCTCGGATTACAGTCGAGCATTGATCTTTATTAAAACAGCAAAGTTCTTTTGTTATTTTTCTACAAAAAATTGGTCAAGTTTGCAGTGATATTCTGCTTGTGTTCGATGACCGATGCCGAATCAGATTAACAGCGAGGGCAAATTGATTTCGTAATCTCTGGTCATAGGTACACCCAGGATCTCCCTGTCTTGAAGGAGGTTGGTAGTTCCTTGTCTACCCTCGACATCCCTATGTGATGGCACCCAGATGAGGTGGATTGAAAACTGCTGAGCCATCTGAGCCATACAGAAGACGTTGCTTCAATAACCATATTAAAAACATTGGGAAGATGCATTCTACCATCTGCCGACTTCTAATGTCGAGAAATATCTTTACCAAATACTTATTACATAGAAACTCCGAACCAGTACCATATTTTGAAATATAAGAAATTGTTGTTAATCACGTGTGAACCAGTTAAAAAAATATTTTAACCCTTTGTCCTCATCGTAAGATTAGAAAACATAATATAATAGTTTTTGATACGTTTAGTTTAATACAACCGCAAACAAAAATTGATAACAAAAACCTCAAATGCGGGCCCATGGATTATAGCATATTTTATTATAAGTACATATATTATATACTTTACTTACCACATCTAAGCAGAGTATTTAAGCAGTCTGCAGTTCGATAAAATATCATTCCACAATTTGAAGTGTTTGCAGAAAGTTCCTGAGAATGCAGTTCATATTGACGCTATACTGTAGATTGTTTGATAAAAGTTAAAAATTATGATGTGCCTATTTGCTTTTAAAAAGTAAGTAAGTAAGTAAAGATTAAGATCATCATTATCATCATAATTTCCTTTATCACCCACATAGGGCCTCGATTAAGATAATGAATAAAATCTAAGATAACGACTCGGTAACCTCATTCGGTATGATTAAATAAAAACAATTCATGCATATATCTTAAAAGCGCGATTAAAACATAGCAATTAGATTTATTTTCTTAATCTTTAATTTAAAAAAAACAAATTAATTGTATATCCTATAATTGTATTACCCAAAACTACATAACTTACCTTGAGATAAACTAATTTTTTGTAATAAATGTACAGGTTACGACAATGAATTTATCATTATCATCGTAGTTTATTTGGTTTTGATTATGTAAAACCATTACCAAAACAAATAAAAAGCTTAATTACCAGATTTCCCAGAAATGCCGACCTATAGATTATTTTTTTATTTCTTAGATAAAAGTTTGGACTTCCAAAGGGCTATTTAAGCGCAATGCATCTCGCTGCATAACTCAAAAGTTTTCAAAATGCGTTCTGCTCTAGTACTCCTAATGCTCGTGGCTCTAACTCAGGCCATACCCAACTTCGATGTCTACCGACAGGATTGGATTAGCTACAAATCCGCTTTTAACAAAATATACAAAAATTCCCTGGTAGACCTGCGACGTCTATCCATTTATATAAAAAACAAAGCAGTGATCGCCAAACACAACCAACTCTTTGCCGAGGGTCGTTCCACCTACTATATGGCTGAAAATCAATATGCTGACATGCTACACGAGGAATATGAAACCATTTTCCCACCACTAAATGATACTCAAATGGCATTGGAGTCTATAGGCTACATCGAGTCGCGTTTGGTTAGTCTTCCCAGTTCTGTCGATTGGCGTCAGCAGGGCGCAGTGACGCCGCCCAAAAGCCAGGGCCACTGCGGCTCTTGCTGGGCATTCTCTACCACAGGCGCTGTAGAGGGTCGTCACTTTCGTAGCTCCAACAAATTGGTTTCACTCTCGGAACAGCAACTGGTGGACTGTCTTAGTGGTTGCCATGGCAATTGGCCGCACAAAGCTTTCAACTATATCGAATCCAACAAGGGCATTGAAAAGGAGAGCAGCTATCCTTACCAAGCTACGCAAGGTAGCTGCCATTACAATGCCAGCAATTTTGGAGCTAGCATTAAAAGCTATGTGAGAATACCTTCGGGCAATGAGCAGGCTTTGGCTCAGGCCGTTGCTCAACAAGGACCCATATCAGTTTGTTTGGATGCTGGACACGATTCGATACATCATTATAAGGGAGGTGTTATCAATGAACCCAATTGTAATCCCAATAAGATGAGCCATGCTGTGCTGCTTGTGGGCTATGGTACTGATCCGCAATACGGTGATTATTGGTTGCTCAAGAACTCGTGGGGCGCCAACTACGGTGAGAATGGTTACTTTAAATTGGCCCGTAATAAGAATAATATGTGCGGAATTGCTAAAGTTGCTACCTATCCGTTGGATTAAGATAAGAATTTTTTATTTTTTTTTGTGTAATAAATATTGGATGTGGAAATTGGATATTGCGTATAGCTTTTTTCGAAAAATTCGTCTCGGAAAGCGATTGGGTCATGTTGGCACATTCCTTTATCTGTCCGAGTTAATATCAGGCACATCGCATGCAGGTGTAGGAAGTCGATTTATCCGGATATCGACCCATTCGCTCATCTGGTCTGTGGCAGAGCTATAGAAATACAATGGGATCCTTAGGATCGTACCGTACCAATAATGGGAGTAAGTGATAAGATATAGAGTGGATAGGAAAAACTACGGGAATGGGAAAAGCGGAAAGTGCAGAACCTTGATTGACGTGGGATTCGAACTCACGACCTCTGAAATAATATTGGACGAATAGTGAATACAATGGGATCCTTTGTATCGCACCGTACCAATAACAGGAGTAAGTGATAAGATATAGAGTGGACAGGAAAAACTAGGGGAATAGGAAAACTGGAAAGTGCAGAACCTTGATTGACGTGGGATTTGCGGATACGCTTTCGAGGCCGCTTTTTTGGGATCTATTGCGCTCTCTATTAGCTCTAGAGCTCTTTAGCCATTTCAATAGCAGAAATCAATTGATTTATCTAAGATGGCTCTAGTCTAATGATATTGGGCATCAAGATTGTGTGATCGAAGAGGGCTGCGCTTCTTTTTGCAAGAACCTCTCACACTCTAAGGTTTCATCCTTCATTTCCCTGAACCTATAGATATTATCGTCTATGAAGCTCATCATGCTCACGTGTACGGGGACTCGAGCCCCTCTTCTTAGTATACAACTGGATGCATGAACTACTCATGACTTCTTTCATCTACTTCTTCTGTCATCCTCGGCTCCCAGTGGAGCATAGGGCTTCATGAGGTGTTAATAACCGTAACTTCCCTGGTATGTTTTACTCAGCACTTATTTCCCAGTCTTACATCCACGTGGTGCTCCCTGGTAACCTGAGCAACCTAGACGAAGATATGGTAATCAACCCGAGTGGGAGTCATGGTTAGGGCTATCAAAAGGGGGAGCTCTCAATTTGTAGGTCATTTCAATATGCTTGGGGAAGGTTTAAAGAGATTACGCATTGAAAGCCGTCAATCAGGTTAGGCGAGGCTGCCAGCGGGTGTCTGTTTCCGATCGAACGTATTATGCGCACCTTCCTTGGATTCATCTTCCATTGTCTTAAGCACCAATTGATGTTCAAGCATGGAAAGAAACAACAACGGAAACACTACTCCAAGAGGTTATCGATTTATTACGAGAAATTCTCCTTCTCTGGCAGCTGGCACAAGGATTTTGGAGGTGCCAAATTCACGTGGAGACATCATGATGACTGAAACCAGCCACTTCCTTCATAACTGAACTAAATCACGAAAAGTTTTTTTCCTACCACAATGCTTAACATATCAATGGGTAATCCTAAAGTGGTGCACCACCTCGGCAGCTCCAAATTGTAATCTATGCAATATTTGACAGGCGTGGCACATTATATTTGGCATAATTATGTAGTTGTAGTTGAAACTGCTTCAACTGGTCTCATCTGACGCCATCTAAACCGCTGCAGTGACCGACTTTTGCAGCAATCCAAGACGCAGCTGTAGCCTTAGTTGAAACTGAAGCAGGGGTAACACGATTCCTTGCCACTTGGCACTTACGCAGCTGTGCAGCATTTGGATGCCTGCCGCTTGATAAAGAAAAAGATGAAGAAGCGTCCACTTAAAGTGCACGTTGCATGTTGCCCACTTGGTTGGAAAGCTAGTGACAGTTTTTCTTGAGTTTTTACGCGCCGCTGAAAATCGTGAGGAAAATCATGAGAAAAGTGTGTAAAGATATGTTTAGTGTGTGTGTGTGTGTGGAGTGCAGCAGTTATTGATACTGCCGCAGCGTACGTGTGGCTGCCTCGGTTTGCTGCACGTGCCGCACGTAAAACTTAAAAATGCCGCACAGCCAGCTGCAGCCTGTCGTCTGGGGTGGCGGCGACTAGTCTGGGTGAGCATGCTCGAATATATGTCCCAGCTGGAAGCTGCAACTGTTGCTATCGATATCTATGCCAAAGTAACGCCCACAGGGCGTGCCAAGTCTTTTTTAATATGCCATTTTCTCTTATTTGCCAGAAATGTTGCAAGTGCAACGCGAAAGATACACTCAACGTATCCAGCGCACTTTCAGATACTTTTTTTTACCTGTGCGCTGGCACTTTAGCATTTTTGCATAGTCTCTCTGCCGGCTGGCTGGCTGACTGGCTGCATCCAACGTTCGCACAGGTTGCTTTACAGTAATTTACCAACTATATCCGCTTTGTTACCTCGCAGCGGAAGCGGAAGCAGCATGGCATAAAAGTGGCATATTTGCCGCATCCTGTTGACAATAACAGGGCGTGCTTCATACCCAGGCGCAACACACTGTTAAATGATGCGCGCCATTTTTTTTTGTCTTTTTATTTTCTTCCTTTTTAGTTTTTTAAGCTGACTTTTTGTTATGCATGCTTCTTGTTCTTTTGGCAGTCTCTCTGGGAGATTTGGTTAGATACTTGGCCATTGTTATGAGTGTTATTATGATTTTTAAGCTTCTTGGATATTACGAATTTAAATCTTTTCATTTTAGCTACTTGCAACTTTTTAACAAAACATAATGCCTTAGGCTTTTTGTAGTAATATATTTTTAAATGATTTAAATAAACAAAATTATATTACGAAGACTATTTTTATTAAGTTGAGTTGTTTGAACAACCAATTAAGTGAAGAAAGAACATATTTCAAACAACTTGGATTTTCTTCTTCCTTGAATTGGTAGTTTTAGGGATAATTGGGGATAATGCATACTACTTAGGTTTACTCATATATTATATGTAGAAACATAGGTATTATTTTCTTTATTTATATAGTATAAAGGCGTAATTATATATAATTCCCTGTTAGACCCCTTGGAGGAGGGGCATAGGGGATCTCTATTAATAACTGTTCGAACAGAACAGGGACCTACAGTTTATAGCCGAATCCGAACGGCGGTGTCTTTTAATTAATAGAGACTTTCATGGCAAATAGCGTCTTTGAGCTAGCGATGCCAGTGCTAGGCAAATGCACCAGTGCTACTGCGGGGAATCGAACCACCGACCTTCGGTTTTAGAGGCGAGTACGCTACCACTTAAGCCACCGACGGACACATAAAGGCGTAATTGTGTTATATAAAAGCTCAAAATGAGCATAGGACGTCAACAAATTCTCTCCATTTACTTCTGTCTCTAGCCAATAGTTTGAGCTGGTTCCATATCATATGTTGACCAGCTCCTTAATTTCGGACCATTCTTATGCAGTTATTTCCAGTGTGGCCAGTTCCTGACCATTTCCTTCTCCTGATTTCAAGCTCGATGGGGTGGATTTCTTTTTGAAGTGAACTTTCCAGTATTACTAAGCCAAACAATCTTGCTCTTAGCTGGCAATGCTGGGCAGGGTCACCTCTGGCGCTACTGTTCGTCTGCTTGTTGAGTAATACGAGGTGTGCTTAAAAAGTATCGCGAATTTTGTGTTTTTTCAAAAATTATTTATCCCCTTCAAAGTAATCCCCATCAGATATTATGCACTTGTTCCAACGGTTTTTCCAATCTTCGAATCATTTTTTTTATCTTGTTCAGCTCCTCCTTCCGTCCTTATCTCGTCAATCGTAGCGTAGCGTCGTCCTTTTATGGGCCTCGTCAGCTTATGGAACAAAAAAAGTCACAGGGGGCCAGATCTAGGGAATACTGTGGCTGCTGCATCTTTATTGTGTTGTTTTTGGCCAAAAAGTCGCGCACAAGCAACGATGTGTGAGCAGGGGCGTTATCGTGGTGCAAAAGCCAATTTTTGGTTCTTCCACAAATCCGGTTTTTCTGGCGGATTGCTTCACGCAATTGCGCATAACTTGCAGGTAATATTCCTTATTGACCGTTCTACACTGTGGCAAGAACTAAGAATGCACCACGCCCCTGCAATCGAAGAAAACTCTAAGCAAAACTTTCACATACGACCGAATTTGACGCCCTCTTTTCGGTCTTGGTTCGTGCGGCAGCTTCCATTGAGATGATTGAGCTTTGGTTTCCACGTCATAACCGTAAGCCTACGATTCGTCACCAGTTATGACCCTCTGGAGCAAATTTGGGTCGTCGCGGACAGAGTCAACATCTCATTAGCAATGTTCATGCGAAATTTGGTCGAAATTGAGTAATTGTGGTACGAACTTCGCGGCGATAAAAATCGATTGGCACGAGCCAATCGATATGTCTAGGTCCTCAGCAACTTCTCTAACGGTGTTACGAGGGTTGGCCAATACCATTTTCTTCACTTCATCAATTTTTTCGTCTGTTGTTGAAGTGCTCGGGCGTCCGGCACGCTCTTCGTCGTTCACATCTTTTTGGCCTCTTGAGAACATTTTGTACCGATAAACGTTGCTTCAGTCCAAGGTAGCTTCTCCGTATGCCACAGTCAACATTCGGAATGCATCCGCATACTTAATTTCGTTTATGTTATCACACAAATTTTGATACAGGTTTTTTGATCCATTTCTTTGAATAGGTAAAAATCGAAGACGAGCCAAATCACGTGCCAGCAAAGCAGCTGTCAACAATTAAGTGAACATTCAAAATGGCCGAGCTTGTCGGCATAAGTGAGAGACATGAGTACCAACATAACGCCACAAAAAATTTTAAATTCGAATATACGTAACTTGGGAAAACTCAAAATTCGCGATACTTTTTAGACACACCTCGTATATGGCTATAAAGTTATCACCTAAATTTTGTATCTTTACAATTTTTAATTCTTTTTTTATAAGCTTATTCAGAATCTTGCAAAATTTTATACAAACAACAAGCTTCGATCACAAAAAGAATAAATTTAGCTTGCTTCCAATTTCCCATATTTTGCTGTCAATAAATTCTCAGTTTGGCTTTATTAAGTTTAATTTAATAAGCTTAAATATAATAAATTTTACAAAATTGTTTCGGTTAAAAATATGTACACCTTGGAGGCTATTTATTTTGATTTCACTTCCAACAAATTGGTCGGATTCAAACCACATAAAAAATACCTTTTGCTGAAATTGGAAGCGCCAAACATGATTTCAAAACGAATCCGTATATGTGATCGAAATCGAATTATTTGGTTAGACATTTTATATCCAGTTTAAAGAAAATTTCTTATATTGGTCTAACTTTTCCATTTCTAATCTAGAAATTTAAATACAAAAAATATTGCAAAATTGTTACTTTCCATTTTCTACAAAGCTTTCATCATAAATCGATATATTACAGACGAATTCATAAAAATTTTGAAATTGTCAATATACGCGCATATTCTTGAACTATAGTTGTATGGAAATTTGAATTTTCCATTTGGAAAAAGTAATAACTATTAGTGTAGAACAGAGTTACATACCCCCCACACACACACACACGCACACACACATTGCTATGCATACAATTGTGTGTTGCATGTATAGGTGGCGCAACAATTGGAGGGTGCTTGCGTGAGAAATTTTCAATTAATATGCGCAATTGCAATCGAGTGCGAGTTTTTAGCATTTTTCGCATAGAAATTTCTCGCTTAGTCAATGCTTCAATGCCGTATTTCGTAAAACCAGCTGGTTTCAAACCCCAAAAACTCTTTGGTATAGTTATGGTATTTTTTTTCTGTAATATAGGTTGTTTTTTTGGGGGGAATTTTTTTGTGTTGAGTGAGTACGGTGGAGTTTGGTATACGAATGCACATTTCGTATTCAAGTGTAAATTGCATCGCAGTTGCAGCAATTTTTGAGATTTTGCATTTTTAGTGGAATGAATGAATACAAATACAAACTGGAAACTGAAAAGGCTTCATATGCGTATGTGCGTGTGTGAGTGTGCTGTGTGTTTGTTTGTTGCATGTTGAGGCAGGTGGCGCCACAGTGCGCCATGTGTGGCGCTGCTGACAGTCTGCTTGTTGAACGAACGGCAGCCATTTCTTTGCTGGCACTTGACGCAAAAATTTACAATTCAAAATGCCAACAAAAATTGTCTTCATGCTGCCTATGCCGAAAAGCGTGCAACATCTATTTGACAGCTGTCAGTGGCGGCCAACTTTTCTTCAACACAATAGCAACAACAACAGCAACAACAACAAGTAAGTGTAGCAAGCGGCAACAACACGAAACATACAAAAAGAGTTGAAGACATTGTCTTCAGCCCAAAATGCAAATTTTCAATCAAACTCAAAAGTCGCGTCGCAGTTCTCAGCTCAGCTCTTCAAGTTCTACGGCGGCTTCTGTTTGTTTGCCCGTCGTCCTTCGTCGTACTTGTCGTACAGTCGTCACTTGTCAGGGATTCATCAACATCTTTGCCTATTCTGCTTTTGCCTGTTCCCGGCTGTTGTCTCTTGCTCTCAGTCTCTCTTTTGCCCTCTCTTTGACATACGTGTCAGTGCGCCTTTTGCATATGCAACACAATTCATTCAGTGCATGCCAAAGCCGCGTAAGGGCAAATAAACAACAGCCCCAAAGTATACCAGCGTCCAAATTGGAAGTTCCACTCCAAGTTGATATATGGGAACAGATATGCAACACTTGGAACTTAAGATAACGATAGGGCTTATCTTTTGTGATTAGATTATTCAGTGTCAGATAGCGCTGGGTCTCTGAGCTTACTAATTTTTAGTCTTTAAAATTTTAGTAAGACGATGCATTCGGAATAACGTGGTTGTACTCTATATATTCAGCGGAGCTCTACAGGAATCTTTTGATTTCAATTCTTATAAATTCTGCAGACCTCAACAAGACTCTTTGGATCTCTCTCATAATTAAAGTTTCGGTTGTTATTTTTCAATTTATCTAAGATCTTCAAAGATATTTTTTTAAAAAAATAATATAACACTTGCAAAACGGCTCAACTATTTCTCTGTGTATTAAAAATTTACGAAGCGTGTGAGATCTCAAAAAGTGTATTCCAAAATTATCGATATAGGGATTTCCGTCCATCCAAGAGAAAAAATGCTGTGGAAGACTTACAATCTATTATCCCACCTTCTTCCCATATCTCGTATTTATTTGCTTTGGTGAAAATGTGAGCACGTTCGAATCAATAAATATTTCCCTATAACTGCCTTACGATTGAAATTAACGAAAAATTATAGCTCTCTTTAACTAATCCAAAGAATCTGTCGGTTCTATGGGTAAGGCCTTAAGAGCGAAGCGGATGATAGTCTTTTAAACGATTAGTTGTCGTCATTCAAATTTCCTGCTATAAAGAATCAGCATAAAAATTGTTTTCCAAATTTTCCTACGATACCAGTTCAAGGGAAGGGAGGGTCTTGAAAATAACACAGTTGACCAAAGTTGATCACCGGCCAGTGTTTGTCTCACGTAGTCAATAATATGCGGATGTAACTCCCTTAAACTAATCCAAAGAATCTGTCTGATTTTATGGGTAAGACGTTAAGAACGAACTAACCGATTCGTTATCATTAATGAAATTTTTAAAATAAAGAATCTTGCATAAATACAATTTTCCTGTGGCATTCCCATATAAAGATATATTTCAATAACGAGACCCGTTCAGCGGGAGGGGATAACACGCTTGGTCACTTGATGGGAGGGGGTCTATGTTTATGTCGCGTAATCAATAATATTCGGTTCCAGAAATAATGCACCTTTATTTCTTTACTTATTGGTTCCACAAATTTCCCAAGTTTTCTACCTTTTTTTCCAATTTCCAGAACTTAAGAATAACTACTTGACAACTATGGAGAAGGGGGTCTTCGCATATACTACGGTTGATCACCGAGGGGGGAGAGGTTCAAAATTGGTAAAAATTGGGTTATGTAGCTTGGGTACGTCACTCTGTTTGTATACCTAACGATAATTTCGGAAAACCCCTAAATTGTGAAAAATTGCATTGTTTTGATGTAGGTAAATGTCGCCCAGGACTATAACATCCAGCCAGACAAAGAAATTTAACTACTACCAAAATGCATTCCCAACTGATAGTTGCTGAGAATGATATAAGTACTAACCAAATTATATTTTATCGGCAATACTCAAATGGAAAATTTTAGAAATAATTTATATTCTACCCAGTTGTGGATCCTCGGGGGTTATCGGGTTTGAGCCTGCCACATAAGTAGGAGGAATGTTCTTGAAAACAATTTTTGGCGAGCTCTGATACCACCTTGAATAAAAGGTTCCTAGAATTTATTCAGAAAATCTAAAATAAGAGATAATTTTTTAAAATCGATAGGTATTATCCGCTTCGATTGATCCAAACCTCGAAACATTTTTTGTTTGCGGTATGGACATCAGAGCCATGTTCGATTTTTCGATAACCTCAATTCGTGTACTCTAGCGCATTCCACGGAGAGGTTTTTTAAGTCGACCAAATAGGAAAAACTCGAAGGGAGCAATTATGTGAATTCAGTGTTTGTTGGATGGTATTCGTTCTGATTTTACCCAAATGGTCTTGGAAATCATGTCTTTTGTGCAGTCCTTTTTTGGCATGAAAGTCAAGTCTTTCGGCAGCCTAGCAGCCCAAATCTTTAATCACCATGTCTTGAAGAGATCCAAAAGCAATGTCCAATTGCTTTGCCAACTCTCTAATGGCCAAATTGCGGTTTACGGTCATTCATTCTTTTTGTTTTAGTCGGCTTTCAATGTCGGAATTTAAGAAAAAAAAGAGACATCAAATTAGGTTACTCAGAGCGCCACACGGCGATGATTCCGGAAACTTTCTGATCATGGTAGTACATCAGAGCTCGAAAAAAAATGACAATCCATATCTCAAACCCCTGTGGTAGGCTCGAACCCGATAGCCTCCTGTGGATCCTCCACTTTGTAAAATATAAATTATGCGGGAGACTTTCCGTATAAGTATTGCCAAAGAGAAAGTCTCTATTAATTAAAGACACCGCTGTTCGGATTTGGCTATAAACTGTAGGTCCCTGTTCTGTTTGAACAGTTATTAATACAGATCCCTATGCCCCTCCCAGGGGTTAAGTCAGCGTATTATATTATATTGCCGAAGTGAACAATACGCCCAAATCCTGACTATACCAATTTTACAACTTGATACCCTGCATTGTGGATTTCAAGGGTAAAGCTTCTTCAAGTCCTTCAACCCCGGGTAGGGCATAGGGCGGCGACAAACTTCCTCCATCCTTCCCGATCTGCGACCAGATACTTCAACTGTAGCCACGTTTTATGCTGTGTTGCTGCTTCGGCCAATACTGTTGATTTCCAAGTAGTTCTTGGTGTACCAACTCGCCGTGTACCTTGAGGATTCCATTCGAAGGACTGCTTCACGATGCTGTCGTTTAGTGTCCTCAACGTGTGGCCAATCCAGCGACACTTCCGCTGTCTAATTTCGACATTTAAAAGCATTTGACTCGTTATGCGCCACAATTCTTTATTCGATATAATTTGCGGTCATCGGATCTTAAGAATGTATCGAAGGCAGCGGTTTAAAAATGCCTGTAATCTACTCGTAAAGGGTATAGCTAGGCATAACTAAATAAGCTAGGAATAAAGACGTCATAGCATACTCAATGTATTTTCCGTCAGGTCTTGTTTTGAATCAATTTTATTATATATGCTGTACTTTAGAGAAGGTTTGCGAAAGTGTATTAGGTCACAGGCTGCTAATTCGTTATTTATTAAGGACATTCTCCACTTAGTTACTAATAATCAGTCAAGTTACTTTATAAGACGCTTTTACCGGTAATTATAAAAGTTTCATCAATTTAATAGTATTTTTTATCAAGCTGTGCTTATAATGCACAATTAGTTTAAACACCATGTGCCCTAAATATCAAGAATGTGCTGTAGAATTTCAAACATTTAATTGGAATTTTAATACTTCTCGTTTATTTTTGTTTTCAATAATTATGTAAAGTCTCTAATCGAAATTTAATTGATTATTGTTTGCTTTAGTAATTCGTAATAAAGGGTTATACAGAATCGGTTGGAATAAGTAGCTTTAGCTCAATGTTTATTTTATTTTTTTTTTTTAATTCCGAAGTTAATAAATTTCAACCACTGTGCGCATTGTGATCAGCTGCCATTTCTCGGTTGTTTTCGAATATGTGTCAGGATGGAACGGAAGTTGTTTTGCATGCTCGGAGACTGTGACAGTTGATTTTTGGCGTTTCTCTATGGTCTAGTTTTTATCGAGGTGACGTTTGCCTTTGTCTTAAGGTTTTTGCGTGCTGGGCAACTTGAAAGTTGTTAAGCTTTGATTTACTTGCTTTCCCTTTTGCATAGACTTTTTCCCCAGGGTTGCACCTGCGGGCGATAACTTTATTGATGTTTTTATGAAACTATCAAAGTGGCCTGTAAAAAAATCGCAATGGCATTCAAAATAGTTTAACGCAAACTGCCAAAGAAATGTCAATAAAATGACATTTAAGGCTTAGCATTTATATATTTCTATATGTAAGCACTCAAGGCTCGTCTACGCAGTAGCCCATGTCAATGGTGTGTCCTTATAAAAACCTTTTGGCATCAAGTAATGGCCATGACAGCAACCGCAACTTGGGGCAAAAGTTCTTTCCGTTTGTTTATACTGCGTTCCTTTGACTATCGTTCCAAGTGCGCACAAAAGTATGCTGCGTCTTGGCGGAAAAATATCCTTTTATGATTTATCCCAGCGGTGCCAGTTAAAAAGTTGCAAAAACAAGCCGTCTCTGGCCAAAGTCGACCAGCTACAGGCTTGCCATATTATCCGGGGACATTTTTAATAAGATTGTGTGGGCGTAGCCATGCCACAACTTGTTGTCTGACTGGGTTTCTGGCTCGCAAGTAAGTTATTTAAAATTATTTATGTGTCAATTATTGGGTTTTTGTAGCAGCACCAGCCACAGGCCAAATCGAAATGGCTTGCCGGACTGGCCAACAAAAACACATTTGGGCGATTCAAGTAAGGCACATTAAAGCGTGGCCACAACGGATGAGTGTTCATAAAGTTGGCCAATTTATTTTTGCGAGCCATATGAAATTTGTTGCAGGAAGAAAGTCATATATATATATCATGTTTGGAAGTTAAAGTTGGCATTGCCCAAAAGGGAAATTGTATATATAGTATAGTATGTACAGACGACGTAGTATATGCTCAATACTTTATATTTTTCAGATCAGCTTTTGGCAGAGGGAAATAGAACTCTTTAGCATGTTTATTCAATAAATGAATTAAGCCATCATGGTTAACTTTAACTAAGATTTTTATTAATAATATAAGAAATTTAATTTATTTAGTTTGCAGAATTATCAAAAACTTCCTTCTTAATTTGTAGTCGGTAATCCAGCTTGTTGAGCTATAGATCTTAGACTTATCAAAGAGTTTAGACAATCAGGAGGCCATCATTTGGTCGGCTTTTCTGTCAGCCTTTTGTTTTGTTTTGTTTCAGTTCGGCGTATATTGGAGCAGATTTTTAAAACTTTTTTTTTTTAGGCTGAAGGTCGACGGTCTCCAGTCTGAGGCCATTGTGCAAGGTCGAATTCGTGACATACCATTCACACCCAGTAATAAGGCGTAACGCCCTGTTCTGCAGTATCTGAATACGTGAGTGATTGGAACGAGCCTTACCTTACCTTACTTAAAAGATTATATATATGGCTTTTGGGACTTCAGTTAACAATAAACCACAAAATCGAACGAAACGTCTTTATTCTGTCGAATTGAACTCAAGATTGTAAATATTGCAATACTGGCAATTTTTTGTATCTAAGTGTTGTACCTTCTTATGCAGACTCTACTACGAATCCAGGTCACATCTGGAATCTAATCAAATGACGAAGGTCAAGCCGCACTTATAAACCCTCTTCCTGATGTATTGATCTGCATTAGATCAGGTCTTATGCTCAGGGTGGTCTTATGATCAAGGAGATTTTATGATCAAGGAGATCCTAAAGTCAAGGAGACTTGGGCTGAAGGCAGCCCCTATTGATAAATCCGGTGGCAAAGATGGTTCACGAATGAGTCCAAAATTGAACAGGGTATTATAGTTAGAGTCGTTGAACCCAACACCAGAATCTCTATAACAAGCGTGTGCCAAGCAAAGACTCATGTCAGAGAGATCACAAAGGAGCTAGGAAAGCAAACATTTTCATTTATCTATATAGCCAAGCTGATATCAGGACGCTATCATTCTCAAGCATCTCTTCCAGGATGGTCGAAGAATGCCATGAGTTCCTTCAACTCCTGTGCTTCCTTAATAAAGGTGTGGTATGTTGTGTATCTGGACAATCAGGGGATCTAGCACGACTTAGCCCTCACTACATTTCCTACGGCCTTCTGTGATATTGGTTGGTTCACAATCAAATCCATGGTGATTAAATGGACAAGCAAAACAGCTCATCAAACCTTTGGATATAATCAAGACAAAAGGTCTTTATGAACCCATGCAAGTTATTGCTCCCATCCATGTCGCAAAGCCCAGTCGTGGCCGAAAAACATCGATCGCCGGACTTGAACCCCATTGGGAACATGTGGGGGAACCTGTCCCGTCTCGCCTACGCTGGCGGACGCAAATTTCACACGGAGCAGTATCTGCGCAGGACACGTACCGAATAATGGACTCAAACCCCTCTTTCATATTTTCAAAAGGTGGTTCTTTCGATGCCAATGATTGGTCGGCATTTTTAAGTCATTAAAATTAGCTAAATATTCCTCAACAATCTCATCACTGAAGCTTTCTTATATGCAGGGTATACATTTTGTCGTCTAGTGTAACCATTGTGAGGTTATGGCCACTTTGGCCCAACAGAAAAATAAGTTTATTTGATAGTTCAATTAATTGTCAGCCACTTTCAATAGTCTGACTTGGCTTATCAGTTGGCTCTACATCTCCACAGTAGTAGGTACATCCCTAAGTACACAAATTATATACAAACTGATAGCAACTAATTTCAGATTAATCACCCCAATTCATTACCTGGCACAACGTTCAAGCAAAACTTTTAAATGTTCACACGCACTCCTGCACTTAACCAATTTCGCATTGGAATTTTGGTGCGGTGGGTTTTTGATCCACCGGGTACATCAACATTTGTGCACCCTCTAATCATTTTAACAGCTGCCAATCATCATTAGCTGGCAGCGGTGAGGTTAACGTAGAACATGGTGGCAACTCTGAGGTCGTCAGCCGTTTGGCTTAATTCGCCAGGCCATGTAGCAGTTGGCAGCACATCACAAAATTTCAAAGCTGTTAGCAGCTAAAACTATAAAACCGCCAATTAGCAGCGCGTTGGCAATAAACTAAACAACGTCGAGAGCGGGTACTTCGGGGTGCTGCCAACTTTTGCCAATTTTCGTTTGTAGCCACGTTTTGTCGCCGGCTCTGAACAAAACAAACGGAAATAAAAAGGGTAACTATGGCCTCTACCGACGGACGACTCTGGGGAGAACGAGCTTGGAATTTCTTTTTGGCGCTTTGTTGCTGTACTCGATTTTATTTTTGCTTCGTTTGTGTTACTTTTGGGGGCTTGGAGGGGGGATAGCACTCCTGTGCAGTTCAGTTGGTATCTGCCCCCGTCTGTGCTGTAACCGCGCGTTTTTAAGCCAATTTACCAGACTAATCAGTATAAACCACTTCAAAGCTGCTACGGCAGCAACATTTCCTTCTTTGTAATGTGCCGTGATGTGCGCAAATTCCAATGTGTCTGGGCTGCCTTTTATATCAGCAGCTACTCGAATGTTTGTAAGGTATTTTGGCTTTTTACTCCTTTCGGCAAGGATGCGCTACATTTTTGGAGAGAGGTATGTTGGTTGTGGGATGGAACTTGACAAAGGTCGAAAATGTGGATGCTACGTTGAATGATAGAATTAACTATCTGAAAACAACTTTGAGAGAGAGTTCTAGCTACTCCGTTGTGTTTTACTCAATTTCAGGATTATTACTTTTCATAATAATTATAGGTCAGCATCCAATACCCGATTTCCTAATTTCTTTCGCGGCCCATTTGCTGTTTGATTTCATATCCCAATCGTACTTTTATTAAGTGCCTGTTCAAAAATAAATGATGACGACGACGATGACAAAATATTTTGTTTGTTAAATAATGACGAATATTTAGTATTTAGACTAGACGTAAGAGCCACGATACGGGCCCTTACGGGGCATTGTCTTATTGGTAGACACGCCAATAGATTGGAAGTGCCGCATTTTGACTACTGTAGAAGCTGTCAGGAGGTAGAAGAGGAGGAAACAGTGGTGCACCTCCTGAGTGGATGCATGGCACTATGCAGAATGAGACTGAATACACTGGGTCCCGAAACTTTTGGAAATATTACTGAATTCGCAGAAATCAGAATAAATAAGATAAATTCGTTTATTAAATCGACAGGTTGGTTCAAAGAGGATACAGGAGAGTAGAGAACTTACTCAAGTGGCATCACAACGGGCCTTTCATAGGCCTAGGTGTGTTGGAATGACAACCACTTCTATCTATCACCTACCTCCCTAGTATTCCTTTGTCTTGGCGCATCTTTGCGTAGCGCATTTAGGGTTCCCTTAAGACCAACCCAACTTTACATTTTACACTTGAGTAACCTTCCCTTTCGAAAGTACTTGGTAATGTTGGCCAAAGTGCTAAGATGTGTAATTTAATTTCGAGTGCGGCATTTATCAGTTGCTCATTTGTACATGATTTTTAGTGTTCAAAGATCTTGAGACCAACTTGAGTTAACTTTAAAAATGTCAATAAACCTTTGGCATATATATTAGTTGAGACTTACGCAGTACAAACTTATGGCCAACACGTAACAGTTGTGTCTTAACCATTGAGCTGGTCAAAAGTTTTGGCCACGTTTACGCCAAGCTACGTTATAAGCAAAATAGACAAGCGGAAAAAATCAGCATTGACAACACGAAAGCCAAGTTTTCCTGAAGTTTAGTGCAAAACCCCAACTGAACTCAACTTTGGCGCCATATGTCAATTTGCTGTAACTCGCAACTCGTTCGAGGCGCACACAGTTGAAGGCGTTGAAATGCTATCGAACGCCCAACCCCCTAAGTTTAAAGACCTTACGAGTTTTCCAGAAATCTGGCTGCAGTCAACAGCAGAAGGAGCTACCAAAAACTTTTTAACAACTTGCCGCTGTCGGTCAGCTAAGGAAGTTTTGTAATCTGTTTCTTAGGGTTAGGGTTACTCTCATAAGGTTACATTTTGATATCTGTTTTGGTACTTTTAAACGGTCAATGCCATTGATCCGTTGAATTCGCTTTTTGGCCAAGTGTTTGTGTTAGCCCTAAGGCGCAGCGCAAGACCTTTAGGCTTTTTGAAGGCAGTCAAGTTTCTTTGCTTATGTGTTTGAAGCACCAAAAAAATTCGCTTGTATAGAAAGTCAATAAAATTGTTTGACAACTTACTAACTGGACGCTCTCTGGCTGGAAAAATTGTTGCCCTTTTGGGCACATTTAATTTACAATTTATGGTTGACAAGTCTCGGAAGTTGTGTGCAGAATTTTGTTTGTATGGAGCTTTAATAACGTAAAGTTTATAAGTGACTCATGTTGAAAGGGTTCAGGGTGCGTATATAGCATCCTTTTTCTTAAAAAAAAAGTTTTGCTTTTGCGCAAGTTGAGATTTTGACAGATTGGCGCTTTGGCAATCAAAGACAATCGATAACCAAATTAGATAAAATAGTTGTATGTGAGAATAGAGGGCTAGAAGACTCAAATGATTCTTCTATAAAGCATTTAAACATTTTACTTACTCACAATGGTACAGTGACGGGATTTGTTGCTAAAGTTGATCATTATAAGTTCTGGAGTGCGATCTAGAGGCGACTCCGAAGGCAGCACCTTTAGAGGTATTGTTTGTTGTGCTTTGTTTTTCCAGACAATTCAAAATATGCATAAAATATTCAAAATATACAAGACAAAGCAAAATAATTTTTAAAGGATTACAAATTTTCTGCTACCTTTTTTCATAGGCAATAACTAAATATTAGCCGGAGACAAAGATTTTCTCTTTCATAGACAGTTAACACTTTATTTTAGGGAAACAATTTTATTTGTATGTTTTCAGCCATTATTTTTTGGAATGGACAATATGGCTTAGTGAGTCCTCCTCCTCCCCCTGCAGGACAAGGAGGGCCTTGGCACACCCATGGCCAGCTGCAAGCTGATAGCAATTACTTCGTTAGCTTTGCTAACTAAACGAGGAATCGGATATCGAGCAGAATCTCACGGCAAACTTGGCCGACATACTGCAGGAAAAGAACTAAGGAACTTTGCTGTCCTAATAGTGCCCACTGTTCGACCTTGCTATCATAGAACTCTGGCTGGTGAGAATCCATCCCTCCATGCATCCGGGTCAAATGCTCTCCACCATGACTTCTGAGTAGCCAGGCTTGGCACCGCCTGGGACAAGGTTCTGCTTTCTAAGGTCACATATTTTCTTGATGATTTATCCCAGCTCTCGATTATTCGCCTTCCCCTTCACCAACAGATTTTCCTCATATCCTCCCTATTTCTTCCCTTTCTACTAACTTCCCAAAATAAAACTCTCTTCTTATACATTGTTCATTCGATTTTTTATTAAAAATATAACTATATCTCATATTTAAATCAAAGGATAGGTTGCCACAGTGGCGATGCCGCACATGTTGTTCTTGTTACGAGCCAATCTCAGATAACCGGCCTCACCGTAGCTTGCACCCCAAGAGTTCTTGATGAGCCAGTAGTCGCCGAACTGGGCATCAGTATCATAGCCGACCAGGGTCACTGCATGAGACATGTGATTCGGATCACAGCTGGGCTCATTGATGACGCCACCTTTGTAGTAACGTATGGAATCGTGACTAGCATCAAAGACCACGGAGATGGGTCCTTCGTTGGCCACAGCATTAGCCAAGGCGTTTTCATCTCCAGCTGGCAGACGCACATAGTTGCGCATGGTAGCTCCCACAGCGTATCTACTAAAGCGGCAACTCTTGACAACAGCTTCGTAGGGATAGGCACCATCATTGTCAATGCCCTGGTTGTCAATAATGTATTGGAAGGCATTGTGTGGCCAGCCACCGCTGCAGCCATGGGTGCCGTGAGTGTGTGAGCAATCGATCAGCTCCTGTTCGGAGAGGGAAAGCAGACTGCCAGTCTTGAGGTAATGACGACCTTCTAGAGGAGCGGCTGTGGAGAAAGCCCAGCAAGAGCCGCAGGAACCCTGGTTCTTGACAGCAGTCACAGCTCCCGACGTACGCCAATCTATGGAAGCAGGTATACTGGCTCTCGAGGCGACATAAGGCAGCGCCTCCTGCTCTAGCTCGGTTAGGTTTAGAGGAGGCATGATGGTTTCATATTCATTTGGCAGCATATCAGCAAACTGGTTGACACCCAGATAGTAAGTAGACTTGCCATTATCGTAGAGCTTGTTATGCTTTAGAATTCTGGCCTTAGTTTCCAAATAGATCTTCAAACGCTGCAAATCCTCCACGGCATTATGATAGATCTTGCCATGCGAAGTCTTGAACTTGTTCCACTCCTCACGCACATCCTCGTAATTGTGTAAAGCATGTCCCAGTGCTATGAGCACCAAAAGCAATAATACGGAACGCATTTTTAGAGTCGTTGGGAAATACTAGCACTAACTGAATGGCAAAATTAGGAACTGGCGTTGGTTTAAATAGTAGAGCCCATGGGAAAACATTGCACCGCTGATCGATTAGATTAAAATCGCATGTAAATCTGTAATCTTTTTATTATCACAGTCTAGCTAGAGTGAAATCAAAGATTAAGTTCTGTAGCTCGGACATCCAAAGACTATAAACTTTTTCCGCTTAACCGAGTACCTCAAGTATTTGAGTTAAGAGATTTTTAATTTCCATGGTTTTATTGTTTGATAGTGGCGCTAAGAATCATGATTGCCAAATTGAGTAGTTGATAATGTAGTTTGAGTTTTATTTTTTTAAATAAAAAATTCATTAGCCATATAGAGTTAAAACAAAATGCTCTTTTGGCTTAACTCTGACCACTAATCCGCCCAGAAAATTGTTCCAAAATGTTTGCACCGTGTTATCAAAGGTAAAAGCGCTTCTACAAGAATTACACTTACAAACTATTTTATCAATTGAAACAAGTGTAATGAGAGATAATCTTGGTAAACCTCACAAATGATCGGCTTATATAACAAAAAAGTAAATATAAAAAGTTTGACCTCAAAATGCAAAAATGCCTTTATGCCACACACCCCCAGATTGCTTGTTGCAACTTGGCTATCAATAATTATGTTTATGGCAAGGCTGACATTAACAGGGTTGCCAACAACGCCACACAAAAATATTTTAAAAACTCTATGTTAAAAACCGCCTTTAATTGCACGTATGCTGCGGCACACGGCGTATACGTAATTTATCATATTTTAACGCGTAGCCGTATTTTCATTGCATTGTTTTACACACACACATGCTTACACTATATATGTATTTTATTTTTTTTTTGTTGCACTTAAAATTCGATTTATAACAATTTGCGGTAAATAAACTCACGTCATAAATTGTTGCATATTTTGCGGTGCCTGCAGCAGAGGCATCAAAACTGCAGCTTCTCATGTAAGTAGAGTAATTATGCTCTCTACGAAAAAGGGAGAAAGGGTATATTAAGTTAGTGGGGCTGTATGTAACAAGGAAAAAAGAGAGAAGTGTATTGGCTACCCATTTAAGTATAGGGTTGTTTTTTTCAGGAGCTGTAAGAGTATAGGGTGGTTTTTTGAGGAGCTGTAAGAGTATAGGGTGGTTTTTTGAGGAGCTGTAAGAGTTGAGAAAAAGGGCAAAATAATTGTTTATTTGGGAAAAAGATTTGAGAATATGATTATGAATGAGGAGATAAAGTACTGGCAGCCTCTTAAAGTATAAGGTGTTTTTTTTTGAGAAGCTGTAACAGTTGGGATGAAGTGCAAAATAATTATTTATATAGGAAAAAGTTTTGCGAATATGATCAAAAAAATACTTCTGTCACTAACCGTTATTCCAGTAGCATAGGGTGTTTTTTATGACTATTTTTTTACTTATATTTTAAGATTTTTATATTGGATTGCCCAAAAAGTAATTGCGAATTTTTCGTATAGTCGGCGTTTATAGTTTTTTTAACAGCTTGTGACTATTTAATTGTATTTTTTCTTTTGACATTTATTAGCTGTCACTATTAGCTTGCTTTAGAAAAAAAGTGCGCGTAATTTTGTTTACATTTGTTTGTTTGGCGCCCTGTTTAATATGGAGTCCACAACAGAGCATTTCCGTCATATTTTATATTATTATTTCCGTAAAGGAAAAAACGCAGAGCAAATTGCTAAAAAGTTACGTGATGTGTATGGTGATAAAGCCTTAAAAGAAAGACAGTGTCAAAATTGGTTTCGCAAATTCCCTTCTGGAGATTTTTCACTTAAAGATGAGCCACGTTCAGGTCGGCCAAATGAAGTTGATGATGACCAAATCAAAGCATTAATCGAATTGGATCGTCATGTAACTGAGCGTGAGATAGGAGAGAAGTTAAATATACCAAAATCAACCGTTCATTATCACATAAAAAGTCTTGGACTGGTGAAAAAGCTTGATATTTGGGTACCACATGAATTGAAAGAAATTCATTTAACAAACCGAATCAACGCTTGTGATATGCATCTTAAACGCAATGAATTCGATCCGTTTTTAAAGCGAATCATAACTGGAGTTGAAAAATGGATTGCTTACAATAACGTTAATCGAAAACGATCATGGTCCAAGCATGGTGAACCAGCTCAAACCACTTCAAAGCCTGATATCCACCAAAAGAAGGCTATGCTGTCTGTTTGGTGGGATTGGAAGGGTGTGGTATATTTTGAGCTGCTTCCAAGGAACCAAACGATTAATTCGGATGTTTACTGTCAACAACTGGACAAATTGAATGCAGCCATCAACGAGAAACGGCCAGAATTGATCAATCGTAAAGGTGTCATATTCCATCAGGACAACGCCAGACCACACACATCTTTGATGACCCGGCAAAAACTGAGAGAGCTTGGCTGGGAAGTTTTGATGCATCCACCATATAGCCCTGACCTTGCACCATCAGACTACCATTTATTTCGATCTTTGCAGAACTCCTTAAATGGTAAAACTTTCGGCAATGATGAGGCTATAAAATCGCACTTGGTTCAGTTTTTTGCAGATAAAGGCCAGAAGTTCTATGAGCGTGGAATACAAAATTTGCCGGGAAGATGGCAAAAGGTTATCGAACAAAATGGAAATTATATATTTGATTAAAGTTCATTCTAAGTTTTATTAAAAATGCATTTACTTTCTTTTAAAAAATCCGCAATTACTTTTTGGGCAACCCAATATATTACCTTATTAGCTTAAGAGAAGGTACACAATATTTGCATTAGTTGACAGACCTTATTTTAGAAGTATTAATTTTTTTCAATATCAGAAGCGTTGATATTCTTTAAAAATATTTCGATCCATTTTCTGAAGCCAAAATTGGTATTTATTTTTAAGGAGAAAAAAAGGACTAAATAATATCTATAAAAAAATGTATCTTATTAGGTAGCTATGCAATATTTAAAGAAATTATTATAAATAACAATGAACAATAGATTCCTGCAGTCTGGAAAGGTAAAAAAAGTAAAGTAATAGGATTATAATTATTTTTTATATCAGACAGACAGTTCATAAATTTTATATACTCCTATATAATGTATTCTCCGACCTCGTTCTCCATCTTATTTTGGCTTATATTTAAAAAATAACTTATGTGAGCCAAATTAACAAATTAGGGATGACAATTTCTTGAAATTCTTTAACAAATTTCTTTAGTAATATTGAGGTAGTGTATCTAATTCTCGACTACAACCATTTCGCAATTTTCTTAATTGTAATTTTATTTTTAAGGCCATGCCACAATCATACGCACGTTTAAGAAATATTACACAGTGGCAAGTTATTGTTGCATAATTTATATTCATGCAACTTTCCGAGTCCAACTTGGAGTTGCAATTCTCGACTTTACGTTTGTTTTTAAATATATTTTTACATGACCATTTAACCGTAGGCGGATTTTCTTTTTTTAATGTGATAATGACAATATTTCACAAAGGAACTTTCATAATAAGTACAATAAAAGGTTTTACAGGCAAATGACGGGTCATTAATTGCGCATTTTCTTTATGATTTTTCATGGAATAAAAAATTTATATACCATATTTTTTTTTTTTGTATAGCAGATAAGCTCAAACAGCAATAAAGAACTTAAGCGAGTTCATAAGAAATTAATCGGAATCAGAGTTCGATCATTATTTACAGCTTCTACTTAAAAAAATGTTTAAATTGGCACAATTAAACAAAACAGGAAAAAAGTGGTCAATAGATTATTATAAATATATCAAGATAGTCTATTGAGCATTTTGTTAAGTATTTTATAGTTCCAGGTTATACTCAAACTACACTAGTCTACAAAATTTTAAAAACATGAAATAATTTTATATTCACGATGAAGAATCGGAGTTTGATTTTATTTAAATAGATCAACCTACACTAGTATGCAAAATTAAAAAATTAAAAAAAAAATTAAATATACAATTTTATAGCCAAATAGCTTCTTAAATCGGACTTCGATTGGGTATTTCCAGCTTGAACTCAACTTACACAAGTCAACAAAATTTTTAAAAATTATAAAATTTATAATTTTATATTTTACATAAAGTAACTTTATAGCCAAAAAGAATTTAATTTTAAATAACTCAGCTAACACTAGTCTACATATTTTAAAAAACTTGTTAAATATTAAATTTTATAAATAGGTCATTCAACCTGAGTCGATTACATTTAAAAAATTTGAAATCATCAATATTATACATGATATTTGGTTCTTCTAGACTAAGGAAACAATTTTAATGTTGATAAGTGTTTAGGTTTCCTAGACATAATGACACAAATCAAATTAATCGTTATCTATATATCATATGAAAAAATTTATACGTATGATGGTTTCTAATCTCCTAAAATCTTTACGATTTAACTTGAAATTTGTTGTCCTATTATGATTAATAATGCAGCATACGACACATGGTGGAATTTTTGCTACGCATAAACTTGGTTAAAAATAAAAAATATTTCGGCGCATTTCATTGACTTATCAATCAAGTTAGTAGACTGTTTTGGGTAATACTGTTAATACTGTTAAAATTATATATATAATTCCCTGTTAGACCCCTTGGAGGATGGGCATAGGGGATCTCTATTAATAACTGTTCGAACAGAACAGGGACCTACAGTTTATAGCCGAATCCGAACGGCGGTGTCTTTAATTAATAGAGACTTTCATGGCAAATAGCGTCTTTGAGCTAGCGATGCCAGTGCTAGGCAAATGCACCAGTGCTACTGCGGGGAATCGAACCACCGACCTTCGGTTTTAGAGGCGAGTACGCTACCACTTAAGCCACCGACGGTTAAAATTGCTTACTTTTTTAAAGAAAGGAATTTTATTTTATAATCCTTTCTATTGCTTCCATTTTTAAAGATAGCAATTTTATTTTATAATCCTTTTTATAATATTTTAATATGCATAATTGTATGCCTTTTTTCTTAATTTTTATACCCTGTACCGTAAGGTACAAAATCTTCCAAAAAATCTATTTTTGAACAAAATTTCTTGTGTTTCGTTTGTTTTTGAAGATATTAAGACCAAATTTGGTATTCGTAAGTTTTTGATAGTTCCTAAGATCTGTTCAATTTAATCAAAATCGGTTGTGTATATTATATAGCTCTCAAGGGACCAATCGGTCCAAAAAAACGTTTATTTATACAAAATTCGATGTGTTTCGTTTGTTTGTAAAGATATTTGAACAAAATTCGGCATTCAGATCTTTCAAGATACCAAAGCACTGTCTCAAATTTGATCGAAATCGGTTGAGTACATCATATGGCTCCCATAGGAACGATTGGTCAAAAAAAAAATTGTTGCTCAAAATTTCTTCTGTTTTCTGTTTTTTATGAAGTCATCCGCGCCCTTCTTTACGTACGCCATTTTTATTATAAAAATTGCAGAGTAGCTCTTATTTAATAGTTTTAAATAAATGGCCTATAGTTTTTATTTTTATTGAAATTGAAATATAAAATTATTATTTCATGATTTTTTTTTTAAATATAAGAATTACAATCCCTGAAAGATTGAACCCACTTACAAAGGGAACGAGCTGACAATCATATTAATGGTTCGAAAATGGATGAGGGTACAGCAGGCTTCTCTGAAGTGCTTACGACTGGTGTAGCTAGACTTATTGACACCGTGGACGGAAGTCCAAGAAACATTGTAATTCTTATCGATAGTCAGGCTGCAATAAAAGCTCTGGCATCCAAAAAAGAACCGGACTAGGATGATGGTAGGCGTAACGGGGCACTGCAACATAGGCAATATGACTGAGAGGTTGCACAGTCCCCATCAAGATTTCTGCCGTAGCTGCAGAGATGTGCAACCAGAAGTTGATGAAAAAGTATGCGAAGATGAAGATATACTTTGGAAGGAAGTGATTGTCTACGAAGAGGTTCTTTGAAACTGGCGAAGAAGGTTTAGAAGATATAGCAAGCTTTACGGGTTTGGAATCAGAGCGCAGCGATTGCCTTTTTCCACTGAAAAAAGTTGGCTCAATGGGATCTGTTGATTTAGAGCGGTCTGCAGTGCCTGAAACTGCTCCAGAAGTGTCAGAAGATGAAGCTTCTCGCGTTTAGGAACTTAATAATGGAGCCAGCAGTCGATGTGGTGGCAGCACCGGATGCGGTGGAACCATCAGAAGCGGCTAATTCACTAACTCCTCCTGCACCTGAAGAAGGTTAAATTGAGCAATCCAATTAGTTGGGTGATTTTTAATTATATCTCAGTCTCAGATAATTTGACTGTTTCAAAAACTAAACTATATCGCATGATTACCTTGAATTGGTCTGAGTAACTCTGAGTACCCACAAAAATTGATTTCGATTATAATCGAGTTCAATAGCTCTTACAAATTGCAATTTGTGTTGAGCTAAGAAACTTAATTCGAACAATTCCGACTTACATCCAACATTTCCCTACCAAAATAGCCAGCTCCTCCATTTTCATTATCCCCAAGTGCAGTTTCTTCCAGTATTAAGCAGCTCAAATTTTATGCTCGAAGGGAAATTTTCCAAAGCAACCCCGAGAAGTTGGTCATATTCAAACACTATTATAGAGTACGTGCGAAAATGGAAAACCATTTAGCCAATTTAAATGTTGTTCAAACCAACGCCAAAACAGAGAGCATAAAAAGGGAGAGAGATGAAAACACGTAAAGTAATAGTTTACCACAAAAAGAGGAAAATCAACAAGAAAGACTGGTAAGAAAGTGTAAAACAACGAGAACCAAGAAAAACTTGTGGCTAGAAGCGAAACAAGAAAAACAAAAAGAAAATCACATATTGTGGCAGGTTGAATATGTGGCCAAGAACAAGAACAGTAATGGATGCCAATGGATGCCACATCAGACTCAACAGCTTTCCTTGGCACAGTCCTGGCAGTAACGATGATGAGCAGCGCCAGACACATCTACAGATATCAGATACACTGCAGCGCTTTTGAAGGTTCAGCTGTCCGTCAAGCTGTCCCGGAGTCCTTCCGACCATCCGTCCGTGAGTCCTTCCAACAGTTCGTCAGTCATTCTTGTTTTCTACACTTCACTTAATTAGATTGCGCTTTGGGTGCATGTTTACTTTTGGTGCAGAGTTCAAGCAAAAAAAGAAAGAAAGAAGGAGAAAAAAAAAGAACTAGTACAAAACCCGTATCAGGGGAGAAAAATCGTCGGAAGGATACAACAACAACAAGTACAACAAGACAAGACAGAACAAGAGAAATTTTCTTGTAAGAACGCCAGAAGAAAAAAGCAAAACAAGCGGCAAACTAGTAAGAAAAACAAAAAATGGTTATAAAACACATTTGCGAACGAAAGTGAAGATACAAAACTTACCGAGTGTGCCACATTTCAAAGAAAAGCTTGTCCCACAACAACAACAAGAACAACCGCAGGAACAACTATTACTACAACAACAACACGACCCTAATAACAAAATAATACCAGAGCAAAATTATTTCCCTAAAGAAAGTTCCTTTTACTTTTCTTTTTTTTGTGTTTGCTCATTTTAAGTTTACAGTTACATGGGCTAATGTTGCCACTTTAATTTGAAAAAAAAAAATAAAATCGAAAGGCTGGAAAAACAAAGTAGAGCTAATTAGACGAGTTAATACTCTAACTAAAATTAAAAAAATATATTTTTTTATAAATAAGTTGCGATTTGGGAATTTTTCTTCTAAAGAGTTAAGTTTGATAAGGAAAATGAAATCTTTACGACGATTAAAAAAAAAAAGATCATTTAATATTATTTAAAAAAAAAAAAAAATTATCATTTAATATTTTTTTTTATTTAAGGTCAGTACGCAGCATCGAAAAATACAACGATTGAAAACAAACTTCATATAAAGACAAAAAATTTACACAAATTTTTAGCGCCCTTGAGCATGCAGTTCCAATCAACTTTTTGGGCAATTGACGTATACATAGATGGCGCCAGCAGTAATAACAGCTGCTCTCTTACTTAAATAACAAAATAACCTTCGTCATGGATGCCAAAAATTCTGTTAAAACATTTACAGCTGGGCTGTTTGTTATTTATTGTAAACATCTAAAAGACTTTTAAGCACTCAAGCATACAGTGCTGCCCATTTTCGGGCCAATTGACGGGTAGATGGCGCCAGCAGTAACAACAGCGACTCTGTTACTTAAATAGCATAAATGACAGGTGTCCAAAAATTCTGGGCGATTTAAAATGGAAGGGGCCTTAATGAAAATTTACATAACCTGGAGTTTTCAGTGGCGGATTTAAATATTTACCACCCCTAGGCAATCCATAATTTGCCGCTCTTTTTTCACAAAAAAAAAAAGAAAATATATATTAAATGCGATTGTAACTGTCATCATTGCTTTATTACAATTTAGTTCGATATTAATGAAATTTAAAACGGAATTAACAAATTCGACATCGGCATGGTTAAGGTATTCAACAGAAACTTTTTTTCAAACACTTCTTATCTACAGTTCTTTAGGTCTTGATTTTTCAGCTGCGAATTCGCGGGTGATATCTTCCCAATCGATAGATAGCAAAAAATCTGACTCAATCATTAGCAACGCATACAGGTTGTTTTCGCCCTATGAAGATCTGAGATAGTTTTTCACGCGTTTTAAAACAGAAAACTATCTTTCTGCGCTACAGGGCCGTAGCCAGGTAGGCTGAACGCCCACTGAGCTGGGCTGAGCGCCCCCTCAGCTGAGCAGGGCGCCCTCGAAGACTTCTAGCGAGCGCCCCTGGAAAACTTCTGAGCGCCCCCTGAGTGACGATCCTGACTACGGCCCTGCTGCGATGGGCACTGAAACAAATATCCGCAACGCAATTTCAACATTAGGGTAAAAGAACTGCAGATAGTCCTATCTCAGCATTTTCAACAGTTCCAGCGGAGAATTATTTGAAATATGCTTTTCGATGCAGTATGCATTTAAAAAGACCATTTCATTTCCCAAATTTTCCTCAAGATCTTGCGTGTAGCAGTTAGTCAATATGGTGGATTTCTCACATAATTCTTCTTTGCTCAGATGTTTCATATCAGTGATGAGCGAAAAATTTCGAATAGATTTTTTGATATGCCTTACGTCTTCGTGTCAATTCTGTCAAAGTACGGTCCAAGGTAACGTTGAATGTGTTGACATGAAAGTTGTCACGGCCACTACATTGGATACTATTGTTCCTATTTTCACCATGTTGTAGATTCTGATTCCTTCGACGCTGCCTGAGTGTTTTGTTTTCCTGAATTGTGGAAATAGAGAGAGATTTCTCTTCATATTGATCGAATTCTTCACGAGTGTCAGACACAACTTTAATGAGTCCGTTGAACAAAGAGATCACTTCAGAAATAGTCGTATTCACATTTTGCAATTTATTGCTGACTGCATTGAATGATGTCAATAAGAAGCTCCATAAGACTTGCAATCTCCAAAAGTTCCAGTTTAATACGTATTCCTCCAGCTTCGTTCATTGTTATTGCTTTTTCATGTGGGTCTTCTTCAACAGTTTCTGTCTAAAATAATTCAATCGTATGAGTTGCATCGTTTCGGGCAGACCATCTAGTATCTGATAATGATTTCAACGCACGCTGTCGATGTCCAGATTGACTGCAATGGGAACCATATATTTTCCAGCGATTAGTCGATCCCGTAAAAAAAAGTACAACTTTCAGCTGCGAAATAGTCTGCGTGATGGTTGATTTCTTTTATTCGAGCTTGAAGTCCGCTGTAAATTCCAGACCTATTTGCTGTAGTAATAAGATTGCCCTCTGCAATCCATAATATCTTCTTATAATACTTTGACGAACAACAACCATGCTGAATGTTTGTTTACATTTCAGGTAGTTATAAAAAAATACTTTCATGAAATCACGCAAGCATCCCTGCAACTGTGAAACACGATATATAGAGGTTTTGACAAGTATGAAATCCAAATATCGGGAAGATTTTTTGACCTCACGTAAGACAAACAGAAGACCATACACAGCCAAATTTGACATACGACCGAAGCTAACCTTCAGATTATTCACGTTATGATGCACTTATGAAGAACTGGTGGGCTTGGGATCAAGAATTTTCTTGAAAATGCACGCTGAATCCAAAGAAATTGTTTTTTTTTTAAACTCAGGTGACACGAATTTGGCCGCCCCTAAATTTGGACGCCCTAGGCTTCAACCTATGTTGCCTGTACGATGAATCCGCCACTGGGAGTTTTAATAAATATATAAAAAATTCATATTAAGCTTTTGAGCACATTTTTATAAATTCTTATATTTTCTTTAGTGCTGCCAACTCCTGTAGTACAAGACTATTAACCCCTCAACGATATTTAAGACGAATTGATGGGCTGCCAATTGCCATGACTAAATAAATGTAAATATTAAAAAAAAAAATACTAAAATAAATCTAGAAGGCGAGTAATATTTGTTCGAAAATCGACTTGTAAAATGTTGTGCTTTTATCTTTCAGTTCAAAGTCGACTTTCATAGAGTGTGCATCTAAAATATTTATTTAAAAAAGAAAATATAATATTAAGTGTTCTCAGCAGGTAAGTTTTATTTATTTAAAATTCGACTTGTAAATTACATTTTTATTTTTTATTTCAGTAAGAAGTCGACTTGCACAAAGATGAACGGTCTAAAATTATTTATTTAGAAAAAGTGCACATAGTAGGCAAGTTTTATTTATTTAAAATTTGGTCTTGAAAATAATTTATTTTTTATATTCAGTTCGAAGTCGACTCGCACAGAGTGAACACCAAAAATTATTTATCTAAAAAAAACATTCTGTTTTGTAAAGTGCACATAGTGAGCAAGTAATATTTATTTAAAATTCTCGTCTTGTAAATTATAATTTATTTTTTATTTCAGTATGAAGTCGACTTTGTTACGGTGAACATCTAGATATTATTTATTCAAAATTTTTTCGTAAATTGTGGGGTGCATCCACCGATGCACAGTCCCCAATATCCATTTTTTAAACCCAAAGCAGCATTTGCCGCAACAGTTTTGGTTCCTCAACTCTTGGCGGAGGAGGTGGACATTCCACTGGCACATAACACGTGGTGCAGCAATGATATAAGCCGTATTAGCGGACACACATATATACACACATATGTACTTTTTGCCCAAGCTCAAAAAGCTGTTTAGGAATGCTTGGTATTTGAGGTACCATTTCAGGTTGGACTTTATGATTTTGTACATTGGGCTCTTCCTGCTTTACGGCATGTGCAGGAATTATTATGTCGGATTAGCTGACATTGCAGATGGCGGCATTTCATGTTCCGAGACTTCTGTACATGCAGGAATGTACGTATTTAATTCTTCACGTATGGATACATGCGAGCCACCCCGCTTGCTTGGTGTTGGCGGTGCGACAGATCGTCGGATCGTAAAACCCAGTACATATGGCACTCCCAGCTTTACCGTCTGGCATGCACTGATCGCGCTGACTGCGTCTAGGATAGTGTTTCATAGCAGCTGCTGCACGGACATTGTGCTTGGGACGCCGTAAGTAAAAAAGAAAAATGGCGTTCCCAAACGAGACAACGATATGTCGGTGCTCTGTTTGGGAGGTCATCGATGCACAATCTCCAATATCCATTTAATTAAACGATTTTTTAAACCCATTGCAGCATTTGCCGCAACAGTTTCGGTTCCTCAACGGGTGGCGGAGGTAAATCGTATATGGCAACCAATGACTATACGTACTTCTCCCAAGTTCAAGTTTGCTGTACGACTGCACTGTCCGGGATGCACTGATCGTGCACGTTAACGGTACGCCGATATGGGATTAGCCGGCATGGTATTGGCCGGCAACGTATATGCCGGCACTTGTCGCAATCGTTTCTTTTCTGGCTTGTATTCACGTACGTACTCCTTGTATTGTTCTGTATGGACACCTGCCAGCGATCCGCATTATCAAAGTCTAGTATTTACACAATTCTTTGCACCATCGCCAGCAGCCAACTCGATCCACGAAAAAGTCCACCATTTTGTTGAATTTTTTGTTTGTTTGAATGTTAATGATACACTGAAATAAATTTGTCTTAGGTCATGGATACGCTGGTTTTATCAAATTTAAGAAAGAAGAATAAAACTTGCAGACTTCTCAATCGAAGCTAAAATGTCCAGCTTGATGGTACGAATGTACCTTATTCTATCTTATTATCTTATCGATGTTGCGGATCAATATCGATTAGATAAATATGTAAAGTTGTTTTACGTGTTACAGATGTTCTCATGAACGCATCGATGAATTTCAAATCTGATTTTTGCGTGTGTTGGAAGTTGTCAATACAGATGTTTTTGGGTATATTGGTTCGTAAAATATACGCATTTTTGTGAATATATTTTGTATTTTTCCTTATAATCAATGCTCGAGATCCAACATCGTTTCAATCTTTGAGAACAGTTAATGGCGTATTACGTGCAACGTATCGATAGGCATCTCAAAAATTGAATTTGTTGCAAAATGATTTGCACTGGGATCAAACTTTAGCAGATGCTGCTATTACTGCTCATCCATATCAAATACGTGTTCTATTTGCGATTATTTTGGAAACCTGTTTTCCATTAAATCAACCTGAATTGTGGATAAAATATCAAGATATATTTTATCAGCAGAAATTGTTTCGGGTACGTCAAGCAAAACGTAATCCAGTGATAGAATTTACGCCGGAAGTTTACAATGCAGCTTTAATTCATATTGAAGATCTATGCTTGACGATGGCTAGTACAACATTAGGGAATTTGGGAATGCTGTCTCCTAATCGATCAATCAATTCAATTGGAAGAAATGCAACGAATCAAATTAATCATCAATCTAACCCGTGCAAGTTTCGGGCTGCAAACTAATCTAAAAATCGTATGTAAAATTAAGATATAGATAAGCTAACTATAGAATCTTAAGACGTTTGGGCATATTACCACCAAACTAAAATATATGTCAAATCTGGAGGTTCTATTCAGGATTGCAAACCTTAGAAACAATAGTTTAAAAAGCCGGTTTGAACCTTCAAATTGCTTGGGTGCAAAGTTTCTTCTGGTTTTTCCTATGTATTCTTCTAACTAAAATAAATACCAAATGTGGTATATTTTAATCAGTTGGAAATTATTTGAACAAATAGTTAAGTTCGCGTGTTTAAAATAAAAAAATACTAAATCTGGCATGAGAAAATTAAAGCTGAAATAAATATCAAATCTGGATATTCAGGGTTATAAACAATAGTTTATAACGCCTGATGAAACCTTTAAATTGCTACTGGAACTCCAAAGAACTCCTCGACTCAAGTCGACTCAATCGGACATCAATGCAAATTTATAACCCCCGAAAACATTTATTTCGGCAATTACCTAAATCTGATAGAAAGAACCATAGATCTTAAAGATCACAGTACAGCTTTCCCCCCAAAAGTATTAAAAACAAAATATAAAAACCACCAAAAAAAAACTGTCAAGCGCTAAAAAAAATTTTTTTAGATCTCTGTAGACAACTTTTTAGGGTAAAAAAAATACTAAACCAAAGCTTAACGAATATCTGATATTATAAACAAAACAAAGAACATGTCAATCGCTAAGAAATTCTTTTTTAGAACTCTCCAGTAAAATTTTCGGGGTATAAAAAATTAGCTTTTGGTAAAGGTTTCCGTAGCTGATATTATTTTTTTTCACAAAAAAAATGTCAAGCAACAAAAAATAATTTTTGGAAATCTGTAGACAACTTTTCAGGGTATGCAAAATTCCCAAAACAAAGCTTTTTGGTAAAAGTTGGCAGAGCTGATTTTGTTGTTGTTGCTGTTGTTGTTATGGGTCCCTGCGGCCAAGTTGCCTTGATTATGACAGTTGGTTTACATGCCGTTGCCCATTATTATTGATGTAGTTGTCTTCGATGTTGTTGTTAGTTAGTAATGTCAGTGTTGCTGTTGTTGTTGGTCAATGTTATAATTTGCTACATGACTCGAGTCCTTACAAGGACACACATCCCAGAACCACCAATTGGGAATTGGACGAAAATGCAGTGTGTAAGTCAAGAGTCAAGAAATCTGTGCGCCATTTTGTCTGTTAGTTGATTTTTTTTTGTTTGTTTAAACTAACAATTTGGTTTGGTATTTAAATACCAAGTGTTGATTTTAGAGCGCAGTGCCGTCCCTATTCCTTTAACTGGGTCCCAGTCGTGCTTGTTCAAGTACTCCTTGGCATGTTCTTCTGTAATTACTTTGCCTGATTGTTGAGTGATAAGTGTGGCATCTCCAGTTGTTGTTGTTGTTAGTTGTTCCTGATGTCTGTTTCCCCTTTGTTGCAACTCCAAAGAGAGAACTTCAGACAAGGCACGGAGCAGAGTGTCGAGTGCCGAGGATGTGGAACGTGGCACATGGCACACATGTCCGCAGCTTTTTGCTAACTAACCGCGTTGAGGGTCGCGTTGGCGTTGCCGTAATTTTCTTTACGGGTTTTATTTTTTGGTGTTTTTTTTGCTGGCCCAAATGTTTCTGTAAATTGTTAATTAAATTTGCTCTCTCATTCTAACGTGCATGTGGGAAATGTAAGCCAAAAAAATAAAAATAACTGGCCAAATGTGTGGTATTTTTTTATGCCAGCTACACTTTAGCGGATGAGTATATTAGTTTTCAAGTTTAAGAGATAAATTTTTTTTATTTTAAGAAATTAAATCTAGTGTTTATATTCTGACGAATATATAGGGTCCAACCAGGCACCTTATTGAGGGCTTTTTATAATTCTCATAGTGGTAGATCGATAGCCAATTAAATTTTAGGAAGGTACCGGTGTGCTCAAGTCTCTATGATAGGTAAAAATATATAACGTCAAAAAATGAAAAATATCTGGCCAGACCCGTTTATCAGACAGAGGTTTACTACGAAACTTAACTATTATTTATTTGACAAGGCCTTCGATGTATTTTATACATATATCGAAAAGGAACATCTTATAAAAACTACACTGATCAGATAATACTCAGAATATATGCCCAACCAATATTCTGCATCAGTTCAACATTACAACAGAAAAGTCCGATACTATTTCATACTCGTCTTTTAAAATTGTCCTCAACTATATTTTTTCATAGAAGAACCAGTTCCATAGTATTTGTACGGCTTTTAAATGATCCAGAACTAGAATTGAGTAGTTTCAAACCTGACATATATTGAAGAGCATCCTCTGAATGAGTATAATCCGAATTATGAGTATTTAACAACCAATCCAAAAGGTGGCCCACCCTATGGTATATCATTCGCCTAATCGATATAAAAAAAAAATAGTGCTTAATTGATGAAGGTCTTAAAACTTAAGTTCAAAGATAAAATATTTGCAGCGTAAATAATATTCGCCATTTTTTAGTCTCGGTTTTTTGGAAAGGTTGTCTATAACTCCATTTGGGCAATTTTTTTCAGACCGCAACAACTCTGCATTTAAATATTTTGATTAGCATCCTTTGAACGCGTTTATCCCAAATTATGAGTGTTTAACAACCAATCCAACAAATGGCCCACCCTATAATTTGAGCAACATCTTAACATCGATATTAAAGAAATAACGCCCCAATTGATAAAGGTCTTAAAACGATTAAATATTTACAGCGTATATAATATTCGCCATTTTTTTGTAAACTCGAAATTCTCAAAAGGTTTGCCTAAAACTCTATTCGGTTATTTTTTTTTTTTTTAACTGCAACAACTCTGCATTGAAATAGTAATTAAAAAACATAGACAGTGAAAAAACAACAACAACAATAACAAATGAGCATTACATTAAGCCTTAAACAGATAAGAAACTATTTAAAAGCCGTTAGTTATACTTTACTTACAATGTATAGAATGAATATACATATATATACATATGTATGTATGTACATAAAGTTCATGCACAGGCCATGCTCTAAACACGCACATTATCAGCCCACAGCCAATAACAACAACAACAGCAGCAACAACAACAAATTGTAGCAATTACAACAATCAACAAATGCCGGACGCAACGATAAGCGATAGCAACAGCAACAACAACAGCAACTAAGTTGCTATTGTGGCCTACACACTAAACCGCGATTACAATACACACAACACCCGGGCCCAGAGAAGAGAGAGAGCTGGCAATAAAAATAAAACTATGTTTTGAGCGGGTAAGCAACGAGCGCTTTTGATTGGCGGCTGGTAATAAAATAAACGCTTAAACATGCACATATACATATATATGTCTACAAATGCATATGCATGGGTATGTGTGTGTGAATGTGTGTGCGTATGTGTTAATACTCAAGTGGCAACGCTGACTCATATTGTTCATTAATTTGTTAAACGAGCAAAGAATAAACTGCAATAACAGCAAAAACAAAAGTTGTCAACATTTGCAAACCGTTAGCAACATGTTGCCTAAAATTAGTTGGCAGCATAAAACTTAATGTTGCTATTAATTATTGAAAGTATAATGTATTTTAAAGAAACTTTTGGAATAAATAGAAATAGAACGTTATAAGTCAAAAAACATAATTTTGCAGAAAATGTTTTTAAAGTTTTCAATCGATCCCACCATTTCAAGCGAAATCCATTGCAATAAATGGAATGAAATAACAGCATATTCTTTTCTCAAACGAAAAGTATTTATGATATCAATATGAAATTTTTACATAATGTAGAGTTTTTTATAACGAATAAATCTGCATTATTATCTCAATAAACGAATGTTTTGTGTTATGACACTCTTCTTGTAAGTAAGCGATATGTATCTTTGAGATTATTTTATCAAATTTTTTTTTAAATCTTATGTGCCACTGCATAATAACTTCTTAATTTCACGTTGATAACAGGGAACCAAAAAATCCTTACCTTAATTACCTTATTACCTTATTTAGAATTAAATTAAATAATTATAATAAAATTAGGTTAGGTACGTTAATAAAACCCAATCAGAGTTAAGATACTGAAGTATTTATATTGGAATATATTTAGTCGAAGTTACCATTAAAAAAAATAAAAGACAATTTGTCAAATTAAATGCATAAGGATTAAGGATTCTTCGAGAATAAAAATTTTAATACAGTCGAGGCGGTGCCTGACAATACCAATACCTTTTTTGACCTTTTTTTCTCAAAACAATTTTATTCCTGCATAAACCCCAGTTTCCAATTGTTTCATTGTTTTTTTTGGGGGCGAAATATATTCATACCTACAAGTTCTGCAAAGTACCGATTTTGATAAGAACCGAAAGTTACGTCAAAAATTTAAAGTATATGGGGTAAATATCAAGTTGATATGTTGAGGGGGGTGGGAATTCCGCATCGATTTGGATGTGGATTTGTTTATTTTAGCTACATAAATCAGCTTACCAAAAATTGCGATTCTAGGTCGCTTAAGTTACGTAGAGTCAAATATTGACGCAGTTTATGGGCAAAGGGAGATGAAATTTGTACATTTATGGCTATAACTTTTGTTGTTTTTGTCCCATTTTGTTTATTTTTGACATTCGGATGCAATTAGTCCATGAATTATCGTTCTTTCAGAACCAAATGTAAAACGGTTTGCTAAATTCCGCGGGGGAACGGTGGAAGATATTAAGATGATTCAACAAACTTCATCTTATCAGGAAAAGTTGGTAAAGTTTCGTATTTCTTGATCTTGTAGCCTCCGAGATCTAGGTGTTCCAACAGACGGATGGACGGACGGACGGCCAAACGGACATGGCTCAATCGCTACCCGACGTTATGATAAACATTTTGGTATAAAGGACTTGGGGCACCACCAGTTTAGCCTTTTTCTGGATAGATTTGTCTTTTTTTAAATGTTTCAGCCGGTAAAAATTTCAAACGAATGTTTTTAAAACCAATTTTGGAAAAAATGCAACGAGTCAATATTAAGAACTTTTGGTAAAAAAAGAACCCAGGGCGAAATCTAAAATAATTTTCTACGATGTTAAAGTAGACATTTCTGAAGAATAGTTTAAAATGAAGATACGTGAGAATCGATCTGTAATGAGAAAATTTTCGCTTGATTTCTTACCATATACTCGTACATATAACAATTTAAGCATGAGTAGAAGAATTTCCCTTGCCCACTGTTTTACTTTTTTTTTCGTCTATCTATATAAATTATAGATAACAAAAATCTCTACATTTTCTATAGAAAATAGTTCGCCAAACGAAAATAGATGATGACGTCATTAATAATGAGCCGTATCAAGTGTTTCAAAATAATAATAGAGTTTTGAAACGATTTTTGTATATTTTTTTTCGAAGCTTTCCACTTTCTAAGTACCAACCTTTTTAATGTTAGTAAAAACATTTTATTTATGTGTTTTTTTGTAAACTATTCGAGATAATATTTTGAAACCAAAGTAAATGATACTTCTAGTCCTAATTTTGGTTATAATTTTATGTGAGTCAATATTCTAAGCTTATATAAAAAATATTTTTTTTTATCCTTTTCATATCATTCATATCCTGTCATAGCTTGGGCATAGTTTAAAATGTGGGATCGATTTTTTATACAAAGAACTCTAGTACTTAATTTTATTTTATTTAAATTCTAATAAAATACACTCTTGCTCTTGTCCCACAAATACGACTTGACCCAGATATTATTTGTGAACTTTCAAAGTTTCGTATTTATATACTTTTTCTAAATCGTGAGACATTTTTTTGTTACCAGGTAAAAAACGCATTTAGACATAAAAATTAAGTCTAATTATAACAATTACAGAAACCCTTTCATTGTAAGCCAATTGCATATGCATATTACAAATATTTGCATAAATTCTATTCTATTCTCTAAAATTTCAAATTAGACTTACGCTTCTACGGTCACGTGATTTTTTAAAGCAAACTTAAAACTTGAAAAATGTTTAATGTTTATTTAAACACTAATTTTAATTTCCAAACTGGTGTATCGTTCTGTGAACTAATAAGGATTAATTAAAAAATATTTGAAACCATCGAAGATCTCAAATTATTAGAGAAATACATAACTTTCCCAAAAATTCCTAGTATTGTATCCATCTGCATTGAACAGTGTGATAAATTGATTTTTAGATGATGACTAGGCTAATTTCAGGAAGACCTTCGCTAAATTTAAGTAATGGCGAAAATGGTGGAAATTATTTTGGTTCAATTATATTTAAACATTGTAAAGATGCCAGAAAGGCTTTATTCAAAATTCCTAATTTTGTATTCATCTAAATATAAAGTTGGCAGCAATCTGATAAATTTATTTTCAGATGATAAATACTATTTGGAAGTGAGTTTCAGAAGACCTTAGGAAAAGTTAAATAATGCGGCTGTTAACTGATTGGTTCAATTGTGCTTAAACTTTGTAAGGATGCCAGAAAGGCTTACTTTTTAAAACAATCCATCAAAGGAAAGATATGATCTTTAACTGATTTGTCGCCTGATTTCGTTACCAACAGAAATTAATCAAATTAAATAACTTTTATTTGGTACAGTCTTCTTCAACTATTAATTACGCTTTGTACCTTTGAACTTGTGTACACTGGCGATTAAAAGTTTGCGGATACTTAATAATTATATCCTACCGTATGTTACAAAGGGTATATTAAGATTGTGCCAGCCGAAAATGTATGTATAAAAGGAGTCGTCGGAGGCATCCCAAAGTTTCCAAAAATAGGATCAGGGTGACTACAGAAGTCGATATACCCATGTACGTCCATCTGTCCGTTTGAACGCCAACATCTCAGATATGGTAAGAGCTAGAGTAGCAAAACTTTCCCATTAAATTCCATATTATTCCATTGGTTTTATTTTTTTGATATCGGGGTTAAATTATACAGAGGTGTTTCAAACGAGCTCGAAAAAGAAAAAAAATTTTAGATGAATAATTCGATTATTTTTAAAGATATCGCAACCAAATTTGCCATTCGAAAGTCTTTTTATAGTTTCTAATTTAATCAAAATCGGTCCACTATATCATATAGCTCCCATAAAAACGATCGGTCAAAAAAAATTGTTGCTTAAAAATTTTTTGGTTTTTGGTTTTCTTAGGAAGGAAACCAATTTGGCAATCAAATGTCTTTGATGTTTTTAAGCAATATACCGAATTTTATTGCAAGCTAGTGGGGGTATCCCAAAGTCGTCAGCGCCCAACTTTACGTACGCCATTTTTTTTTTCTTAATAATAGGGAAATACTAATAGTTTTAAAACAACCGCTAGATTTAAAGAAAGCCTTTCATAAAATGGTTCTTTTATTATTAACTAAAAGGCACGTATTTTCGAATACAACATATTTCCACAAAAAAGATTTTTTCCCAAGCCGATAGTTAAAATAAGGATAGGGTATAAAAACTAGTCACCAAAATCGGCTTTAAAGATTTTAGTTTTTGAAAAAATCCTTCCGGCTGTTTTTACGTATGGAATCCTTAAGTTCTCGGTAAGCCAAAGGAGGTTGTCTATTTATGTTCCCTGTAAGAGGCGCAATTTATATTGAGTATACTACTCAGATGAAAACTTTAGAGTTAGGGTTACCAAATGCTTTGAGTGAAAGAAGCGAACATTCCACAACCGATATTCACCAAAATTGATTTTTGAGCTGTTTTCTTGGGACACAAAATATGATTTAAAAAAAAAAATCAACAAATTTTTAATAATGTGTTTAACCCCGGTGTTTGTTATAAACCAGACAAATGGTAACCCTAATTTAGTGAAAGATGTTACCGTATAAACTGCAAACAAATTTCACTTTTTTCATTTATGTGCAATATATGTAAACTGTAAGAGTTTGGGGATAGTAGCAGCTTACTCTTTTAACTACAATATTACAGAAAAATAAAATTATTGTTTATTTTTTTAATCCTGATAATCCTAGTCAAAAAGTTATAACAAAATAATTAAATAATTGTATTGGCATCCGTCCTTGACCCATGGGCAAATTTTCAAAATGATCAGATTTATTGAAATTGGTGAAAATTACGATAAAAGAAAGCGCTTAAAAAAGAATAATCGAAAAATGTGAAATAATCAACACTAACACATTCATCCTGCAATATTTCCTCAAGTTTCCGAATACTTTGACAGATGGTGTGGAAATCAAAAACAAGGATAAGCGAAAAATGTAAAATTATCAGCTTTAGCAGATTCGTTTTGAAACGTTTACTTAAGTGTTCGAATACTTTTGACCGAGAGTGTGTAAAAAATATTTGTGTAAAATCGTTTGATGGCCATTCTGTTGCTTTGCTTTATTGACGTGTCCGTCCTATATTGTTCTTAACGATATGCGACAATTTTGACCCCAAGAGACCAACAAAATACAACCCAACAACACGCATATGTACATATGTATGTACGTATGTACATGCGTCAAGTATATAACGCACACAGCTGCACATTACGCCACAAATTTATTTGGGTTGGGTCAAAATTTAAATATTTCAACGCGACAACAAACAGCAACAACAGCAACAATAACAAGCAGAAGAGCAAGAAGAAGAAGAAGAGCAACTGATTTTCGCGCTACAACAGCAACAACAACAACAGCAACAGCACAGCAAAGAACGCGGCTGAGTCGTTTGTTGATCATCGTATATGTGTCTATGTATGTCTATGTGCCATGTGGTCTATTGGTCTCTTGCTTTGTCGCTCGTCCGTCTTTCGTCTATTTGCCTATTCGTTGACGTCTTCGTCGCTGCCAAAGGGGGGCGCTGACTTCGACTGCGACTGCGCCTGCGTGCAGCTGTTGCCTGTCGCCCGCACAGTGTGACAATTGCGATATTGTTCAAGACTTTGATCGTCGTCGCTTCATCAGAAATGTTGGTTGAAATTGTTTCCGCCAGAAAACTTTGACTTGGTCTTGTTGTTATTGACACAACTATGGTTATGGCTTTAGTTGTGGTTGTAGTTGTTGTTGCTGTGCTCTTGATATAGCGTTTATAAATTTTTATTGCCTGATTGACTTGAGTTGGGTTGGGTTGTTGGTCTTCAATTAGGGTTCATTTTTGCTTTCGGGCTTATCGACGTTACGGAACGGGTAACAGACCAAGCCACCACAGTAACGACAACAGTTACCTTCGTTATGTTTTGCCTGACTCTTCTATGCTGACCTGTGTCAATATTTATTGGCTTTATTTACAGGCGGACTTTTTTTTTCTCTTTTTTGGGTGAGGTATGTATTTGCATTGAATTAATGATTAATTTACTGATAAGGCAGGCGCTACTAGTTCATATGAGTGTAGAAATGTCACATATAGAAGTGTTTAAACGCTTGAATATATTTGAAAAAGGTTAATATAAATATTTAAGTTATGGTCTTAAAAGCAAAAATTAAGGCTCAAAAAGAATTTAATGATTAATAGGTAATGCGTACTTGTAATGTAATATTTTAGGAATGACATATTTTATGGGTATGCAAACATATGTGCATTACTGTGTTGATGAGCAGGTAAATGTTTTGGTATTAAATTCCATGTTATTACTTAAATTTTTTCAAAGGTTATATTTTCCAATATGAAGTGATTTTTTTTTTGTCAGTGCGTTTTTGCCAATATAAGATTACGTTAACAACAAATACCAAAATTTGGTTTAATTACTTTGAAATAAAACAGTAAAGAAATCTTTTATATTACCAAAAATCGTTTAAAAAGCGACAATTTTTAGGCAATAAATACAAATATCCTGGATTCTTTAAGTAAAAAGTGCCGAAATAAAATCTATTGTGATAAACACAATATTTTTGTCTGTAATCATGCTCGCTCCATACTCAAAAAGAATTGATATGGTCATAACATAACAGAATTAAATTCATCATTGAAAAACGAAACTAAGAATAACAATTTATTCGTACATATTTAAAGTTTCTAATTACGTAGATTAAACGATAAAGCAATTTTTATTTTGCCTCTTATTAAATTAACTTTGTTAAATAGCTGAATAAATATAAGCCCTATTTAGAACCACACATTATTAATTTTATAAAAATGTCTTCAACAGTTATTAGCTTTATTATTCGACATATCCATAAAATAAAAGCATTTTGAAAATTAAAAAATTTGCTTCTCCCAGAAATATTATTTGATTTGATAATTTTGTTTAACTTGGCTATAAATATGTTATTGTTTGGATAAAATCTTTAATATTTTATATTTTCTAAATAAATAATTAACTATTATTAAACAAGTTCTTTTGTAATCCATTACAATTTTTGTGAGCTCTTGGGGAGATTGGGATGATGATCTACAACCATTGGCTTAAGACCCAATTTGAGTAAAATACCAAAACTTGTATTAATTGCTTTGACATAAAAATAAAGAAATTTTTTATACAACCAAAAATCGTTTAAAGCGTGACAATATTTAGGTTTATAAACAACTATTCTTTAATTAAAAGTGCAGAAAAGGAGTGTTTAATCAAAAATGGTAAACACAATATTTTTGTCTTAAATCATGAGCGCTGCTTATTTAAAAAGAACTGAAAGGATCTTTATATTACAGAGTAAAATACTGCATTGAAAAACGAAAGTAAGAGTAAAAATGTATTTATATTTAATGTGTATACCAAATACGTATTAAATTAAATTAAAAAATGGCGGACGTAAAGTCGGGCGCGGACGACTTTAGGATACCCTGTACCACTAGCTTGTAATAAAGTCCGATTTCTTCACAAAAAAACAAAAACAGAAGAATTTTTAAGCAAAAATTTTTTTTTGACCGATGGTTCCTATGGGAGCTATATGATATAGTCAACCGATTTCAATAGAATTTGACACAGTGCTTAAATACCTTAAAAAAGATATGAATGCCAAATTTATTTCAAATATCTTTACAAACAAACAAAACACATCGAATTTTGTATAAAAAACGTGTTTTTGGACCGATTGGTCCTATGGGAGCTATATGATCTAGTCAAACGATTTGGATTAAATTTAGTACAGTGCTTAGGAACTATAAAATACTCACGAATGTCAAATTTGGTCCCAATATCTTAACAAACAAACGAAACACAACAAATTTTGTTAAAAAATCGATTTTTTGGAAGATCGGACCTATGGGAGCTATATGATATAGTCAACCGAATTTGTTCAAATTTGGTACAATGCTTGGGTGCTCTAAAAAACTTCCGAATATTAAATCTGTTTACGATATCTTTATTAAAAAATTAAATATAGCGAATTTTGTATACAAAAAGTTATTTTGGCCGATCGGTCCTATGGGAGCTATATGATATAGTCAACCGATTTCGATCAAATTTGGTACAGTGATTGGGAACTATAAAAAACTATAACTAACTATAAAATACCAAATTTCGTTACGATATCTTCATAAACAAACGAATTATTCATCTAAAACGCTTTTTTTTGTCGAGGTCATCTCAAACACCCCCATGGGAGCTATATAATTTATCCCCGATATCAAAAAAATAAAATAAACTTGCCTCCTATGGAATAATATGGGATCCAATGTGAAAGTTTGGTAACTCTAGCTCTTACCATCTCTGAGATCTAGGCGTTCACACGGACGGACAGACGGACATGGGTAAATCGACTTCTCTATTCACCCTGATCATATTTTAGGTAACTTTGGGGTGTCTCCGACGTCTCCTTCTATATGTTACATACATTTTCGGCTTGCACAAACTTAATATACCCTTGGTTACTAATTTTGTTTTAATTAAAATTAAATTTAATTAAAGGTATTCATAAAAATGTCTTCAAAAGTTTCTGATCCATTATTCGATTTACACCATTAAATAATAAAAACATTTTAAAAATTGATTTGTTGAATTTAAATAGTTTTTGATAATTTCCTTTATTTAAATTGGTTATAAAAATGTTATTTTTATACCCTGTACCGTATGGTACTAAGGGTATATTAAGTTTGTGCAAGCCGAAAATGTATGTAACATATAGAAGGAGACGTCGGAGACACTCGAAAGTTACCTAAAATATGATCAGGGTGAATAGAGAAGTCGATATACCCATGTCCGTCTGTCCGTCCGTGTGAACGCCTAGATCTCAGAGATGGTAAGAGCTAGAGTTACCAAACTTTCACATTAGATCCCATATTATTCCATAGGAGGCAAGTTTATTTTATTTTTTTGATATCGGGGATAAATTATATAGCTCCCATGGGGGTGTTTGAGACGACCTCGACAAAAAAAGCGTTTTAGATAAATAATTCGTTTGTTTATAAAGATATCGTAACGAAATTTGGTATTCGAAAGTTTTTTATAGTTCCCAATCACTGTACCAAATTTGATCGAAATCGGTTGACTATATCATATAGCTCCCATAGGACCGATCGGCCAAAATAACTTTTGTAAAGAAAAATTCGCTATATTTCGTTTTTTAATAAAGATATCGTAACCAGATTTGGCGTTTGGAAATTTTTTAGACCACTTAAGCAATGTGCCAAATTTGAACAAAATCGGTTGACTATATCATATAGCTCCCATAGGTCCGATCTTCCAAAAAATCGATTTTTTAACAAAATTTGTTGTGTTTCGTTTGTTTGTTAAGATATTGGGACCAAATTTGGCATTCGTGAGTATTTTATAGTTCCTAAGCACTGTACTAAATTTAATCCAAATCGTTTGACTAGATCATATAGCTCCCATAGGACCAATCGGTCCAAAAACACGTTTTTTATACAAAATTCGATGTGTTTTGTTTGTTTGTAAAGATATTTGAAATAAATTTGGCATTCATATCTTTTTTAAGGTATTTAAGCACTGTGTCAAATTTTATTGAAATCGGTTGACTATATCATATAGCTCCCATAGGAACGATCGGTCAAAAACAAATTTTTTGCTTAAAAATTCTTCTGTTTTTGGTTTTTGTGAAGAAATCGGACTTTATTAGAAGCTAGTGGTACAGGGTATCCTAAACTCCTCCGCGCCCGACTTTACGTCCGCCATTTTTTGTTATAATATTTTGTTATAAAAGAACTTTTGTTATTCATCACAATTTATGTGGCGTGCAGGGAAGATGGTATTACTTATCTACGACCACTGTCCAAAGACTCCATACGCCACTGGCAATAATGCTTTTGTGATGTGTTTACATAGTTGTAGACCACTGTGCACTTAAAATCTTGTCTAAACTCATGTACCATTTCGGCAACATCTCGCACTGTTAAATGAACATAATGAGTAAGAGCATTAAAACTCACTATCCATTTAATTAGCTTTACCCAGTTTTCAGTTCTTGCGTTCAAAAATGGTTCAAACTATAAAAATCATTAATTTAATTAACAGCCAAATGACAAAATACGCCCCTCTTGCAAGAGTTCTTAATTTGGCTTGAAACGAAACACGAAAACGCATTTGCAAAAAAAAAAAGAATGCAAAAGGGAGAATAAAAAACGAAAGTCAACGCAGCTTCTCTCTCGTAAGCTGAGGGTGGCAGAGCTGGCGCAGCGACGCGTCCGACGACGAAGCGTCTGCGCAAGTCGGCCGGGAGCAAATGCTTTTGATGCTGCGTGCAAGCGACCCGGCCAAAGCTAACGGAAATTGCTGCTCTTCGTGCGCTGCTCGCTCAATTGTTAACGTGTGGTGTGGGTTGACGAAGAGGAGTTGGCAAAGAGAGCAGACGAAGGAGGCAAATTGTTTGCTACAGTGGCAGCAAAAATTATTATGACAAATATTTGTGCGGGCACGTTGTTATTGTGCATGTAGTATGGAGTGTTCATGCATTCCTCTTGGCTTTGCCACTGCCCAGAATACATTAATTGACACTTGGCCGGAAATAGTTCATTAGGCATAAATTACATACAGACAAAGAATATGCTCTTTGCTATTTTTTGTTGTTGTAGTTTGTACATTATTTTTATTAGATTTCGTCAGCGGCTTAAATGCCTGCTGGAAACGGGAGGCGTAGCGTACTACGCTGCGCTTATCTTGGCAGCAACGAGCGAACGGACATGCAAAGCATGGCAGGCAATAACAGCAACGCCAAAACGTTGCAAGACACAAATGCTGGGCATTAAGGGCAAAATAGTAGAATGCAGTATATAAGAATATATCTTTATATACAGAACAGCGTGTGTGTGCGTCTCACTCGCACACTGCCAACATGTGTGATCCAAATGTCATGTAAATTAAACAGCCTTACAAGCAAAAACAACAACTGCGTCAACGCGGGCCGCCTCTGCTCATAGCGTGTTCCAACATATTCAGCCACGATAATGAACTGAACTTCGACACTGCCCAAAAGCAGAACTGAGAAGCAGCAAGACAGGCATAAATAACAGCAAAGAAATGTAAAACATACACACACATGCACGCACACACAGCGAGAGAAAATGGGCATAATAATAAATTCAAGTAAAACGCAATTGAAACGGCCGCGCCACTGTATTACTTAAGCGGGCTCAAATCCGCTCCGTTCCCCCCACGCTCACACACACTAGCGCATGATGCGGCTGAGCGCCCCTCTCTTAGAACGGCAAAGAAGACGACAGCAACAAAAATATGAAATAAATGCAACAATTGTTGAGCACTCAAATACAATCAGATCTGATCGACGCGTCGTTCAAGCTAGCAGCGCACAACAAAGTTGCTCTTATTTAAAGTATGCAATTGCAGTCAGCTGTAACGACTTGCAGAATGCGCTACATTTTTAATTCAACACAATAATCAAAGTAATTAGCGTAAACAAAATATTTCATATGCTACTATTTATCAAAGAATGTAAAAGTAAATAAAATATTTTTAATAAACTACTAATCCCTTGAAGTAAAATTTATTTTCTCACACTTCCTTAGCAAGTAATTAAATTATTTTAATTATATTTTCAATGGCTTTCAATGCTCTACAATTAAATTGCCAAAGTTATAATACATGTCTTTAATATTGATATAAAAATTTTCAGATAAGTAAAATCAGAAAATTATAATTTGTTGTATATAATTGTTATATGCAAATAAATATACAGTCGTGTCTGGATATAGTGAACTAATTATTGCAAGGCCACAGGTTCACAGCAATAATGCTGTTCACTATATCAAGGCTGACAATTTTTTATGTAAAATTTATTTATTTATTGAAAATTGACATTTGTCCAAAATATCATTAGAATATATTTGTAGAAAAATGAAAAGGTAAACAAAACAAGTTATGACGTCAAGAAACAGCTGATTTTGAAGCAATTAACAGCAAAAGTACAATTAAAGGGAATACCCGCTTGAGTTTCTGATTCCTTTTTGCCTTTTATCGTTCGTTTCTTGAAAATGCTTTCAAAATTTGGTCCACTATTTAGAGGCTTTCAATTGTTGACTAAATAGTGTTCTAAATGTAAAAATTTAGGTGTTCACAATACAGGGTGTTCACTATATTCAACGACAACTGAAGTTGAAAATATAGAAAACACTAGTTGGTATGTCAAATTTAAATTACATTAGTATTCTTCGAAGGGTGTTCTAACAAAACGATGTTATTAAATTTGAAAAATTAAACTCAACCAAAAAAATGTATTTGCTTTTTACGATTTTCGATGCAATGTTAAAAAAAAACCCAATTTCAAATAATTTTTATTTTTTGTTTTTTATTCACTAAGATTATAAACAATTAAATTAGAATTAATATTATTTATTTAATTAATTAATATTTTACTTACTCATAATAACTTATTTTTCAGAAAATTTATACGCATGTTATTCCAATAAAATTTATCTGTATTATTTAAATAATTAATAGGGGTGCCACAGAAAACCAATTCGATTCAATTTTGATGCAATTGCAATTCTTGGTGCCACAGACATGGCTAACAACGGTTTTAAAACCGCTCATAGTCATGTATGTGGCACCAAGAATTGGAATTGTATCGAAATTGAATCGAATTGGTTTTTTTAAAACCCTTGTTAGCCATGTCTGTGGCACCAAGAATTGGAATTGAAATCGAATTGGTTTTCTGTGGCACCCCTGTAAGTTTTCTTTTTTAACGATTTTCAACCCAGCCATATACATAATCAAATTTCTTCTTAAGCGAATTCAGGATTGATTTACAGCTTATAGTAGAGCTGGACTCGATATCCAATTTTCGAATAAAAAATTCGCTTAAATTTATTTCCACGATAAGAAAAAAAAATCCAAAACATAAAAGAAAACCAAAAGTTGATAATACATTTGATTCAAAATTTAAAACTTAAAATAAAAACATAAAAAAAAATAGCAATTAATTTGAATTTTTGTCAATTTTCAAAAAAAAACTAGTAAAAAACACAAATGCGCTCCCTGGCGCCGCTCAAAATTAAGAATATCAACTCCAAAAAGCACTAAGTAGATATTTGGCTAGAGGAAGAATACCGTTTTGGCATTGTAAATGGAAGGTCTAAGTTGATTTTTGAATATTTCAAAGAACAAATTTTAAAAAGTGGCCGACTTGAAATTCATTTAGTATCTTGGGCAAAAATACTAAAAATTACCCAAAAATCGCGGAAAGTTCACACAAATTGATACGCCCTAATGTACATATATCGCAAAGTTGAATGACTCAAAAATCGATTCGCAATAAATAAAAATCGGTCTTATTGTTCGAAAAAAGAATCGTTTAAATCGCTTTAAAATCGAATCGTTGCCCAGCGCTGGTTTATGGACTCATAAGGAATTAACACGAGTAAGTAAATACCTCATAGCCATATCGCATATAAATCCTTCAATTGTGATAAAATTTGTTATTTATTATGTTTTGTTTTGAGTAAGGCGTTCATGTTGTTGTGTTAACTATTGAAATTAAAATTAATATACGAGATAATCTTTTCTTAGCGCAAAAGTAACCTTAGTGGCAAAGTCATTCATATGAATGCATATTTGTTCGAGCTACAATTCTTTAGCTTTGTTATCATAGCAGCAGCGTCACAGAACAATAGAACCATACAAACGCAATGGTAGGGCATTATTTGAATAGAACTACCACAACAAGAAGAACAGAAGCAAACGCCAAAAGTACAAGCCGAAAACGGCCGCGAGAACGCGTCAACGGATTTCTGTGTTACACATAAATTCGGTTCTATAGCTAAGCATGTGTGCATGCTTTTACGTCTATGTGTGTGTGGCGACTGTGTGCATCATTTTAGCGCTCATTCTTTTGCTCGCTTTTACTTTCTGTTATGAGTTTGAATTTTTCTTTTGCCAGTTAGGCTTATAGTCGCTGCTGCTGCTTGCTACATACAATCAAATACATGCATGTGTGTGTGTGTGCGCTGTTGTTGTGATTGCAATTAAACGGCGTTTTTCCGTCTGAACGACAGCGAGAGCGAGTGCTGCCCGCTCTCTTTGGGCGCATACGACTCGACCACAAAGCTAGCCTGCTCGTGGCCGCTACGACGACGACTGCGCAGCAGTGTCAGCAACGGGCGTACTAAACGCGGCTTATGGCAAAGTCGCTGGCAGCGACAGCGACGTCAACGCTGCTGAGATAACGGGAACAGCGCCAAGGCAAAACAGTGCCTCGCATACACACGTTGTGTACTGGCCTGGCCAGCGCCAGTGGCTTTGCAGAGAGCTACGGCAGCAAAATACGGAGAGAGAGAGCGCAGCAGGCGCGCATGTGAGCACGCGTGATTTTTTTTTGTTTTTGTGTGTTGAGTTGTGTTTTGTGGCTCTTTCGCCTGCGCCTGAGTCTTGGCTAGCCTGCGTATGTGTGCAAGTGTGTGTGCGTCTGTGTGAGTCGCGTTTGTGTTTTTGGCTTTGGTTTGTTCTCCGCGCCGTTCGTCGCCACGAAATGCGGGCTTGCTGCTCTGCCGCTGCGGTGGTTGTTATATTTTTTTGCTTTTGGTTTTGGTTTTTATTCGCTGTTTAAACTTGGTCGTGAGAGGGTAGTAGCCGCCCGGTTGATCGCACGTTACTGTACAATTGTTGTGTTTTGTTGTTGTCGTTGAACAGAAATAAAGTCGCAATAGTGTTGTTTATATTTCGGGACTCGCTGTGATTTTAACAATTGCCAACATTAATCTCCATATATTGCAACAAATTTTAATGGCGCCCGTTAGCAGCGCCGTTGCTGCTGCCAATGCCGCCGGCTCCCCGACAACCACCTCGTTGCAAGATCTAAGCGCTGCAGCGGCAGCCATTGCTTTGGATATGAAGCCAAAAATCGAATTGGCCACTGTGCCGCCTCAAAAGATTAAGAAATGTGTGTAGACTTTATGATGCTTTGTCTTGTATGAGTGTGTGTATGTTGCTTAACCCGCTGCATCTTTCGTTTTATTTTTTGCAGTGGTGCGTCGCAATGCCTCGGATAAACTGAAGCTCATACAAATGGTCCATGACAATCCCATCTTGTGGGATTCACGTTTGCCCAACTTTAAGGGCGCCGAGGAAGAAAAGAATCGTGCTTGGGAGCACATAGGCCGTGAGTTCAATGCGCCCGGGCGGCGTGTGGCGCGGGCCTTCAAATCGCTGCGTGAATCTTATCGCCGGGAGCTGGCCCATGTCAAGCTCATGGGCAATGGCTTTAAGCCTAAATGGAGTCTTTACGATGCCATGGACTTTCTACGCGATGTCATTCGTGAAAGAAAGTGAGTATATTTTGATAGTATGGTATTTATAGACTTCTCAGTTGGCAACAACCCCAAATTGGACTCAGTTTAATTGCGTTCTTAAGTAAGGCCGAAATCTTAAGTAAGAGAACAGACTCTTTGAACTAGAGAGCTATCGGCTATCACTTCGGGCTGGTTCGTGTGAACGCACGAGGAAAGTTCGGATCGTGTGGGCTATGATCGACTCAGCTTCTAAGGTTCAGCCCAAATCTAAAATGTGCTACTCAAAGAGTTTTTCGTAATTTGATAACCTGCTAGAAGTCTTCTGCCCAAAAAGTACTCAAGCCTCATCTTATGTAAGCCGAAATAGCGCTTATCAAAAGTACTTAGTCACAAAAGCGCCCATTCAAGGGCTTATCGGAATGCATTGTCTCACTTACAAGTGACGTATTCACAATTCTGATCCAATCCAGTCCAATCATCCAATACCAACCTTTGACTAATATTACAGCGATAAAACACAAAAGTCTAAATTGAAACTGCCAGCCAGTACAAAGTGCGGGGCTTGATTATGAGTAAGGGATTTGGATTTTGGCTTTGGGCTTTAGTTTTATGTTCTGGGTTGTACTTTTTGTTCGCGTTGTTTTTGTTGTTATTGATAATTTTAACCTTGCCCATTGTTACGCTGCTTTATCATCAACGTTTGTGCCCTTAGCTTTTGCCCGACTTGGGCTTGGATTTTGAATCATGCACTTTGTTTACCAAGTCAGGCCACAATAATAATAATAAAAAGAACTGCAATTATAGAGCATAAGTGCGATAATAACAAAGGGAACTCGATTGAATGACAAATTACAATTTTTATAAAAATTTCTAATTTGTTTACACAAAAATCCGTATAATAAAAACAAAAACTTAAACGAACTATAATGGGATTTGGTCACTGCATGGTTCCTTAGCACGATGATGACTCATCGGCAACGACACTTGGTGATCTTGTTTTGAAATTAAAATGATGGCACACATTGTTGTTGTTGTGGGTTTGTGTCAGCTTTTGGCTTGTTCGATGAAGTGAGACACAGTGAACAACTGTTGCTTAAAAACTTTCAAGGGGTGGCCCAATGGAATTCCTATATACATGTCTGACTCTTTCTTAGAAACTTGACTGACTTCTGGCATAGCGTACGGTGGGGTAGTTATGCATGAAAAGTTTAGGCCCATTTGATACCATAAGGTAGCAGTTGGTGAGCGACCCAAGCTTAACCTTTTATAGCCATTTAGCCCAAATAATAATGAAGCATTCTTAATGACGACTTTTTGGGGAAATCAAACTAATTGTAAAATGTTTGGTAAAGAAAATTTGGTATTTCCGATAGAAATAGCTATGAACGTTGGCGGACTATAGTGACGGACTTTATATGTAGGTGCCCAAGGGCCGTATTTGGTGAGGGGGTGTATTGTTCAATATGAATTATTTGGGTACAATAAGATCAGTCTCTACCCTCTCATGCCACGACATAGTTGATTTTTGATCCAGCAGACCGCTTTTAGAAAACGTAGAAGGCTTATTCTTTCTGGTTAGCTCGACATAGAAAATCTTCAAGATGCAAAAGCTGTTTTTATAGAATAAGAAAACAATTTTGTTTTGCATGAAATACACTTCTAGGAATTGATAAGTCTTTGATAGCCTTGTTTACTGTTTATTATTTGTTGTTTTTTTTATTGTTTACTACATTACTAAAATATTATTTGGAAAAAAAAAATTCCCAAGCCTATACTCAATAATTACAAAACAATTTAAAAATGGAAAAAATTATTTGAATGTGCCATATAGGTTCGCATGTAAATATATATAAGTTTACACCAGTTGACCCCTTGGGGGAGTCACACATTGGCTGGATACTCCTTAGTGGTAAATAAAAATAAAACAGGAAATTAAAAATAAAAACAGAAAAATTAAATAAATCATAAGTTCAAAGCATTTGCCTGAACTGGAAATCGAAACTTGGTCCCTACGACACTTAATCAACTTACTTAAGTGACTTGATTTAGTTATTAAGGCGTTACAAAATCCTAACTTCAGAATTCTATGTCTAGTATATCCGTTTCTTATAGCTTTTAAGTCATGCTAGTTGTTAACATCTTCTTATCTAGACAATACACAGCTGTAACTTTAAAATTTAGTCCTGTATAGCGATTTTAAATTAGGGAAGAGGAATGGTAGAAGAAAAAAACTTTACCTGCCTATTTATTTCAGAAAGGGTTCAAATGTTGAGTTTGCGTATCCCAGATCTTATAGTCTCTAAGAAATATGAGTTCAGATAGAATGGTCTTTGGTCAACAACAAGTTTTAAATTAGGATGGAGGAATTTGTCCAAGAAAATAAAACTTTATCTGCCTATTTATTCCTATAAGGAGTTCAAATCTCAATTTTACATTTCCCGGATCTTATAGTCTTTAATAAATTGGAGTTCACAAACACGGACCTTTGGTACACACAAAAATTTGTATACAACTTTTAAATGAGGAGGGATTCCTATAAGGGTTTTAAATCTAAAGTTTGCATATTCCAGATCTTATAGACCCTTAGAAATAGGAGTTCAGTTAGACGAATCCTTGGTACTATGAAAAAGCACAAAAAAACTTGTAAACGATTTTTGAGTCGTCTTTAATATGCTCGCTCACCCTATCAAGTAATTTTTTTTTAAAGACTACTACAATTCGTGATCTTCAAAATAGGGAAATTTTATTGTCGTTTTTACCATTAATTTATTACTAAAAGTTTTGACAAATTAGGAAAATATATAATAATTTAATTCGTGACTTGAAGTATATATCACAATTTAGTGAAGAAAAAGGGAAAATTGAGTACGTAACGTACATCACTCCTGGTCAGAGCATAGAGCGGAAGAAAATATATACCTGATATATTCGTGGCTTCGTGTTGAAAGAATAGAACGAACAAAAACAAAGTTGTTTAAGACGCAAATAGATGATAATGAATAAGAAATTGTTTATTATTAAAGCTAATTTTGGTATTCAAAATTTTTCTTCTCAGAGCTGAGCTAGAAATCTCTGGACGGCTGGGCTGGGTTGTACCGATTGACCCCTGGGGGGAGTCACACATAGACTAGATAGTCCATAGTGGTCTCTAGACGGTTATGACCAAAAAATCACTATTGTATTACCAGTTCCATGAAATTGTTAAAAGGATAATCCGCATTAAATTAACTGTGATTTTTTCGACTGACGTTCTTGTTGCTAGATGCTTCCCTACTTCCCTACTTCCCAGCACCCATTGCTTCATTCGAACTTGCGTTATGTAAATAACATACATAAACTTGAAATAGATGTTTTAGTTCTAGACACCGCCGTTCGGTCAATATTCTGTTCGGACAGTGATTAATGTAGATCCTCATGTTCCACCTAGGGGTGGCTGACCAAATAGTCAATCAGAAGTTTGCCTTAAATCATTAAATCACGTCTAATAAGGTAGAATTAAAAAGGAATATGGCTAAAATCTTTACAACTTATTTCCAAATTAAATAGATCCCATAGAGGAGTTTCAGACGACCTCGAAAAAACAAAAAGTTATAGTTGAATAAATCGTTTACTTATGTTTTATCGATAGTTCCTGATGGTTCGCAAGCACTGTAGCAAATTTGACCCAAATCGGTTACTATATCATATAGCTTTCTTAGGACCCATCGTTTTTTGAACCAAATTCGTTTTGTTTGGATTGTTTGTAAGGATATTGGAACCAATAAGCATTTGGAAGTTTTTTAAAGTATCCAAGCACTGTAGCAAATTTGATCAGAATCGATGGACTATATATATAGTAGATACCAAAAACATTTTTGGTTCCAAATTCGTCTGTTTATGATTGCTTATGAAGGTATCGTAACCTAATTTGACAAAAAATGTCTTTTGGTGTTTTTAAACAATATACCGGATTATATTGCAAGCTAGTAGAGGGTATACCAAAGTCAACCTCGCCCGATTTTAACGTACGCAATCTCTTAATATTATGTACATAAACTTGACTTAAATCATTCAACCAATATGACGGAATTAAAAAGGAGTATGGCTAAAATCGTGTCATTTTTTTGTTTGTGATTACATTTAATTGGGTGTCTATATCTTCAAGGCGATGGGGAATGTTTTTCCATAGCTGATTAGTATATACTTCAACTACATACTATGTTTTCCTAACTCCTAAGTAGAGCAGAGAGCCTCAATAATTTATGCAATAATAACTCCCTGACTATTTTTGTCAGTCGTCCCTGCACGGTGCATAGGGATCTCTATTAATAACTGCTCGAAGAGAACAGGGACCTACAGTTTATAGCCGAAGCCTGATATATTGAATTAATATACATTTTCTTGTATATATAGAATAAATATATAACAAGTACCTAATTGTTAATCAAAGCTCTTAAAAAATTCGTATTTTGTAAAAGTAAAATATTTTTTAAGGATATTTTTTTCTTATTGGCTCGAATCATGCCCAACAGCTACTATTCGCCTAACATCTTGATATTTTGCACACATTCTAATCAATTTTCTACGAATATATCTTAACATGGCCTTAAGCTGGAAATCATATTCCATCAAATTGAGCAACATTTCTTGCTTATCTTTAGCATAAAATGCATATCAATTAAGGGGCTAACAAATCTCAGCTTAAAGAAAACATCTGCCAAAAACAGAATACATGCTATACATGTCGCATATAAACCTAAATGCTTATATACTTATGTATATATATACATACATATATACAGAATCAGACGGAAAAAACCAATTCCAACAAAAGAACGAGCAATTGTAAAAAAAAAGCGTTGAGAGTCTGTGGCTCAAGCTGATGTGTTCTTGTTGTTGTTGTTGTTATAGTTGGTGTATGCGTTGTTGTTGTGGCTCATATGGAGGAGTGTGCAGAGTGTGTGCGTGTGTGTGTGTGTAGTACTTTATGTACATATTTATATGAAATAAGGCCATTTCCTTTCAATTGACTGTACCCACATAGTGAACAACAGCAGCAGCAACAACAGCAACAGTCGGAATCATATACACATGAGCCCGTCGCACACACACAGATACTCTCGAGACACATACATATTTAAATTTTTATTATTTTGAGCTGATAACAGACAACGGCCCGGCCACAGCCGCTTGAGCCATAAAAACAGATCTCGCCAGAGCCGTCAACGAGCCAGCGAAAAATTATACAACAACCAGCAGCACTTGAACCAAAAAATAAACCCGATGCGAGGGAAGCTGCAAAAACCAATACAAAAACGTTGGATGGTACGAACGACCCAGAGAAACTGATGGTGGTGGTGGTGGTGGCGATTGGAAACTTGGATGGGATGATATACTCTGGGAATAATATGTGTATATGGCATTGTGAGAGCGTAAGCCGGAGCCAATGATAAATTAACGCAGTGAGCGCAATGACGAATGAGTAGCCGAGTTGATGGCGATGATGACGACGGTGACGATGACGACGAGTGGACCAAGTTTAGAAGCGTTATAGATTACTCTGAGCTCTCGCATACGTATACAAATACATACATATATAGATGAGGAATACAAAGTATAATTGTAATCAGCAGCAAGACACATAAAGTGGCACGACCGAGTCGGCTTGGTTCAGTTTGACCAGGGTTAAAAATATGCGACCGAGAGCGGTAGCAACGGGGTGGCAACAGCACACACACACTCACTCTACTATATGTGTGTGTGTGTGTCACGCTTATGATTTAATAAGCAAATGAGCTGAAAATTGATGAAATTGTTTTTTTACGTTTTTTATTTTTTTTGTTGCTGTTGCGCCCTCAAAAAATCACAGCCAGGCCTTTGGCTTTGCGACACTGCCTCAAAAATGTTTGCGATCGCCAGCGTGTCTTTAAAATGGTTTTTATGTTGTGTGCGTCACACACACACACACGCACACACACTCATATTGTGTTGGGGCACAAAAGCAATACTGGGCGTATACCCAATTTGCGTAATAGCTTTATTCATATTCCAAGTGATCGCATTCTTTTGAATACATATACTCGATATGTTATTAAAATATTTCTGCCGTCGATTAAGTAATTTAAAAAAGTTATAATATATTTACTTAATTTAATGTATTTGTCACTTTGTTGTTGTTGTTGTTGCCATGAGTGTATTTTAAACGGGGCTACAAAGATCAGAGATTTCTTGGGAATTTCGTTTAAGCGGGTGGGTTAAGTTTAAAGACGATACGAAATGGATTTTTTTAAACGGAGCTTTGCTCGAGAGAGATTATAAGTTGACTATTTGGCAGCCATTTTGTTGTTATTTACTATCAGCTGATTAAGGCCTAAGTTTCTGTTTCAAATAACAACTGGCTTATATTTAAAGATTATATTAAATGGACTTTTTAACAAGGTTTACTTAAATGATTTACGAGAAAATAAGAAGAGATTATCAGTAAACGATTTAGCAACCATTTTGTTGTTACTTTCTATCAGCTGATTTCGGCCTAAGGTTTAGTTTCAAGAACAAAATTTCTATGGTTGATAAAAATTTAGAAGATATCTTGTCAACATTGGATTACTGTACTAATAACAAGTACAAGTACACAGTATAGGGTGGGCCATCTGTTGATTTGATTAACCACGCATTAACCACATACCCGAGAAAAGTGTATGACGAATGTTATGTTAAGTTCATAGCTATTCAATTTAATCCATAGATCGTGAAAAAGCGAACAACCCGTAAAAATTGTACAGAACAAAATGGTCGTTCTGTGAACAAAAATTGTTAAGGCAAGCGTCGACGAGCCGCCGAAAAGATCGAGTCGCCATCATTCGCAAGATTAACACCATGCTAGGACCACTTTGCATCGATTTTGCATGCTGATCTGTATTGACACGCTTACAAGATTCAAATGACGGAACAATTGAAGTCCACGGGCCAATATCAACATCGCATATACGAAGAACAGCCAGATGAGTTTTTGTCAAAAAGGAAGGTCAGCGAAAATTCGATGTTCGCATTCGGAAGGCACTGTAGAGCCAGCCACGGCTGCCATTTTGGGCGATATTTTTTTCCCACATAAATGAGTAGTTTCGAACTTGCATGAAATTCAATTAGCAAACAAACCAACTGATATTATTGGGATTTGTTGTGACAAATTCGAAGCCGATTTGAAGCAAAAATTATATGTACAGCCCCACAAAAAGAAGTGTCGTAATCTTAGGACGAAGTAAATGATTTCTTATGTATTTCGACGTCTTAAATCCCGAATCCGCGTGCAAAATTGGCACGCGGTTTAGGCGCGTTGAAAGTTATAAGAAAACAATATTGTTAGTCTGACATTACCTTTAAAATTTCTATAATTTTTCGGGTAAGGACTAATCCAAAATAAGATAAATCCAAAAAGTTGTGCCTATACTGAAAGCGCATTCGGATTATATATAGATTATATGTTCTTTTTAACTCGTATTTGGAGTATAAGGTGTCTATGACGATTCGGTCGTAAGAAATCTTTCAGGTAGATAGGTTACTAGCCCTTCTACGCTAGCTTGGTGATAAGATCCCTATATGCGCCTCCAATCAGGTGTTCTATCTGGTTTGGTCCGCGAGTAGTATTTTTTGTCACACTTACTCTGCATAGTGCTCGGCATTGCCTTATCCGCCAAGGGCGACAGAGAACTCCATACGAATGAATTCAGATTAGGCGCTTGGAAATTTATGAGAAAACTTTTGAATTTATGAATCTCTACTCGTTAAATCGAAGCACATTCAAATTTTGGTTTTAAAAATTCAAGATACTGATGCCTCGGAGATTCGCCAAGGTTACTACCACTTTAGTTTTCAAAAATTTCTATAGTTTTTGGGCTAAAAAATTAAGAAGTTATTGAAAGCCAAAATAATTAAAATTAATTAAAAATCAACTTTTACTTTGAGTACAATATCGAAAATTGTATAAATTTTAGGAATATCTTTTAATCACTACAAATTTGAACAGGATTGAAAAGCAATAACAAATAAACTGAATTGAAGATCCATTCAGATCGATATCGAAGCTTATATAAATTTAAGAAATTTCTTTCAAATACTACCGTTTTGTAGTTGTAACTATTTCTAATCATCATTTCTTAAATTTCCCATTAGATCGCCATTTCGCTAGTATTCATTGTCATCAGTTTGCTGCCATTGTGACCTTTTATTAGCTCTAAAAACTCAAACCCGAATTACAATCAGCATTTAAGTTACCAAAAAAAGTCCAAAAATAGCATTCAAAATAACAACCCCAAGTCAAGTTTACATTGTTAGACGAAAACGTGCTCACAAACCCCAAAACCAAATTCGATACAAACTATCCGAAACGATATTTCAACTTCGCTAATGCCACTCAGCCTGGTCCTCGGCGCACTCTTGTCTTAGCGGGGCTAGTTTCCTGTTGCAAGACCATGTTCTTCTCAAATTTCAAATGCATTTCTCGGCACAGACAGCTGCCTGGAAGGAATGCCTCAAAATTTGTCTATTTTTAGCAGAGAGTGTCGCCAGAAACAGCCCCAGTGCCTCAGCTTGGCCTATTGAGCGTGAGGACTCTCTGCTCAGGCAGGTAGTTGACAATTGGAAGCATTTCGTTGTCGTAGTCTCGTTGTCGTTGTCATGTAAAATGATATGCACGCGTTTCCCAAAAAGAAAGAACCCAGGAAAAAGGCAAACTAATCGGGGCCAAATGCATTTTCACATGTTCCAACATTGTGGAAAATTCTGTCAATGGTGTCTGACTGGCTTTATTTGCTTGAGGCTTCTGTGGTTTTTGAGCCATAGTTTTGGTCTGTATTTCAGCTTATCAGTATATGCTTCCGCTTGATGGACAGAACGTCAGAACCTTTGCCGGACAGTTTGCATTTAAGTTGAAGGCATTGTTTAGGTCTACATATCAATTTTAAGGTTTTATCATGGTTTGTGGTAATTGTTGGGGCTGAAATGGTGATAAGCTGTGGCTAGATAGAAATGTCTATGCTTTGTTTGACAAATTGTTACCAAAAAAAAAATTTTTTTAGTGCGTCTAAAGAAATGCTTTGGGTTTCATAAGCAAACGAAATTTAAAAAAACATTTTAGGTTTGAACCTGAAAGATCTTCAATTGAAAAACGCATGGTCACTCAATGCGATGACATTTCAGTACTTTTCCATTCAGGGAAACGTCCCAGAACTATGAATATATGCTTCAAATCGAATTAGGACGCTATGCCGACCTCGGTAGGTAGGTTAAGCCAAAAGTTGAGTTGGCCGTCCCAACTCACTTAGGCCAAGAACAGGCCGTTTGTGATACCGATAATAGGAGTAAGTGGTGACGATATAGAAAAGGCAGGAAAAATTAGGGAAATAGGAAAAGTGGAAATGGCAGGATCAGGCTTAACGTGGGATTCGAACCCACACCCTCTGGGATGATGACGACCAAACAATAAAATTATTTGGACGGCGAAAATTTTATCGAGAGTTTCTGCATTTACGAAGGAAATTGAGCAAATCTGGTGGAGTCTGCCTTTAACTCAATTTTTTAATAGTACAATGGTTTCATAGATGTTCCGCAGAACGATATTCTAAAGTGTAGTAAAAGAAAGGGTTCTAAAGCTACAATAATGCTAATAGACTATTTAATCCAAAAAAATTATCCAACTCTCAATTTTAAATCGATTTTTTTATGTCTAAATCTGAAAACTAGATGTTGACACTTAAGTGTAAATGACTTTTTACATTTTCAACAAAGTTCCTTAATTGAATTGGGTTACGAAAGTTTGCAGAAGGGGACTCGACGTTTTGTCAAATTTATCAGCAATCCAAGCTTTTACAGAAGAATTATGTATATAAGGAGAAGGGTGGTTATACACAAATAAAACAAACGATACTTTTGGAAAAAACTACGAGTCCTATTCGGCTGTAGCCGTCTCCGATACTATACGATACTAAATTTTTCTTGCGGTATTACAATTATCGGGACGTGAGGCTAAGTACATATCGCACGAACTTCATATGCTTGCCTTATTTCGTATAACCAGGATGTGTAGCTCAACTTGCTGGCATTAAAAATTGGGATTACGGAACAACGGCGTCAGATGCCTATACTTATCGAAAAGTCTACGAAATTAAGATATCCATATGGATCGACGGACTAGGCTTTATCGATAACCGAGTCGATTATTGTTTCAAAGAAACTTATGCGGTGGAGAAGAAATCCAGATGACAATCAAACTAGGTTGGCACGACTGGTACACCTGAACTTGATGGACATCGTAGATTCTAAAACTTGTAGTTTCTGTGAGGGAGGGAGAATTCCACTTACGGAGTGTGATGTTCTCGCCAGAAGAGGAGCATCCCTCTTCAGCGATTACACAATATCAATGCGAGACGTAACTGAACTAGAACCATCCCATATAATTAAATTTATCTCCATAATTGGACTGGCCAGGAGCTCTTGAGGTAGTAGGGAACACAATAGATCCGAAGGGTCGGAGTGCAGTTTTCCTTTACTATTATTACTATTATAACTTATGCGGTCTGTGGCACCTCCTTCTTTTCTTTCAAATCTCTTTAAATCTTGATTCTTTGCGTTTGGTCCGGACCACCCCAAAAGTTTGAAAAAGGGGTTGAAATTTTTTTGCGACTGTGATTTTTTCGAAGAAAAAAACCCCCTGAAGGCGCTGCCATTAAAAAAGCACCTTAACCAATTTATCTTTAATTTTCCTATATATTCCTATATACTCTATCGATAACTAATCGGTTTTCCTTCTTTTTTCAGGGGCGGCTCACATGTTAATGATACCTTGGCCAGTAGTCTGGGACTGGGTGCATTTGCTCAACATCTGCACAATAATAACAACAACAATAATAACAACAACAGTGTGGGCAGCGGCAAGGTCGGACTCAAACTAACCTCCTCCTTCAATGACTCAGCTGCCGTGCTCAATCTCTCCAAATGCTCCGATGGCCTAAACATGAGTCACGAGGACTACTACTACTATGTCAAACCCGAGCTGGATCTCTCTGCTTCAGGCGCCGCTGGCGGCAGATCTGTTGGTGGTGCTGGCAGCAGCAGCGGCGGCAGCAGCACAGATCCCAATCCGCAGCCATTGCCCGCGCATCAGCAGGCGCACAATGATAGCCGCGTTTCGTCCACACGCAATGACAGCAATACGCAGCATCAGAACAGCTACGATGATATGGATGCCAGCTCGCTGCGAAGCGGCGACGAAGATGGTGTAGGCGGTGATGCTTCCGACGAGGTGGAAGAGCTAGAGGCCATCGATGAGGATTTTCCATATCCGCTTATCTTGGACTCCAACTCGCCGCGCAGTCTATGCAATGGCAGCACCAGCAATGGCGGCGGCTTGGCTGCAGTGGAGGCGCGTAAGCGTCGCCGCAAGGCGGATGAAGACGATGTGGATGGCGATGTGGCCGTCACCGAGGACTACGAGGATCAAATGCTGCAGCAGCATCGTCATTTGCGTCAACAGCAAAATGCAGCTGCTGCCGGCGGCATGGATCTGCCACCGCCACAAACTGTGCGCGAGGTGCTGAACTCCAAGTTCTGTGGCTTCATTTCGGCCAAGCTGAACAGCATGGAGGACTCCGAGGCGGACAATCTAATGAATCGCATCTTGTTGCTGCTGGTGCAGATGCAGCAGTGCGAGAGCAGCAAGTAGTGGATAGCATAAGCCGGGCGTGGTTTAGTTACTAGTTAGCAAATAGCTCATTATGGATTAATGTAGCCTTGCTCAAAGCAAAAGAAAAAGTTTCCTTTTCTTGCCATAAATTAAAAAAAAACCTTTTTTTCGTTGCCATGTTCGAAAATTTTTTGTTTGCTCATTTTCAATGCCAAATTTGTGCCATACCAAATAAAAAAAGCAAAAGCCAAGTCCAAAGTAGCGCTACCAAGTTCAAAATAAAAAGCTATTCCAAAAAAAAACGTTAAAAAGTTGCCAAAAAGAACAACAAAACAAAAGACATACACAAAGACAAAGATTGTTAGCCAAGTATGAGATTTAGTTTATTATAAACGTTAATTTAGTTTTAAGCTGCTTATAATTATAATTAATTATAATTTAAAAAATATGTGTGCTAGTGCACAAACGTCTCATCACATGAAAGAAACTACAACTCGTATATTAATTTACATGAATTTTTAAAGTTCTACCAAAACTCGTTTAATTTCTTAAATGAAATTGCATTTTATACAATGCCTAGCTTAAAAATAAATATAATATTTTGTCAAAACACTTGCCAATGCGAACAGATTATAATATAATCGGTAGTTTTAATTTAAATTGGCAAATATTATAGCTAAAATAATATTATATATTATATTATAATTTTAGTTTTACTTTTTACACATTTCTGCAATTTTCGTTTGCAAAGCATTCTATATACAAATTTAAAGTTTAAACGTTAACCAAATTAAATAAAAGATTTTTGAATTTAAAAAGACATTTTTTTTTAATGAAAATTTGAAAAATTTAGAAGAGTATATAATCAAAATTTGATTATATTATAAATTAAAAGAAATAATTTCGGTGAAAATAAGTGAAGCGGACCACATTTTTGGTCCACCTCTTCGATTTGAGAATTTTTATATATGTGATAGAGCTACTAGCCAATCATAAGCATGTAAATATTTATTGCAAAATTCCGATTGTCTGTCGCGTTATTGATAGCTGAATATTAGATTTTTCAATACTAAGTGCTAATCGATTTCTTAATTACTAAATATTGGATAATTCATTTTAAGAAATTTATTTCTAAATCCATATCTCCCAAAGGAATAAAGGTATTTATACAAATTTTTATATTTCCTTTAATTTTAGAACCAAAGTTGTTTTTGTCAAAAATGCTTAAAATGGTCCAAAGAATCATAATCGCTGAGAGACCAAAAACGTTTTTTCTGCTCCATACAAATTCGGCCTCCCTAATGTACGCATAAGTTGTATAAAAAAAAAAATCGATTCTCAATATACAAAAATCGATTTTATTGTCAGAAAAAAAAATCAATGAAATGGATTTAGGATCGAATCGATAAGGTCTGAGTACCATTTTTTTTTAAGTGGAAGACCATTTTTGAGTTTTGAAATTAAAAAAATTACTAAGCAAAAAAATTGGCTCGATTCACTAATTTTCGCCGATATAAATTCATTTTTAATTAAATTATTTTTTTCTACTTTTTGAAATATAAAAGTTTCAATCATTTTGAAATCGGATTATAAACTTAGGATTTATGTAGAAAATTTATTACGATAATTTCTGCAGAATTTAAGCATCGAAATAGACGAAATATGTAACACCTACGAAAATATAAAAAAAAATCAAGAAAAAAGGTGAAATCATATCGGTTGATGATGATTCCGGGAAATTTTTCATCAAGGTAAAAATCGATTTTTCAGTAATTTTCGAAAAACAGTTCTAAATTAATTTACTAAAACTAGTTTAAAAAGAGAGACGCCAAATCGGTTGACTGAGAGCGCCACATAGTGATGTTTCCGGGTAATTGTTGAACAAGGTAGCATTTTGGGTAAAAATATATTTTTTGGTGATTTTCTAAAAAGAATTCTAATTTAATTTGCTAAACGATTAAAAAAAAGTTATATCAAATTGGTTGACTGAAAGCGCCACTTGTTAATGATTCCGGGAACTTTTTGATCAAGTCATATTTTGTGTAAAAATATATTTTTAGTGATTTTCGAAAAGGAGTTCTAATTTAATTTACTAAATAATAATCATATTTTCTTCTTTCCACTTACAGAAAAATTTAAAATAGTCAACAATACTTTTGCATAATTGTCAAATTATTATTAATTATAAATTATTGGTTTTAATTCAAAGTCATTCAAAATTAAAAAAAATTGATTTAAATTATTAATTCTAATTGTAACTTAAAAATTAATTCTAGAAAACAAAGCAATCAAGGCCAAAGCAAAAAAGTCCCAGAGGTTAGAGAAAACTGAATATTACCTAAATTAGAAATAGTAATCGAATTCGCAATTCCACAAACCAATTGGCATAATCCTTGAAAATAATTGCAATTAATTTTCTGCCCGAATTCAAATATTATTTACTTGCTTTCTCACCACTTCCTCATTTACTAACCTCTCTGCTTTATAAACTTCATCAAGGCCACAGCTACCCAGCATAATCCCAAAGATTTTTATTTCTGCGCATTAAAAACGCCGCTAGCATCAATCAAATCCCTAAAACGAATCAGCCAACATTTTATTGACTCAAATCGAGCTACCCCTGTTTTGTTTGGCATTCTGACCATGGTCATTGAACCCTCAAACTCAGCTGCCAAAATCCTTGGCACAGCATTCGCAACCCCTAAGCAGCGATCTCTCAAACGCTCTACCAAGGCTAACAAAAAACAAAAACCAAGCAGAACCATCAAGGGAACTCGTTTTCGTGTCCGTAACGCCGTTTTGGCAATTTTCCGCACACGCATACCAAAAACATTTCTATAGCCAGCAGCAGTAGGTAGTATGTAGTCCAGGAACAGGACCAGGTCGAGGGTTGTTTTTGTCATGGTAACGCCAGCGCTGAGCCCTCCGCAGCGCAGCCTCACTTGAAAAGTTTGTTTTCTATTGTTCTCAGAACCTGGTTCTCAGCTGGTGCGTTCATTCATGAGTGCGCCTGTGCGTCGGTTTGTCTGCCTCGTCGACTTGGTTTGTGTGCCTTCCATGCCTAAGTTGGTCTATATCGTTTTTGGCATGCCCACATCTGTTGTTACCCGGCTTGTGTTTTGTCCTGCTTTTTTATCTTTGCCCGCTTTGTGGCGCATGCGTTCAAGTTCTTATAGCTTTATCTTTTGTTTTCTTTTCCAATTCCTGTTGTTTTTGTTGTTGTTATCTCACGACTGGTTTTTATGACGTGTTTGTTCTAATGGTTTCCTCTTGTCTCATCTTGTTGAGGGTTTTTTTCGACAAGATCTGTCTGACATCTGGCTAAATGTGTGAGTTTGTCATGGCTTGAAGCGATCTCTAAATGGATGATATTTGAGAAATATGTGATATGATCAACGTATGACATGTTTAATGGACTGAGGCTACTTTGTAAATAGCTAGAACAATTGAAAGATTTTAAATGTTGGTCTTATGTCGGCCCACATTATGTAAAGCCTAAGAAAGGAAATTCTTTTAAGGTGAAGAGATTGAGTTATTCTTCCGACATTTTTCCTACGTCATTCAATTGGTTAGTTCTTCGTCGAGGCTAACGAGCACACTATAGCATTATAACCTTTGTCTAAAAAGTAACTGGAATAAATTACAATAAATCTATTTTGATTGAAAATTTAATATTAATTTTATTTAAAGGACAATTAATCTATCCTCATAGCAAGAGTTCAAACAGTTCAAAAGAACTTTAAATAAAACTAATATTAAAAGTTCAAACTTTAACTTTCTTTTGAACCCTGTTTAAAGTGCTTTGAATTCTCCACGATGAAAAATTCGTGAAGTGGATTGTTGAGAACTTCTTTTGCTGTACGTATAACACACACATCTGTCTTCTTGGGTATCTTTTGGAGTAGTCTGAGGAGCCTCATTTCTCATTACTCTTTTGCTGTTGTCCAGTATTGCTAACCTTTGGCTTCGGACATTTACATCTTCTAGGGGGTAAAGGGGCCTTACTACCACGCTTGGGACTATTCTCATTGCCTTTGTTATTCTTGGGATCATTCCCATCATCAGGTCCTCCAGGTTTCTTCCCTTTATTTTTATTGGGATCATTCCCATCATCAGTTCCTCCAGGTTTCTTTCCTTTATTTTTATTGGGATCATTCCCATCATCAGTTCCTCCAGGTTTCTTCCCTTTATTTTTATTGGGATCATTCCCATCATCAGGTCCTCCAGGTTTCTTCCCTTTATTTTTCTTGGGATCATTCCCATCATGAGGTCCTCCAGGTTTCTTCCCTTTATTTTTCTTGGGATCATTCCCATCATCAGGTCCTCCAGGTTTCTTCCCTTTATTTTTCTTGGGATCATTCCCATCATCAGGTCCTCCAGGTTTCTTTCCTTTATTTTTCTTGGAATCATTCCCATCATGAGGTCCTCCAGGTTTCTTCCCTTTATTTTTCTTGGGATCATTCCCATCAGGTCCTCCAGGTTTCTTTCCTTTATTTTTCTTGGGATCATTCCCATCATCAGGTCCTCCAGGTTTCTTCCCTTTATTTTTCTTGGGATCTTTCCCATCATCAGATCCTCCGGGTTTCTTCCCTTTGTTTTTCTTGGGATCATTTCCATTGCGTTGAGGTTTGCCTTTGCTGCCTTTACCATTACCATTACCATTACCCTTACCATTACCATTATCAGCTTTGTCTCTGCGAGCAATACCATCATAAGGTAGGGGTGGTCGGTTTGCCACTCTATCACGCAGCTGATTTATCATCTCTTCCTGCTTATCTAGCGTACTGTCAGCCATTGTCAATTGTCTTCTTTGCACCCTTGGCGTCTGAAGTCCATAATTGTCCCCGCGCTGCCTTCCATTCGCTTCTGAGCTTTCGCTCGGAAAACTTTCCGGAGATGACTCATTATCTGGGATGTTACACCGGCACATTTTGCGGGGACAAAAAAGCTCATCAACTGCTCTATGCACCCAGTGTTAAATGTGGTAAAAAACTATTAGTTTATTCTATTGTCGACTATTTTATTGTTTTTACAAATTTTGAAAGATAATTTTGAAGTTTAGCCAAATGTAATCGGAAATAAAATACGAAACAACATAGTTGAACTGATGATGATAAATGAAAGGCAAGCTAAATTATTTGTTAGCCTTGTTTGGAATGATTTGAAACGATGATGATAAATGAAAGGCAAGCTACATTATTTGTTAGTCTTGTTTGGAATGATTTGAAACGATGTTCATAATGTGGAATTCTTAAAAAGCTGCTGGAAAGCATGAGGGAGCTGAGGGGAAGCCACTCGATAAAATTGAAAAATCTGCGAGCTGTTTATAAAAATTTAACGTATTCCAGTAAAAAGAAAGATGTTCAAGACGGCTGTTGTAGGAAGATGGCTAAGTATAAGCTCCTAGATCTCTTAAAGTATTTTTTATGCTATCAAAAGATATTATCGCCATACATCAAAATCGCAACAATATTGAAGGATTCAATAGGTGGTATTCAGTAAAAGTGGCAAAAAAAAACTTAAGCCGAAGGTAATCGCAATTGGGCGGCCGAGAAAAATATTCAAAACAGATGAGAGCCACTTATTTAAAATCTTCAAGGCACACCGATCTAAATTCACCTACAAAATACATTAGAATTCTCTGCCAAATAACTTTAAATATGTTTAGACGCAAAGTGCAGTAAAAAAGAATAATCGGGCGGATTGTTGCAAAGAAGAGCCATTTGCGTGCTTCTCGAAAATTACGCTCAGAAACACTCCTTTACTAAGGTTAATTTTCGTGTAATTTAATATTATCCGGTTTTTGACTTTCACCGATGGTCTTTCGCTTACTTATAGAGCAATTATCTCATAGGAGTTAAATATCTCTTTTGATAAAGCCCGCTTTTATTACATTAAAAGGTTTAGAGATTCTTCCTATGCCATTCAAATGATCAAAATAACTTCGTGAGGCCCACCCCGTGGTTTCTAATGCAAAGGCTCTAGCCTTATAACCTAAGGAACCGGAATAAATTCCAAAAAATTTACCACCCAAAAATATATACACATTTTAATATATAAACAAACAAAATTGTAATTTTTTGTAATATTTGAACATTCTGCTTGAAAATTTAACATTAATTTTATTTAAAGCAAACTTAATCCATCCTCATAGTAAGAGTTCAAACAGCTTAAAAGAACTTTAAATAAAATTAATATTAAAAGTTCAAGATTTAACTTTTGAACCCCGTTTATATTGCTTTGATTTCTCTACGATGAAAAATCTATGCCTTAGAGAAGACTTGCGAGAGGCAGTGGATAGTCTGGATGGTCGAGGACTACTTTCCCTACAGGTACAACACACACATATGTCTCCTTTGGATGTGGCTGTTGTTGGACGCAAGGTAGCCGTGCTATCTCTGTTGCCTGGACTTGAGAAACGTGTCCTTTTGTTTCTTTCCTGACTATTCAGACAGTTACATTTTTTAGGCGGTCCAGTTCCAGAAGCGCGCTGACTATTACGCCGGGATTCACGACGAGTGCTATCTGCGGGCTTAACCGCCTGTTGAGGTCCTTGATTGTCTTTGTTAGGTTGACGATTACCATTCTGACCGGAACCTTTAGATGCCCCAGGTCTATTACGAGAACCATTATCATTTCCTTTACTACCGGTATTCCCGCGATCTTTAGATGGCCTAGGTTTATTACGAGAAACATCATCATTACCATTCTGACCAGTGTTGCCGGAACCTTTAGATGCCCCAGGTCTATTACGAGAACCATTATCATTTCCTTTACTACCGGTATTCCCGCGATCTTTAGATGGCCTAGGTTTATTACGAGAAACATCATCATTTCCATTCTGACCAGTGCTGCCGGTACCTTTAGAAGCCCCAGGTCTATTACGAGAACCATTATCATTTCCTTTACTACCGGTATTCCCGCGATCTTTAGATGCCCCAGGTCTATTACGAGAATAATCATCATTCCCATTACGACCAGTGTTGCCGGTACCTTTAGATGCCCCAGGTCTATTACGAGAGCCATTATCATTTCCTTTACTACCGGTATTCCCGCGATCTTTAGATGCCCCAGGTCTATTACGAGAAACATCATCATTCCCAATACGACCAGTATTGCCGTGACCTTTAGATGGCCCGGGTCCATTACGAGAACCATCATAATTTCCTTTACTACCGGTATTCCCGCGATCTTTAGATGCCCCAGGTCTATTACGAGAAACATCATCATTCCCATTACGACCAGTATTGCCGCGACCTTTAGATGACCCGGGTCTATTACGAGAACCATCATCATTTCCTTTACTACCGGTATTCCCGCGATCTTTATATGGCCCAGGTCTTTTACGAGAACCATTATCATTCCCATTACGACCAGTGTTGCCGCGAACTTGATATGCCCCAGGTCTATTGCGAGAACCATCATCATTTCCTTTACTACCGGTATTCCCGCGATCTTTAGATGCCCCAGGTCTATTACGAGAAACATCATCATTCCCATTACGACCAGTATTGCCGCGACCTTTAGATGGCCCGGGTCTATTACGAGAACCATCATCATTTCCTTTACTACCGGTATTCCCGCGATCTTTAGATGGCCCAGGTCTTTTACGAGAACCATCATCATTCCCATTACGACCAGTGTTGCCGCGACCTTGATATGCCCCAGGTCTATTGCGAGAACCATCATCATTCCCATTACGACCAGTATTGCCGCGACCTTTAGATGCCCCAGGTCTATTACGAGAACCATCATCATTCCATTTACTACCGGTATTCCCGCGATCTTTAGATGCCCCAGGTCTATTACCAGAACCGTCATCATTCCCTTTACTACCAGTATTTCCGCGATCTTTAGATGCCCCAGGTCTATTACGAGAACCATCATCATTCCCTCTACTAACGGTATTCCCGCGATCTTTAGATGCCCCAGGTCTACTATTACGAGAACCATCATCATTTCCTTTACTACCGGTATTCCCGCGATCTTTAGATTGCCCAGGTCTATTACGAGAACCATCATCATTCCCTTTGTTTTTGTTGCGATCATTCTTATTCCCCTTAGTCTTCCTAAGATCAGCACGTCGTTTAGCTGTGTTTTTGCGAGGTTTATCATCATCAGCTGCTCCAGTTTCCTTATGAGAATCATCATCATTCCCTTTGTTTTTGTTGCGACCCTTACGGCTCTTAGACCTTTTACGATAAGCATGTCGTTTAGCTTTGTTTTTGCGAGGTTTATCATCATCAGCTGCTCCAGTTTTACTCTTATGGGACTTTTCTTTGGGTCTTATATACTTATATACCAGTTTGTTACGCAGCTGTTTAAGCATTTGTTGCTGCTTAGCTTGCACACTAGCAGCCATTGTCAATGGTTTTTCTTTCTGCCTTGGCGTCTGACGTTCATTATCATACGTACGCTGATAATCACCATCGGGCTGATAATCATCCGCGCGCTGGTTATGATGCTTGCCGACCGTACGCCGCTTACCATTAGCACGTTGCTTACCATCCGCTCCCTGATCATCATACGCGGGCTCTCCGCGTTGCTTACCATAGGAACGCTGCTTACCATCCACACTCTGCCTTCCATCCGCTCCCTCATCATTATAAGCGCTCTGATAATCATCTTCGCGCTGCTTACCCTCGGAACTCTGCTTTTTATCCGCACGCTGGATACCATACGCACGCTGCCTTCCATCCGCTCCTTGATCATCATACTCGCGCTCTCCGCGTTGCTTACCATAGGAACGCTGCTTACCATCCACACTCTGCCTTCCATCCGCTCCCTCATCATCATAAGCGCTCTGATAATCATCTCCGCGCTGCTTACCATCGGAGCGCTGCTTTTTATCCGCACGCTGGATACCATACGCACGCTGCCTTCTATCCGCTTCCTCATCATCATAAGCGCTTTGATAATCATCTCCGCGCTGCTTACCATTGGAACGCTGCTTTTTCTCCGCACGCTGCATACCATCTGCACGCTGCCTTCCATCCGCTCCCTGATCATCATAAGCGCTCTGATAATCATCTCCGCGCTGCTTACCAAGGGAACGCTGCTTATAGTCCGTACGATGTTTACCATCCACACTTTGCTTTCCATCCGCTCCCTCATCATCATACTCGCGCTGATAATCATCGCCGCGATTCCTACCATCGGAACGCTGCTTATTATCTGAACGCAGCTTTCTATAAGCTCGCTGCTTTCCATCCGCTACATTATCATCTTTTGCACGCTTATAATCATTTCCTCGCTGCTTACCATCCGCTCGTTGATTACTTTCCGCCTCGTGCAATAAAATACGCTCCAATTGCCGCAGTAGCTGCAGCTGCTCGGGGCCCTTCGCCTTAGTCACTTGTCTTAGACGTAATTGTACACGCACATTTTGCGTGGTCATTTTGAAGAGTTCATCCTGAAGTTCCTCAACTTCCTCTTCCAGCTTACGCTCATATTCTCTTGATTCGCGGGAACGCGTCTCTCCGTTTTCATCCAGCTCGCTATAACGCAATGTATCTGAGCCTTTGAACCCAGCCTTCAAAAGACTCTCCTGATATGACTTATTTACTGGGACATGACATCGGCATTTAGATGTTGACATTTTGTCCCCGCGTAAAGTCTTTGAGCTGCTATATTTTATTGTATTTTATATTATTCTATTGTCTACTATTGTATTTAAAGATTTTGAATGAGAATTTTGAAGTTTAGCCAAATGTATTCTGAATTATAATGAGAAACAACATAGTTGAATTGATGAGGATAAATGAAAGGCAATATTTATTATTTGTTGGTGTAGCTGAGGGGAAACTACCCATTGAAACGGCGAGCTCTGTGAAAAAGATGGCTAAGCATAAGCGCTTCGATCCATACTACAGTACAGGCCAAAAATATGCATATCCATAAATACATTTTTTTTCAATATCCTATTCTATTTTTTGGATACAAAGATATTTGAAGAAAATTCAGGCTCGTAAAGTTTTTTTTCCTATCAAAAGTTATTATTGTCCTACATTAAAATCGAAAAATTTTGAAGGATTCAATGGGTGGTATTCAGTAAAAGTGGCGGCCGAGATAAATATTCAAAACAGATGAGAGCCACTTATTTAAGATCTTCAAGACACACCGCTCCAAATTCACCTACAAAATAAATGAGAATTCTCCGCGAAATATTTTTAAATATGTTTAGACGGAAAGTGCAGTAAAAAATAATGATTGGGCGGATTGTTGCAAAGAAAACCCATTTTCGTACTACGCTAAAAAACACTTTTTTACAATGGTTCATTTTAATGAACCTTTATAATGTAATGTTATATTATCCGGTTTTCGACATTCACCGATGGTCTTTTCCGTACATATAGGAGTTAAATATCTCTAATAAAGCCCGCTTTGATTACCTTAAAAGTTTTAGATATTCTTCCTATGCCATTCAAATGAATGAAACCCGTGGTTTCTAATGCAATGGCTCTAACGAGCTTTAGCATTATAACCTTAGTCGTAAAAGGAACTGGAATAAATTCCAAAAAATCTACCACCGAAAAATATACACACATTTAATATATAAACAAAGAAAATTGTATTTTTTTGTAATATTTGAACATTCTGTTTGAAAATTTAACATTAATTTTAATTAAAGCACACTTAATCCATCCTCTTAGTAAGAGTTCAAGCAGCTTAAAAGAACTTTAAATAAAATTAATATTAAAAGTTCAAGCTTTAACTTTTGAACCCCTTTTATATTGCTTTGATTTCTCTACGATGAAAAATGTATGCTTTAAAGAAGACTTGCGAGAGGAAGTGGATAGTCTGGATGGTCGAGGACTACTGTCCCCACAGTTACAACACACACAAATGTCTCCTTTAGATGTGGCTGTTGTTGGACGCAAGGTAGCCGTGCTATCTTTGCTGCCTGGACTTGAGAAACGTATCTTTTTGCCTCTTTCCTGAGGTCTCTCATTCCTTGCTGGGCTTGTTGGCTCATTATTGCGAAGCTTACTATTCGGACAGTTACACTTTTTAGGCGGTCCAGTTCCTGAAGCGCGCTGACTATCACGCCGTGATACACGACGAGTGCTATCTTCGGGCTTACCCGCCTGTTGGGCTCCTTGATTGCCTTTGTTAGGTTTACGATTACCATTCTGACCAGTGTTGCCGGTACCTTTAGATGCCCCAGGTCTATTACGAGAACCATTATCATTTCCTTTACTACCGGTATTCCCGCGATCTTTAGATGCCCCAGGTCTATTACGAGACCCATTACGACCAGTATTGCCGCGATCTTTAGATGGTCCAGGTCTATTACGAGAACCATCATCATTCCCTTTACTACCGGTATTCCCGCGATCTTTAGATGCCCCAGGTCTATTACGAGACCCATTACGACCAGTATTGCCGCGATCTTTAGATGGCCCAGGTCTATTACGAGAACCGTCATCATTCCCTTTACTACCGGTATTCCCGCGATCTTTAGATGTCCCAGGTCTATTACGAGACCCATTACGACCAGTATTCCCGCGATCGTTAGATGCCCCAGGTCTATTACGAGAACCATCATCATTCCTTTTACTATCTGTATTCCCGCGATCTTTAGATGCCCCAGGTCTATTTTGAGACCCATTACGACCAGTATTGCCGTAATCTTTAGATGCCCCAGGTATATCACGAGAACCATCATCATTCCCCTTACTACCGGTTTTCCCACGATCTTTAGATGCCCCAGGTCTATTATAAGAATCATCATCATTCCCTTTGTTTTTGTTGCGACCATTCTTACGGCTCTTAGTCCTTTTACGATAAGCACGTCGTTTAGCTTTGTTTTTGCGAGGTTTATCATCATCAGCTGCTCCAGTTTTACTCTTATGGGAATCATTTTTATCCTTCCCTTTGCTTTTCTGTGACTTTTCTTCAGGTCTTATATACTTAGGAAAGCCGGGTTGAGAAGCTACTGTCAGGTCTCCCAGTTTATTACGCAGATGATTAAGTATCTGTTGCTGCTTAGCAAGCGCACCAGCAGCCATTGTCAATGGTTTTTTTTTCTCCCTTGGCGTCTGACGTTTACTATCATTCGCACGCTGATAAACACCAGCGGGCTGATAATCATCCGCATAATTCTTGCCGTTCTTACGACGCTTACTATAGACACGCTGCTTTCCATCCGCTCCCTCATCATCATAAGCGCTCTGATAATCATCTCCGCGCTGCTTACGATCGGAACGCTGCTTTTTATCAGGACTCTGGATACCATATGCACGCTGCCTTCCATCCGCTCCCTGATCATCATACGCGCTCTCTCCGCGTTGCTTACCATAGGGACTCTTGTTACCACCCACACGCTGCTTTCCAGCAACTCCCTCATCATCATAAACGGCCTGATAATCATCTCCGCGCTGCTTGCCATCGGAACGCTGCTTTTTATCCGGACGCTGGATACCATATGCACGCTGCCTTCCATCCGCTCCCTGATCATCATACGCGCGCTCTCCTCGTTGCTTACCATTGGAACGCTGCTTACCATGCACACGCTGCTTTCCAGCTACTCCGTCATCATCATAAGCGGCCTGATAATCATCTCCGCGCTGCTTGCCATCGGAACGCTGCTTTTTATCCGGACGCTGGATACCATATGCACGCTGCCTTCCATCCGCTCCCTGATCATCATACGCGCGCTGTCCACGTTGCTTACCATTGGAACGCTGCTTACCATACGCACGCTGCCTTCCAACCGCTCCCTGATCATCATACGCGCTCTGATAATCATCTCCGCGCTGCTTACGATCGGAACGCTGCTTTTTATTCGGATGCTGGATACCATATGCACGCTGCCTTCCAGCCGCTCCCTGATCATCATACGAGCGCTCTCCGCGTTGCTTACCATTGGAACGCTGCTTACCATCCACACGCTGCTTTAAATCCGCTCCCTCATCATCATAAGCGGCCTGATAATCATCTCCGCGCTGCTTGCCATCGGAACGCTGCTTTTTATCCGGACGCTGGATACCATACGCAGGCTGCCTTACATCTGCTCCCTCATCATCATACGCGCGCAGATAATCATCTCCGCGCTGCTTACCATCGGAACGCTGCTTATAGTCCGTACGCTGCTTACCATCCACATTTTGCTTTCCATCCACTCCCTGATCATCATACTCACGCTGATTATCATCACCGCGCTTCCTACCATCGGAACCCTGCTTATTATCCGCACGCAGCTTTCCATCCACTCGCTGCTTTCCATCCGCTACATCATCATCTTTTGCGCGCTTAGAATCATACCATCGCTGCTTATCATCCCCTCGCTCAATACCATCCGCTCGATGATCACTTTCCGCCTCATGCAATACAATACGCTCCAATTGTCGCAGTAGCTGCTGCTGCTCGGAGCCCTTCGCCTTGGTCACTTGTCTTAGACGTAATTGTACACGCGCATTTTGCGTGGTCATCTTAAAGAGTTCATCCTGAAGTTCCTCAACTTCCTCCTCCAGCTTACGCTCATATTCTGTTGATTCGCGGGAACGTATCTCTCCGTTTTCATCCAGCTCGCTATAACGCAATGTATCTGAGCCTTTGAACCCAGCCTTCAAAAGACTCTCCTGATATGACTTATTGACTGGGACATCACATCGACATTTAGATGTCGACATTTTGTCCCCGCGCAAAGTCTTTGAGCTGCTATATTTTATTGTATTTTATATTATTCTATTGTCTACTATTTTATTGTATTTAAAATTTTTAAAAGAGAATTTTGAAGTTTAGCCAAATGTATTCTGAACTATAATGAGAAACAACATAGTTGAATTGATGAGGATAAATGAAAGGCAATCTTAATTATTTGTTGGTGGAGCTGAGGGGAAACTACTCATTGAAACGGCGAGCTCTGTGAAAAAGATGGCTAAGCATAAGCGCTTCGATCCATACTACAGTACAGGTTCAAAATATGCATATCCATAAATACATTTTTTTTTCAATATCCTATTCTATTTTTTGGATACAAAGATATTTGAAGAAAATTCAGGCTCGTAAAGTTTTTTTTCCTATCAAAAGTTATTATTGTCCTACATTAAAATCGAAAAATTTTGAAGGATTCAATGGGTGGACACACCGCTCCAAATTCACCTACAAAATAAATTAGAATTCTCTGCCAAATATCTTTAAATATGTTTAGACGGAAAGTGCAGTAAAAAATAATAATTGGGCGGAAAGAAGACCCATTTGCGTGCTTCTAGAAAATTACGCTCAGAAACACTTCTTTACTAAGGCTAATTTTTCGTGTAATCTAATATTATCCGGCTTTCGATTATCTCATAGGAGTTAAATGTCTCTTTTGATAAAGCCCGCATTTATTACATTTAAAGGTTTAGAGATTCTTCTTATGCCATTCAAATGATCAAAATAACTTCGTGAGGCCCACGCCGTGGTTTCTAATGCAAAGGCTCTAACGAGCTTTAGCCTTATAATCTTAGTTGTAAAAGGAACTGGAATAAATTCCAAAAAATCTACCACCGAAATATATACACATTTTAATATATAAACAAAGAAAATTGTAATATTTGAACATTCTGTTTGAAAATTTAACATTAATTTTATTTAAAGCAAACTTTAAATAAAATTAATATTAAAAGTTCAAGCTTTAACTTTTGAGCCCCGTTTATATTGCTTTGATTTCTCTACGATGTAAAATGTATGCTTTAGCGAAGACTTGCGAGAGGTAGTGGATAGTCTGGATTGTCGGGGACTACTGTCCCTACAGGTACAACACACACAAATGTCTCCTTTAGATGTGGCTGTTGTTGGACGCAGGGTAGCCTCGCTATCTTTGCTGCCTGGACTTGAGAAACGTATCTTTTTGTCTCTTTCCTGAGATTTCTCATTCCTTGCTGGGCTTGTTGGCTCATTATTGCGAAGCTTACTATTCGGACAGTTGCACTTTTTAGGCGGTCCAGTTCCTGAAGCGCGCTGACTATTAGTGCTATCTGCGGGCTTACCCGCCTGTTGACCTCCTTGATTGCCTTTGTTAGGTTTACGATTACCATTCCGACCAGTATTGCCGCGATTTTTAGATGCCCCAGGTCTATTACGAGAACCATCATCATTCCCTTTACTACCGGAATTCCCGCGATCTTTAGATGCCCCAGGTCTATTACGAGACCCATTACGACCAGTATTGCCGCGATCTTTAGATGGCCCAGGTCTATTTCGAGAACCATCATCATTCCCTTTGTTTTTGTTGCGACCATTCTTACGGCTCTTAGCCCTTTTACGATAAGCAGGTCGTTGAGCTTTGTCTTTGCTAGCTTTATCATCATCAGCAGCTCCAGTTTTACTCTTATGAGAATCATTTTTATCCTTCCCTTTGTTTTTCTGCGACTTTTCTTTGGGTCTTACATACTTAGGAAAGCCGGGTTGAGAAGCTTCTGTCAGGTCTTCCAGCTTATTACGCAGCTGATTAAGTATCTGTTGCTGCTTAGCATGCACACCAGAAGCCATTGTCAATGGTTTTTTTTTCTCCCTTGGCGTCTGACGTTTATTTTCATTCGTACGCTGATAATCACCTTCGGGCTGATAATCATCCGCGCGCCGGTTACCATTCACGCGCTGATTATCATCCCCGCGGTGCTTATCATCCGCTTGATGCTTGCCGTCCGTACGCCGCTTACCATAAACACGTTGCTTACCATCCGCTCCCTGATCATAATAAGCGCTTTGATAATCATTTCCGCGTTGCTTACCATGGGAACGCTGCTTTTTATCTGCACGCTGGATACCATACGTAAGCTGCCTTCCATCCGCACCCTGATCATCATACGCGCGCTCTCCGCGTTGCTTACCATTGGAACGCTGCTTACCATCCACACGCTGCCTTCCATCCGCTTCCTCATCTTCATACGCGCTCTGATAATCATCTCCACGCTGCTTACCATTGGAACGCTGCTTTTTATCCGCACGCTGGATACCATACGCAAGCTGCCTTCCATCCGCTCCCTGATCATCATACGCGCGCTCTCCACGTTGCTTACCATTGGAACGCTGCTTACCATCCACACGCTGCTTTCCATCCGCTCCCTCATTATCATAAGCGCTCTGATAATCATCTCCGCGCTGCTTACCATTGGAACGCTGCTTTTTACCCGCACGCTGCATACCATCTGCACGCTGCCTTCCTTCCGTTTCCTGATCACCAATCGCGCGCTGATAATCATCTCCGCGCTGCTTACCATCGGAACGCTGCTTTCCATCCGCTCGCTGCTTTCCATCCGCTACATCATCGTCTTTTGCGAGCTTATAATCATTTCCTCGCTGGTTATCATCCCCTCGCTGCTTACCATCCGCTCGATGATTACTTTCTGCCTCATGCAATATAATACGCTCCAATTGTCGCAGTAGCTGCAGCTGCTCGGAGCCCTTCGCCTTGGTCACTTGTCTTAGACGGAATTGTACACGCGCATTTTGCGTGGTCATTCGAAAGAGTTCATCCTGAAGTTCCTCAACTTGCTCCTCCAGCTTACGCTCATATTCTGTTAATTCGCGGGAACGTATCTCTCCGTTTTCATCCAGCTCGCTATAACGCAATGTATCTGAGCCTTTGAACCCAGCCTTCGAAAGACTCTCCTGATATGACTTATTGACTGGGACATCACATCGACATTTAGATGTCGACATTTTGTCCCCGCGCAAAGTCTTTGAGCTGCTATATTTTATTGTATTTTATATTATTCTACTGTCTACTATTTTATTGTATTTAAAATTTTTGAAAAAGAATTTTGAAGTTTAGCCAAATGTATTCTGAACTATAATGAGAAACAACATATTTGAATTGATGAGGATAAATGGAAGCCAATGGGATTCGGGGGAAAAATTGGATTAGGTTGTGGTGGGCTTAGTTCTGCTTGATGGACCTGTCCCACTCAAAAAGTTGATGGAAAACTGGTAAAAGATGACAAAGACGCGCATTATGCAATTCTTCAACGACATTCTATTCTAAATAGAAATTATTTGGTTGGTCAGGGATTTATATTCCAATCAGAAAATAAACTAAGGCATACTTTGAGATTGTTAAGCCATGATTTGAAAAATAAAAGGACCTTGGTGTACCCAAGGGATTCGTCACCTCAACTATCTGACATCAATATTTTTCAGCTACTCTGAGGAAAAAGCCAGATATAGTAGTGGAAACGCTTCACAAACTCAACCAAAGAATGCTCAAAAGAAATATGTGCCGCAGAGTTCAAGGCCAAAAACACTTATTTTCAAGAAAATCGCCTTCGTTCGTTTCAATAAATTTTTTTTAATATAACATTGTTCCAATTGTCATTAAAAGAGAATACTTCATAAGATGTGCCAAGAAAAGGCTAATCAAAGCTTATTTATGAAGGAATAATCAAACTTTTGGCGTGTACTGTAGATACGGCCCATAAGTAGAACTGATGAGAATTGAAGCTGTATCTGCACAAACTGCAGTTCTTCGAACACCTTCTAGACGGATACCTGCATACATGAAGGATGATGTGGAATAGCTTTAAGAATCGTGAGTAGCAGTCACGCGGCGTTGTAGACTCTGATTAAACCTTGAGCAATGTCGAGGCCCTTTGATCTAACAGGAGTAACACAGGGCACTATACAATGTCGATCAAGGTCAATGAGTTAAAGATCGGATACAAAGGTACGCATAAAATAAAATAAGTTATTTCGATTGGTGTCCCAGGTAATATCCAGAACGGTGGGTTAGGTTGAGTACGCAGTTCATATAGTGACTGGGATAACCCAGAGGTCATGAGGTCCATAGTGTTGCTTTAACTTTTGAGAGGGAGGAAAGGACGAAATGGAGGGATCGTGGATCAATAGCTGTAGGGTATCCCTAAACGACTAAGTCTCTCATTTTGAGGATTCGACAAAAGCAGCCAGATCCGCTGTGAGCACATAGGCTAGACTACCCAGATCCTCAAAGAATGGTTTGGATTCGCCGCCGGAAAGTCGCATAGCAGGTGTTGGATGCTTTTTATCTCTTCCCCATCTCCGCAGCTGCGGTAAAAAACATGATGGGAAACGTGCAGCCTCTCAGCCATATAGCTTATGGTGCAGTGTCCCGTTTTAGCTCCTACCACCATCCTGGTCCTATTTTTATTGAAGCGTAGGAGTTCGTTTTGCGTTATATCTCGCCAGAGTGCTTGGGAGATGCGACCACCGTACAACATGTCCCATTCTCTTTCCGCCAGAGCTCTAGTAATGGTTTTTCTATGTCCGTACCCGCAAGGTCAGCTGCCAGCGCTGAGCCGTACCCCAGAGTGTCCCGGGTCACAGCAGAGTGGGACTGAGTAGTCATGAATGCGGTTGAGCACTAGCGTCGTGTTACGGATCAGCTTACTCTTTATGGTATGCGATGACAGAGCTTTGATTGCAGCCTGACTATCGACAAGAATTACAATGCTCCTTGCACTTCCGTCCAAGGTGTGATTAAGTCAAGTCGGTGGGACTTGGCGCCCGCAAAACTTTACTCCTATCTATTACTGAAGGGAATCTTTTTTTTTTAATTTTTTCTTGTCTCTAAAAGCTTCTTTAGCCAAAATTACCCATGTACCACTTCCAGCTGAATACTTTTTTATGCTCTACGACATCCATTTTAAATTGGTAATTAAAAAATAGCCTTAAAGACTTTTCAAACCTAGAACTGTCCTTTTTCTTCCATACGAAATATACTACGGCACACTGAATGCCCCAAGGACGGGTATGATGAAAGACAGGCTTAGTTTGAAAGTTCTCACTAATAATTTGTTTACTCCCGCTCATATAAAGGACTAAGGAAGTCCACATGTATTGAATGCTCATTAAAACCGAAAGAACCGGAAGAACCGGACTCAAAAAGTCTGTCGCACAATCAAAAATTAAATTTCCAGTAACTGAACTGGTCTCCAATACATACATTACATTAAGCCAAAAACAACTACCAACAACAACAACTCGTGTAGATGAAATACGTGCCCCAAACACATGTGGCAACAAAACAAGCGAAATCCGCCGTGCAACAAGCTGAAAAATTGCCAGTTGTAATCAATGCGCAACATGGACTTCACTACTCCAATAGTATCAGTTGGAGATAGGAGGACGGAGCGTGTGTGAGGCATCTCTAGTTCACAAACAAAAGTTGCCACAGGGGTCCAAAGCTGAACGCTAACCAAATTACATGTACCCAAAAGATTTTAGCTTGTTGCAGCAATTGATTTGGCTGACACGAGTAGCCGTTGTTGCACCTGTTCAATGCCTCTGACAGCGGCTCAAATGCAGGCAAGGATTGCTGACAAAATGGATGTGCCACCTCCGACGCATGGGGCATTCAATGTAAGCGGATGAACATGAAAACTATATAAGATTTTAGGCAAATGCGCTGCCGCCATGTGTGTGTATTTTGTAGTGAGTGTGTATTTGTGCAGGCATCCTTTGGCAAGGATTTTATTCGAAAGCTGATTACAAAAAAATGGTAGTTGATGCTGTTTTTTGTTGCATACTTTGCGGCGGAGAATTAAAATGGACGCTAAATGTAATGAATTGCTTAGATGGAAATATTTTTTAAATGGTATTATTTCTTCTATTAATTTAAAAATCATAAAGGTAAACGATTTAGTTTTGAAGTTTGCCAATTTTCTCGAAACCTTGAGCACATATTAATCGATTGATCGATAAATGAAATTTATGTTATTATTATGAATTCTCAATTTCACCCTTCATTGGGTATCGAAATTATGAAAAAAAATTAAATCTACATTTTATATCGAGAATCTCCCAATCTCCAATTGTACGACCTATATTATCGTTTCTTTATTTTTTGTAAAATTTTTGTTTTATCATTTTTATTTTTCGAAATTCAGTTTACGTATCAACAGTCATCAGCTGTGCTCATGGATAATTCTTTAAACCCTACCACAAATTTTTACCACAGCAAAAATTTTCTCTTGAACGACTTTCTTCTGTTTTGTCAAGGATTTAGACTAAAACCTGCTTTTGGGACCATTTATAGGCAGCAGCAACTACTTTGCGCCTCAGCCGCTCCCAAGACTTGCAACCACCAATAAGCCGGCCGGCCGGCATTTTAACTTGAGGCAGGTTCATTCTGCCGCTTGGCGGCGCTTCGTGCTCGTAAATCAAGGATGCTTCGTGTGGCAGTCGGCTGAGTTGGCTTTGGCGCCGCACAAAAATGACATTTCGAAATGTCAGCTGTCAGCAGTTTGTGGCTTTGAAATGTGGAGCATACAATTGTGCGCCAAACGTGAGAGAGAGAGCGAGTAAGAGAGCGGCATTACTTGTCAATGAGCAAACGGGAGAGCCGCTGAGAGAGCGCGCACACGTGTAGGTGCTGTGCCTCTTTTTTTATAGCAACTTCGTTCGTGCCGCTTCCGGTGAAACAATATGGCATAGTGGAACACTTTAAGTCTCTTTTATGGTAGCTTTAGGCAATTTAAGAGCGCGTTTTGTTTACTTAAGAGAAGCCACTGGAAATGCTGTTTTTAGTTGCTGCAAATTATTTATGATAACTTTTTATTTGCAAACAGCCTTGAAGTGTTTACATATGTAATAAATGGAATGCAAAACTATTCATTAACAAATGCTAGACAGACAAACACATATGTATATACCTAATACATAAGCTTATAATAACGAAAAATATTCTTTTAAGGAATTATTGGAATTTTTGTTCCCAAAAAAAGAAAAGTTTTAATTAAATAGCTCTAGATTTTTTAAAGCAATCTTTTTTATGCAATTTATCAATTAGTTTCCTTTAACTCCGCTTGGAGCCTAGGGCTACAATTTATACAATAAGTGCGTTGAATAAGTTGGTCTAACTTCACAAAAGAGGAATTGATGAAATTTTTAATCATATAAGGCAAAACTGATAAGATTGAGCAGGCAAATTGATATACATTTTTGTGGAAACTGAGATATCGGAGACCATAGATACTAGATACAAAAATGACCAAAGATACTAAATTATCCCAATGCATTTGTTTGTCAAATTGATTGGATATCTGGCTTTTTTTACCCTTAGCAGAACTTTTATATTTATAGCTATGCTTTCAAATCTTTGGTCCTTTTACTTAAAAGTGGTATGAAAGACTGTTTATAAGTATAAGTCACATCTTCTTTTTTCAAGACATTGTTCTTTCGTGCATGGCCTGAGCTTAGCGTAAAACATCATTCCACACTTCTCTAATTAATTACCATAAGGAACGTATTTTGTCTAGATCTAATTTGTTTGTGAAAAAGGTTCTAAATGCTGATAAATCAGAAACTAAATAACCTTTCCAAATATGTAAAAGTTGCTTGCAATATAATAGGGTTTTATGCTGAATTTTATCAAATATCTAACACTTTTTCAAAGATTTAAGAAATCGGCAAAGAAATTTAAAAGAAAATCATTTCTGTGCACCCGACACTATTTTAAAAATAATCAGTTTATCATATAAAATTATTTAAATAATAACAGTAGTAGCTACTCTTCAATGAGTCTAATCTCTATCCGCTTACCTTATATTAATATAATAAAATATTCTAGAAAATTTTTTCAAAATATTATTTCTTAAAAAAACTAACCTTTAAGTTACTTTTATAAATTATTCTTTTTCAGACGAATTATTACTGGACTTGAGTAAGTCAATGAATTCCTTAAAAACATCAAGGCACCTCTTGTCTGTTTTAAGCCTGGCTTGTGACCATAATTTAGACAAAATTAAAAAATTGTGATTAATTTTAAATTACTTTCTGCAAAAATTTTTTGGGAGATCGATATATTACCTAAAAAAATTAACACTAAATTTTAAAAACAAATACATGCATTATTTCATGTTTAGAAATTAAACAGCCTACTAGATAAAATCAATCAATAGAGAATGTCCTAACCTTTCCATAGATAATATCAATAAACAATGCAAGATACTTCGATATAGCTGAATTTTTCGTATTTGAATCCAATGTTGACTATAGGTAACAGCGGGCCTGAAAGGGTTAATAGGGATTATCCTAGTACCTCCAAGGCGACAATTTAAAAAAGGTAATCTCGAGGCTTTTTTTTATTTTAAAATTACAAAAATGTTTTAAAACCAGCATTACTTCAAAAAGGCTATGTAGAGATTATCTACATAAATAAAAAAAATTTAGATACAAATTGTAATACCTGGAATAACCCCTTCAGGGCAATACTAAATGCCTTCTTAGAAAGAAAAAAAAAAAGAGAACATATTCAGCTGGAATAAAGATTGAATTAATACGACTAGCCTTAAGGCAGATGAACTACTTCAAATCATATAAAGGCTCAAGGAAACCACTCCTATAGGCAAGAGCTCCCTAAGACTACTGAGGAGACTACTTTGGATACATTGAAGTCCCAGAGACATCTCAATAAGTCACCATAAACTAGATATTTTTGCAGATTGCTCACAGTTCACATTTACTAAGTGAGGCCTTATGCTCCGCTGGGAGTCTAGGGAGATAGCTCTAACCAGAAATATGTCATACTGATAGAATGAGAATAAAATGGAACTAATTTAAGTAATAAAGTCACATTCCCTTCCTGTTGTATCGATCTGCTCTAGATCAGATCTTATGATTACGGAACTTTTTCCTAATAAGAAATTTAGATCTCTTCTCTTAAGTCGGGCGACTTGGGCTGATGGTAGCCCCTGTGGAAACCCCCGGTGGAAATAATGGTTCAGAGACGGCTCCAAAACTGAGCAGGGTGTAGGTGATGGAATCGTTGGACCGAACACCAGAATCTCTACTGCAATAAGCATCTGGCCCAACTTCTTTCAAGCGGAGATTTATGCCATTGAGATCTGCGTTCTCAGTATCCTTCTCAAGGGAACTAGGGGAGCAAACATATGCATTAATTCAGATAGCCAAGCAGCTATTAGGATATTGTCATCCTGGAGCATCTCTTTCAGGATGGTTAAAGAATGCCATGACTACCTCCCGGAACAAAGTCGTGCTATGTTTGGTGCATGGACACTCGGGAGTGGAAGGTAACACGATCGCTGACGATCTAGCACGACAGGGTGCCTCCACCCTGACCACATCTCCTGCGCCGTTTTGTGGTATTGGTTGGTCCGCAATCAAAACCATAATAAAGAAATGGGCTGCAGGAGTATATAGGAGATACTGGTTCTCCCTTCCGCGGCTTCGTCAAGCAAAAGTGCTTGTCAAACTTCTGGATGTGATTAAGACAAAAGGTATTGGCAGAGCGGACCTAAAGCATCTGGTAGCTAACTATCTGGCCACCACACTGTTAGATACCATCTACAGAAAATTGGCCTATCGGAATCTGCAGAGTGCATGCTCTGTCTAGATGACGATGAGACCACCAGACATATTCTCTATGACTGCCCAGCGCTGGTATGGGACAGAGCCTGTCACATGGAAAAGGAACGGAGTAGTCCCGTCCATCTCAGGTCAATACCAACAAAAGACCTACTGCTATTCATGTGGAAAGCGGAAAGTCTTTTGCTTTAACTTAAGGGAATGGTACAAAAGACGTTTCTACGAAAAAAAAAAAAATTATATAATAAAGTTAAACTAAGGAGCTTAGATATTTGCCCAAAACAATATCTATTAATTCAAGACACCACTGTTGGGATTTAGCTATAAACTTTAGGTCCCTTTTTTATTTATCGTTATTAATACAGATCTCCATGCTCCGCCCAGGGGCGACTGACAAAATAGTCAGTCAAGGGAAAATGAATAAGGAGCTTTGAGGTTTGCATTTGGCATAGCAGGATCAGGATCACATCAACATCGCAATGCAAGCAATGCGTTGGAATCCCTTTCAGCAAGGAGGGCGCAGAGTTGGAAGACAAAGTATCACCTAGAGAAGATCCCCAGAAACTGAAAATAAATTTCTGGAATTAAGCTGGGACGAATTAAGAAAAATAGCCCAAAATCGTGTTCGATGGAAAATGATAATTGAAGACACCCTATGCTCCAATAGAAGATAAACGTTATGATATATATAGCTGAATGACATTGCATTCTTCGCTCAGATTTTTAATAGCCACTTTATTTTTCCGTATGAAGATTCAAAGACGATCCCTAAATCCTTCACTTTTTTAACAGTTTCTATTATTTGTTGATAGCGACTCGATTTCGACTTGCAAAGTCCTTTTGTTTCTGCAAGAAATCATTTGCAAATACGACTTTTCACATAGAGTCATCCTTTTAGAAGCTCTTCTCATGCGAGCCAGCCAACTTGGACGCCTGTTGGCGATAGAATGCGCTGCCAAACTAAAAAGTCCAGTCATTGCAAGCTCCAAAAAAAAGTGCAACAGCATGCTATAAACTGAGAGAGCTCAGAGAGCGAGCTGAGAGCGCCTGTGAGACAGAGAGAGAGCAATGCATTCAAATGCGCCACAACAACAACAAAAGCCCAAGCAGCAGTTAATAAATTATTTTAAAATATTTTTATAATAATTATCAGTTTTTTATGCCAGCTCAGTTATAGTTTCTGATAACAAAATAACACGCATACGACCCATATGCCGTGTCAGTCAGCGTCAACTTCATAATGAGCTTTGGGCACATCGTGCGGAACACTTTGGAATGGGTCAGTCAGCATTCAAATCACGAATGCTGCGTTTACTACACGTGTGTTTGTGTGTGTGTGAGTGTGTAAAGTATCTGTGTGCATGTGTTTGTGTATCTGTGTGCTTTGTTTGCTTTTGTGTTGGCATTTTCCGAACAGTTCGCATTGAAAGGCTTGCGCTACGATGATTGCTCCGACTCTTCTGACTACTCCGACTACTCCGACTGGCCCGACTGGCAGCCAGCTCGATTTGTTTTCAACTGCAAATTTCCCAGCGAATTTCGAACCGTGTGCAGTTTTCATCAGTTGCAAACGAACAATTTAAGCGAGAAGTTCACAACGTGCGGCCAAAACGGCGCAGCAGCAGCTCGAACTAAAAGCGAATTAAAGTTGCAGATTTAAAACGTAGTAGAAGAAATTTTGTGCGAAATAAAAACCCAAAGCTGCTACAAACTAATCACATATATATATAAAATTGGTAATAAACGTGGCCGCGTGGCTAATTATAGGGCAAGTTAAAGCGCTTTACGCCTGGCCTTGTCTCTGGTCTGTTGGTCTCTTGGCTTTTTGGCCAATAACTCGTCGCGTGTTTTGCCGTGAAAAGTTTTCAACCGATCCTGACGTTCGTAAAATTGTGTGCCAGTTTTCCCAGCGTTTTTTTGTGTGTCTGGCAGCTGGCAGCTGTTTTTCATGCTTGCACTTATTGTTAGTTTTTCCCCCAACGTAGCCGGCTTGTGTGAAAAATGCAATGAAAACTTGTGCGTATGTGTTAAATTATATAGTATATATATATAGTTAGGGCATTGCAACATATGGAAATTGGCAAAAGGAAATGACAGCAGCAGTGACTACTGGAAAAACTGCATTTGGCATTGTCGAAAACTTTTCTGGCCAGTGTTTATAAAGCTGGCAATTTGAGGCATAAAATCATTTTATATCCCAGAGCTATCCTTCAATTTGAAATGCAATGCCAGCATTTTGAACTGGCTGCAGTTGAACCGAGCGCCCAAATGTAGGCAATAGATTTTGTATAGAGCATGCAAAGCTTGTGGCATTGTTGAGTTGATTCAATTTGAAGCATTTGTTGTGTGCGTTGGTTGGCTCTCAATGCATAAAAAGATAGTTTTGTGGTTTAGCTGTGGCAAGGCTTAAAATTGCGCCTTAGCATTGAATGCAGTTGAAAGCTGTATAGAAGTATCTTCTACCAAGATAGAGTGTTTTATGGAATAGACTTTGCTGCCTTATTAAATTTTGAATAATAAAATATCTCAAAAAGCGTTTTTGTGTGCTTAGATACTCCCAGCTAATGCCACAAGTACGTAAAGCTTATTTGCTGTATACTGCAAGATACTCTTTAGCCGAATTTTGGTTCAAGACCAATCCACCCATATGCCAAAAATATGGTATAAGCGCATTGTAAGCCAAAATCAATATGTCAGTGTGTCAGAAATTTCGTAGAGTTCATGGAATATTTATAAATGCAGCAATTTTTGATAGCAGGGTTTAAAAACAAAACCATCTGAAAGTATCTGCCAAAAGTTTAAACTCAGCAGGGTTTTAGGAACTTAAGATACGAAAGCTGCTTATGCGTTTAAAAGTATCTTATGAACTTTGGCGCACTTAGAAGATTATAAAGATTATATTTTAAGCGCTGTTTACTGGAATACCTTAGAAATTAAGGTAATTTAAAGTGAATTGCCATCAATAAATTATCATCTTTTTGCCAAGCTTAAAAATTAAGATAAATATCTTAACTTAGTCTATATTTTTGGCCACATTATTTAATAGGAAAAACTGCGGTAGTTGTTTGGTAAAACTGAAACGTGTTTAAATAAAGACTACTTACATTCAAAAACTAATTTGAAGCTGATAAAGGTTCAAAGGAATTTGAAGTATAAAGGAGTTGAAATATAAGTAAGTTTTGCTTGAATCAATGTGTTTGAGTTGATCAAATATTTATTTAGATAAAGTTTTATACATAAAATTTGTTTAAACAAGTTTATAAGTAATTTTAAAAAGAAAAAATAGCGCAAAAGTCATAAAAAAGAAAAACTTTAGCGTATCTAGGCAGCATAATAATATAATAAATATTAAAAACAAATAAATAACAAATCTTCTTATTAATTTAAAAAAAAAAATATTACAACGCGTATCTGTGCAAAATAATTCCGCGTTTAACTTAATTAAACCATAAATAATTTATATAAAATAAATAAATATTGCCTTAAATAAATAAAAAGTAAGCTAATAAATTTCCACAATATAATACACAAATAAATTGATTTGAACATTAAGACAAGGCGTTTCATAATTTGGGTAAGTGCCATATTCAATTTAATATTTTATAAATCATTTATGTATTTGTAATTTAATATATAAAAACAAATAGTGTTGCAAATTAATAATACATAATTTCATTATATAAAAACAAATTTGTGTGAAATTGTAAAACTTGACATTGTTTATTATGAATCTGAAATGTGTTTTGTTTTGATTTAATAAATTGTGCAATGTTCAAGAGCATTTGAATAAAAAGAATAAATGTGGGAAATCGATTTTCTATTTAAATTTTCAGCTATGAAAATTTAATTTGTTTTTACAGAACCATAAATGGTTTTCTACAAAATGTAAAATGTAGCACTGATTATTCGAAATAAATAAGAATTATTTGCTAAATAGTTGGCAGGTAGATAAGACAGTTTGTGACTAAAATATAAAATAAATTATTAATAAAAATTAATTAATTAAAAAAAAAATGATTACACATTAAATTAGAAAATATACAAAGATGAATGGTCTACCCAAATGTTTTATGTAGTATAGACTAGTGAGAACTTTATTATTATTATGTTTTTTATTATTTATTTTTAAAAAATTTTAAATAAGCTGGTCGTTCCCGTAACGATAAACTTCAAATTTTTAATTAATTTTTTTTAAATAAAAATATATTTTTGTTTGGATTATTGCATTTATTTTGGTTAAAATAATTATTTATTACTCGGGGTTTTTTAAAGTTCTGCAATCGAAGGTTTTAGACAACTTCATAAATGGCGAAATTTTTCTTTTTATGAATTTAATTCATCATTTCCATAAACTTATAATAATATTTCGCGAAGACAGCATCTGGCCTTAAGATTTTAATTTTATAATTATTTAATTTGTATAAGTCCTTAACGATCCAAAAAAGTATGGTTTTTAAACACTTTTGGGTCAAAGAAATTAAATTTAAATTATTATTAAATTAAACATTGTAAAATTGTAGAAACATGTTGGCTTAGTGATTACAGATTAGGCTCCTTTACGCTCTATGACGCTTAGTTTATGAGTTATAGCCCTTTAAACATGGAAAAAAATTTTTATTAAAAATTAAATTAATTTTAAATAAACAAATTTTTATAGAATTTACCTTTATGTATTTTTATATTGCCTTTTTAATATGTAAATTTGTATGATAAATTTTATAAAAAGATGTTTCGATGTTCATAATTTTTCTTACAAAAGTTGTAAAATAATAAAATGATCGTCGAGGGCCCCAGTTGCTAGTGTTCAGTAAATTAGTATTAAGTTTAGTATTAAATACTATATTTAATTTTGTTAAAAAAAATAAAAATAAAATGATCCACATGTAGGTAAAAACTTTTTAGAGAGACCCTTAATGGTTTTAACAATAAAAAAGTTTTTATAAAAAATTGAAATTAAATGCTGGTAAATAAATTAAATTTTTTAAAACGCTTTGTGCTGCTTCTCATTGTATTTTTGAAATTACTTCAAAAAGGTTTATCATGAAACTTCCAACTTTTTAGCTTACAAAAATTGCAATATATAAAAATTTCATAAAACATACATTAATTAAAAAATTTTAGAGAGTTAATTTACACACAAAAATGTCCTAAAACAAATTAAAACATTTAGGAGAGCCCAACAAATTTTTTTCTGAATAAAATGAATTCTACAATAAATTATTTTTAATGAATAGCCCTACCGAAATTAATTTTAGAATCGTTTGTCCGGATATTTTTCATTGTATTTTTCAAATTAACTTAAAACTGCTTTAAACGAGGTATATTTATTCATTCTACAGAATGGAAAATAATCCAAAACCAACATTGTTTTTATAAGAAGTGTTACAGATCTTCTGAATAAAAACAATTTTGATACAAATTTTAAAAGGTTCTCAAAATTATAAAATAGTTGCAATAATAATAAAAATACAAAAGCATCATTAAATAAAAAATTAAAGAGAGACCATCAATGTGTTTTACTTAATAAAATAATCAGTAAATTATAATATTTTATAAATAAAAAAAAATTTTTAACAAGAAATTCCAAAAAAGCGCCCTTACCGAAATAAATTTAGAAAACATTTTTATCGTCATTATGCTTCTGAAATAAGTTCAAAAGAGTAATTTTTTTTTTCTACTAAAATAAAAAAGATCTAAAATAAGGAATAATACATAAAAAATTGTATAGGGATATCTCAATGAAAAACAATTTTAATAGAATGCCCTTACCCAAATTGAGGTTTTAATTTTTCTTATGAAAATAAAACAAAAATATTGCGCCGTTCACTTAGCTTTTTTTTTTTAGTGTAACTTAAACACGATTCTTTTTATTGTATAAAACATTTTATGAAATAATATATTCTCCATTTTGATCCAATACTTTTTGCCATGTTTCGGGCAAGAGAAACTGGTCCAAGTGGCTTTTGACGTCCTGATTTGAGGTAATGATTCTCCTAAAAGGTTCTCATAACATGAACGCTTTTTTACTCTTTTGATAGTTAAGTATTAAAATATGCCAAAAATGTTGTTTTCGATCTTCCATCTTCGATAGGGCACCAAACAAAAACTATTCCAAAAAAATTTACAAAATATTTTACAAAAAAGTTCCTTTTTGAATACCCCTAAAAAATTTAATAAGATCAGATGTTGTCATCAAACGAAATTACTTACGAATGACCCAATTAAATAAAATTTAACAAAATCCACGTTAATTTATATTGATTTAAATCGTCAAGTTACATTTTTTATAATTTTAATTAATAACTTTTTTGAAATGATACTATTTTAGTTAAAATTTATTAAGTTCAAAAATACAATTGTTCAAAACCAACAGTTATTATTGCTTATATTTTGAAATTTAATTTTGCACAGTCTATAATTTCAAATTCTTTTTGAATGCTATGAATTTAGTTATAAAGTAGAAGTTATTTCTAAATTATAAAGGTTTGTTAGCCGGAACAAAGTAGGCTGACTTTACTATGTGATGATATATATGATATGAGAATTATTTGGCTTACAATATTTTAATTAAATTATCAATATTTATTATTTTTTTACATTTAAATCATTATTTTGATTATATATTTCTGGATAACAACCACTTTTAATAGCACAACGAAACAAAAAGTACGTCGGAACTAAAACTACCTTTTTGAAACCATTTAGTATTGCTGATTTCAATATCCTTTTGTTTAATTGAAATATTTAATAAAATAGTAATACATATTATCTTTTTGTGAAATTCAATACAGAAAAACAATTTTTTACTGCGTCTTTGATAAGTTTTGGTATCACTTTTGAATATATTTCACTTTTTAATAATTTCGGTTCTGGGAAAATACTTCATTGCAATAGTTATAAAATATATAAGAAATATAAAGTATACCAAAATATCAACACAACTTTGTGATGCTAAGCATTAATAATAAAAAAGAAGTGCAATTGCTTGAAATATATTAAAATAGTTTTAAAAGCTTGAAAAACTATGCAAAAATTTAGCTGCAGTTTCATTTCAAGAGCAAAGTAAAAACTACGAGTGAAAAGTTTCTACCGGATTGTCAGTCATTCAGTCAGTCAGTTACTCAATCAAATAAAAAGTAAAAAACAAAATAAACTACAAAACAATGCATTAAAGTGCGAAAAGTATTTTAATTAAATACAAATAAAATGCACAAAGTGATAAAAAATGTGTAGCATACTTTTAAGCGTTTTTATTTATTGAGGATTACTTTTAAAAGCGTTCAACTAATTGTAATGGTATGAGTACCTGTGTGTGTGTGCCTGTGTGTGTGTGTTTTGTATCGTTGCTAAAACTGCAATCGATTGTCATTTATGCCACTAGAGCGGCATTGAATCCTCTAGAGAACGCCCTCGCATCCGCTTGGCTGACTCTTCAGGTGAAGTGCGAATTGAAGCAGGCGCTTGAGTGCAGCAAAAGAATGCCCCAATGCTCAAGTGGAAAAAAGTACTCAGAGTGCTCCTGTTGTTGTTGTTGTTGTAGATGTTGTTGTTGCTGTAAAGTGGAACAACAAAACAGATGAAAATAAGTATGCAGCAGAAGAAGAAGAGTCAAAAGCAAAACAACAATAAACAAGTCAAAGTCTGCATCCTTCTTTGCTTTTGTCTGCAGCAAATTGAAAAGAAATTATCAGTTTGAATGGGATGCATTATGATAATAGTATGCGTGAGGATATCGAAGCTATAAGAAATTGATACGGATACGGTTACGGATATATAAGTGATTACAAACTTGCACAATCAGGAACTGTCAAGGTGAGAAAGTAGAAAGCAGCTGGAAAGTTGTGGGGATGCATTTTGAAGCTTTAAGATGTATCTTTTAGGTATTGGAACACGCTAAGAGCAGGCAAAAGTAAAGAAAAATGATACATATATTCCGTTGAAAATAAACTTATGCGTGAGATCCCAAGTAATTGGGAAGTCCTCCACTTCCTTTATGAGGTAAATTTTTGAGATCTTTAGCAACATTTATTTCTATAATTTTGCCTAGCGATATTGTTTTTTCTATCAAAATAAGTTGCGTGAGATCCCAAGTAATTGAAGGTCCTCCACTTCCTTAATGAGGTACATTTTTGAGATCTTTAGCAACATTTTTTTCTTTAATTTTGCCTAGCGATATTGATTTTTCTATCAAAATGGGTTTCGTGAGATCCCAAGTAATTTAAGGTCCTCCACTTCCTTTATGAGGTACATTTTTGAGATCTTTAGCAACATTTTTTTCTTTAATTTTGCCTAGCGATATTGTTTTTTCTATCAAAATAAGTTGCTATACATTTTAAACAGAATAGCTATTATTGTGACTGGCGCCATCTACATGACAATTTTTCAAATATAGTGAGTACTGTAGCTGGCGTACCAAAAAGTAAAATTCTTTGCGCTAAGAATTTTTGAGATATTTTTTAAGATTGGTTTTCTTTTGGCGAAGATCAAAGGTTCTATTTTATTTTTTACGCCATCTTATATCTATGTCATAAAAATTGAATGAAATTAGAGATTAAAAATGAAATACAAGTTATATGAGAAGTATTGTTTGAACTTAATATTTGAAGGTAGCATTTGTCGAATAAAAGATCCTTCATTAGATTTTATATCATTAAGAAGTTCTCGATTTATTATCCAGGAAGTACCTCATGATTTTTCGACTTAAAGATCCTTCATACGATTTTATATCATTAAGAAGTTCTCGATTTAATCTCCAGGAAGTACCTGATGTTGGATGGAATCTTAAACTTAAATTTTTTCTCAGTTTTCCTTAAGGCAAAGCCAGTTTTGTAAAGCAGAAAAGCCAATATAAAGGATTTTAATATGCTGTGGAACGATTTATGAGACCGACGTATTTTGTATATATTCTAAATTTAAAAATAATGTATTTTGAAGGTGATTTGTAAGACTAGCGATTTTGCATCTATGTACATATATATTAAACAATTATAAGAAATTCTAAAAATCCGAAGCGCACTGCAGGGTGTTAAAATTAGAGAATGTTTCTGAGGATCTTGAAAAATAAAACAAAAGCTCTACATGGATAATTTCTTCAGAGTTCCCTAATGTAATCAAAATATGTTGACTATATCATATAGCCCTGAAGGACAGATCGGTCAAAAAACAAGCAAGTTCGACTACACAGGATATTTCAAAGTCGTCCGCGTCCGACTTTTTTTCATGTATATGGAATTTTTTATTTAATTTTCATAATTATTGAGAAAAACTTATTTATAAATTATCTAATGGATTCTTATCGCGACATAACTCTCATTGTGCCTGGTGCTATTATTTTAAACTTAAATTTTTCATTTCCAACGCATATCTTTGTTTAAACTAGTTCGTCTCTTCAAATCGATTTCCAAATTCCACCAACAACTTTTATTTAACTATTCACATTGCCCTACTGAGTAATTGCATTTGTTTTAATTCTGTAAAATCTGCCAAAAATAAATTCAACTTGCTTAACTTCTAGCTTTAGCATAAAAAATTCAGTCAAAGATATGTACTCCACTCGTCCTTTGACATCGATGCCATCGCAGCTCCTCCAATGATATTCCTACACTCAAGTCGATTGCTTGTCAGCCGCCTAGAAGTATGCTTCAACAAAATAAAAATGTGCTTCAATCTAACCAATTTTTATGGGCTGCGTGCCAAACGCCACAAATCGATTTGCATGCCGCACTAAGAAAATAAAACCCCCCCCAAAAAAAGAAATATATAAAAAAAGGACAAATGTCAAAAATGGTAACTCCATAACTCCTATAAAAGAAATATGGCTGGCGTATGAGAAATGGCGACAAGCGAACGAACGAACTGAATGACTGTCCCCTTTCGATTTGTAACAATTATTGGTCGTTAGTTGCAAAAATTCGTGGCCCCCAAAAACACCGCCCCACGCCCCAAACGCCCCTTAGGCGTTGCCTCAGCCATTGCCGGGCAATTATTGCACATTTTTGTGGCATACTTTGCGGCGGCCTGCAAGCACGAACATGTTTGGAATTGAGTCCGCTGAGGCAACGCCTCTCAAAACCCAGCCAGCGGCTGCTAATGTTTTTGAAATAATAACAATAAATATTATTGACATGCAAAAATGCCACAAAATGTCAGGAAATATTTATTACACACACCCAGCTTTAACTAGTAATCGTTATATAGTATATTATATACTACTCGTATTATGTACATGGAGCTGCACTTTAAGTTAATTTCTATCGTTTATTTTTATGCCATAATTAACACTAAGTGTTTTTGTTGCCGCTTTCGATTGTTTAGTTTATGCGTTCTCTAATTATTTAAATAATTTTTTGAATTACGCCATCAGCTTTTTTTTGTGGTTAAGTTCGAATCGAATCGCGTGCCAGTTAAATGCTCATTAGATCCAAAGCACCAAAAAGCCCGCTTTAATATCTCGCGGATTTTTAATTGAAATTTGTGTTGACATTTTTATGGGTTTTTGTTGTTGCATTTGTTGCATTTTGTTGGTTTTGGGCTTTTAGTTTTTGTTCACAATGAATTTGCAATTTGGAAATTGCTTGTTGCAAATGTTGCAGTCTATTTATTCAAATTTATTGGCTTTGGTTATTTGGGTTGTCGGGTTAAGCGGTTTGCATTTAAAATATCAATAAATGGTTGCACTTTGATGTGCTCTATGTAAAAGCTACAATCTGGCCTTTTAGTTCATTGCGATGTACATATGTATATATAGTACATACATATATTGAAGTTGACAGTTCGGCGGCTATAAACGCGGATAATCATTTCGAATGAAATGTGATAGAATGCAACTATAAAGTACTTTTAGAGTTTAAGGGTTATAAGATACTGTGAATAGATTCACTATTTTGTGGAATTAGATTAATGTGATTTGCAAAAGCCTTAGCGCTTGTGAGCAAACAGTGCTGCCAATTTATGCATAATTGACATGTAGATGGCGCCAGCAGTAATACAAATAGTTATCTTATGCACAGTAGAGGTGGAGAACTATCGACAGTACTATCGGCACTATCGATGGTTGAGCACTATCGAGCTGCCATCGATAGCAGCCAGACATTTACGATAGTGCTATCGATAGTTCTCCGATAGTTTTCACATCACCAAAAAGTATAATTTGAGCGTTTATTTGTGGCGTCTGCTAAAAAAATATTTGTGAAAAAATTAATTAAAACAGTGATCCCTCAATAAAAAGAAATGGATCGCTTTCTTCAAAGAGGTATAGTGCTTACTTTTAAAGTACAGTATAATTACAACTAATTAATAGAAATCTAGGTAATTTCACTTATTGACGAGGTGAAATATATAACTCGTCTCACGAAGCTCTTTCAGAAATATGAAAAAGGTGACAATGATATATTTCTCAGTGTTGAAAAAAACGAGGAATTGCGTGTGGGTTGCGATTACCGAGTTCATACTGTAGTTATGAAATATTTTGATTATATGCCGAATTTAAGGTAAACGTCGGGACCCTCTCACACTCAGTGTGTCGAGGGCTGAAAGGCAGGCATGCGATTGCAGCAGCACGGACTCGGAGAAAGATTTGGTGACCTAGAGGCAAACACAAAAAAAAGAAAACTAAAATCTCACAAGTATGGAAATACTATAAAACGTCAGATGACAAAAAATTGGCAAAGTGCATTAACTACGGAAAGGAGTACAAAAACAGCGGAAATACTTCAAGTTTTCACGATCATCTGAAAAGATTCCACCCTGGCTTGAGAAAATTATTTCCCAGATTCCAGCACTCCAGCTGCAGGTATTTCGGCGAATACTGACAATACCGCATCGACAAGCGGCGATTGTAGATCGTCAATGCATTCTGAAGCTTCGCCTAATTGTTTCGGAGAGGCAAACCAGGCTCAAGGAAGAAAATGTGAAAATTCTTTAATTCTTGAACCAAAACTTTTGGATCATAAAACATTAATATCGTATATGAATTTTCATGTTTAAAAATTAAACAAACTTTAAAATTAAAACCAAATATGTATATTATTGTGGACGGGACTATCGTTGACTATCGCTAGTGCTATCATCAACTATCGATGGTTGTGAAATTACTATCGTCGACAACCGATGGCGCCGACTATCAATAGTTCTCCACCTCTAATGCACAGGGCTGAGAGTGAAAAATTAAGCCTCGACATGCATGTTTTAAAGTGTATTAAATGTTTATTTATTTATATAATTATTATGTAGAAGTTAATTCCAAATTATAAAAGGTTTTTAGCCAGAGCAACGTGGGCGCTCAGGCTAAAAGTAAATTCATATTGCAATTGGATTATTTATAATTTGTTACCAATTTCAACTTCTGAAAATTAACAAATGTCGTTATTGGTTTTTGTTTGGGTTGTGCGATCTGAACCCTAAAAGTTAGCGTGAGACTACACAAGTGGTTCAAAAGTGGTTCTTTTATTGCAAAAACTCAAAAATGCATTTAGTTTTATATATTGTATTTATCGCATGTGTCATTGTCGCCAATTTAGGGTACAGCTGTAACCCTTATTGGTCATGAACTGTCATAAGGCCAAATGGGGCTGAATTTTATATTACATTGGTTTTTTGCTTTTTCGTAAAGCTCTTAACCGATGTAACGATAAAGATATAGGTGCACAATGCTGCCAATCATGCTACGAAAAAAGTGCTGCCATAAAAAAACAGTTCCTAAACCCGAAATGTCTCAAAGACTTATAAAAAATAAACTTAAGTCAAATTCTTAGGCCACACAATTTTGACTTCTGTTACGCAGCCTAGTTGACCACCAGTGCTGCCTATTTATTGAGCAACTGATAGTGTAGATGGCGCCAGCGGTAGCAACAGCTATTTTGAGCCCTAAGCACAAAAGATGAATCTGAAGCAATTTATTTTGATAGTAACCACTATGTTGAGTAGGTAAAAACTTCAAATTAAAAAAATGACGTACGTTAAAGTCAGGCGAGGAACTTTGGGATTACCTATACCATAACATTTCATTCTAACTCGGTATATTGCTTCAGACCTCCAAAAGAGATTTTATTTGCCATCGTTTACGATATTTTCATAAGCAATCAATTAATAGTCGAATTTTGCCTCAAACACTTTTTTCTCTCCCGATTTTGATCAAATTTGTCACAGTGATTGGGAACTCCAAAACATTTCCCAGTGTTGGTTACGATATCTTTGTAATCAAAAATATTTTTTATCTAAAACTTTTGTAACTTTTTGTTTACGATATCTTTGTAATTAAAAGAATTATTTATCAAAAATTTTTGTAGATTTTCGATGTCCTCTGAAACATCTCAATTTGAGGTATATTCCCTATATCAAAAATACAAAATAAACTTATCTCCTCAGACATAATAGCCCATGTAATCTTTTGCGAATTAAGTTGCTCTAGACCTTACCATCGCTGAGATCTAGGTGTACAGAGAGACACTCTGGCACACATGGGTATATCGAATTCTCTCGTTACCCTGATAAGATTTTATGTAGATTTTGGAGGTCGGTGACCTTCTTCTTCTGTATATTACCTTCATTTTCGGCTGGCAAAACTTAATATATCCACAAGGTGCAGGCTATACAAATTTCCTCGTATTATTCGTGTAGTGAATAAATAATTTGACAAAAAAAATTGTAGTGAAAGCTTTGGTTTGAGTTCTATAAAAACGGCCTGCTTTTAATTCAAGACAGATTATGTTTAACAAAAAACTCTTTCCAGAAAAATTTTGTCGCATCCACTCTCAAACGACTTCATTTTCTGCTATAAGATTAACGCAGTTTTCAGCCATGATTCTAAATTTTTAGTTGATGTATAAATCGAATGCAAAAAAAATCGAAGAAAGACAGAAAATACAGCCAAAATTACAAACAGAAGCTTACCAAAAAATCAATCGATGGGCACTAAAATAGCATGAAAATTTCTACATAAGCTAAAAATCTCCTTCTACTTATCTCCATCTAATAGCTACAGTGCTTACTAAAAGCCTCTTAAGTCCCTTGGCTTGGGGATTGGTATGGTATATGTATGTATAGGCAGCTCAGATAGTAACTGAGCTCACCCAGAGACCTGTGAGGTCCATTGCATTCCCTAATTAAAAGAAGGGGAGGAAAGGAATTGAAGAATGTGAGGGATTATGGAGGAGGATAAAAAACTGACATGTTTAATCGCCAAAATCTCATGTTGTAGAACCATTTGGAATATTCGACGAAAGCAGCCGTATCCGTTATGGGCACATAGGCTAGACTAACCAGATCCTCAAAAAGTGGTTTTCCAGAAACTGGATTCGTCTTCTAAGAAGCGCCGGGTAGTCTAAAGTAAACCAAAATTTTGAAATAAATTATTTATAAATAAGTGTATAAGCTATCCGGAAGGTCTTGATTAATCAAAATTTAAAGATATTCGACTTTATTTTCATTTTGTTTTAAAATCAAAATCATGTTGACTTTTTGTCCAAACATCAACCTTAAGAGCTGAAAACGATTTGCTTTTTTTGCTCCTCACTGCTGAGCATAAAAAGGATTTTAGACATAAGTCTTAAATTTATTTGAAAATAAGCCTGTCCAAATATTGAGACGAGATTTTTACAGGACTACATATTATTCGTTGTAAAAAGTTCAGAGCACGCTGAACAAAGATATTCATTAATATTCTTTGTAAAAAGCTTAACTTTTCAACACATTAAGCGTAAATAATATTATATTACATACAGCAGCCGAAAAAACAAATAAACTCATTATTAAAAAATTTCCACGAATTTAAAAAAAATGTTTGTAATTATTAAGCTTACATTACACAGAGCAATAAGCTCAATGTATTGAATAATATTCAAATAAGCGAAAAGCTGTAAGTTCAACAAATACCAAAAGCAATCAAAATTTTTGATAAATCACTCAAACAAATACACACACAACAATACATACGTGTGTTGGGTGTATCTCAAAGCAGAGCAATTAATTTTTATTGCATTTTCAACAATTTATTAATTAAACACTTTGGGGCGAAATATTTTCGAAAGCCAAAGTGAAAAATGAGCGAAATGCGCGTCCACATAAATGTTGATATTTCAAGCGTAAAATCAACGCTCAAAATAGCAACTCACACACACAGATACGTGTGCTCACATAGATATTCACACACACAGGCACACAAATCCACGCATATGGCATATACTGACAAGCTAAAATTTAATTTCATGCCAAAAAGTATGCAACACAGCCACCAATAATGGCGTGCTTTGTGTGTGCGTGTGTGTATGTAAGAGTGTGTGTGAGTGTGAGTCCTGTTTTTTTTTGTAAACTAGGCAGTAGTCCTGAAATACAGTTACCATAGAGCTGCCTGTGAAATCGACATGGCAGTAAATATGAACTAGACAGACAGACGGACAGAGCCAACTGGCCACAACTTTTGTACGCTTTACAATGGAAGCCACACACCACCTAACATACACACACTCAGTTACACACATCCTCACACACACACACACTCATAGGTACACTTCTACCACTACATATAGCACGTCATTAATAATACGCTTACGTGCTTTTATGCGGCACGCTTTGGTTTGGTTCTCAACCACTCCCCTTTGGCACTTGGCTGTGGAGACTAGGGCGCCATTTTTTTTCGGTTCCGTCATAGAGCTATCTATGCATTTATCTAGACGAATATACATATACATGGATGTGCGGTTTTTTAATAATACGTTTTTGAAATATCGAAAGCAATCATACGTTCATAATGGTTTCTATGCGCACCAAAAAAAAAAACAATGCGCAGATGGAAAGCGTTAAAATATCTATCAGATAAAACAATGAGAGTTGAAAGTTAAAACAAAACATGGAGTTATTAACTTTAAAAATAAGAAGAAATAAATTTATATGTATAATAAATTATAATTATTTAATAATTTATACATTATCATACCAAAAACTCATTTTGACCAAATTTTGACTTTTTTCAGAGAAACTTTTCCTGCACTTTCTTTAATTTCCACACGGTTCATCGCATTTATAATGCTATATTCGTGACTCCATGACTTTTAAATACTCCGAATAAAGTTTTCCTCACGAAGTAGCTCCAAATCATGTATACTTTAGTCGGTATCCAGGAAACACCTCATAGAGTCCATTCGAACTCTAAAGCTGTCTTGGGATGTTGAAAAGTTTCTCTTAGGCACCTTAGTATGGCTCGCAACCTCAAACAGAGAACAGAATGAGAATATATAATGATTTGGGTCACTTTAGCTCAATCCACAAAAAAAAAAAAAATGTCAAGGCAGATGGGGCTAAAATTTATCATTTTTGGCAATTATTTCTGAAGTTCCCATCGCATGTTTGCATTCACTAATGGGTAGTGAAAAATTGAAGGTATGTTTCGTGGGGAATTTTAGCTTGGAATAAATGGTAAAAATTGGTAATCCCGTTAATGTGTAAAGAGCTTAGTAAGCTGCTGTTTCTAAAAATATATAATGAAATCAGTGGTCTCAGAACGATATACATGTAGCTTAGGGTGGGTCACCTTTTTTTGGTATAAAGGCACAGCGATTTTGGTTCTTTGGGTAATTCTAAACAATTTTGCTCAAGAGACTATGGGTTTAAAATGAATTTCGACTCGGCCACTTTTTCAAAATATGTTTTTTTTTTTCGAAATATTCAAAAATCTGTAGCCAAATGTGAGTTTTGGGATATTTGGGTTCGAGGTATACCTTTTTGATATATATATTCTATTTCAAACACCGCCAGAGAACGCTTTAGTATATTTTGTTTATTTTTTCTAAATATTTTATTTTATAAAAATAGACAAAAAGTTGCGAAAATATTACAATTTTTTACATTTATAGCTATGACTCATTTGTTAAGTAACTATGTTCTAGTCTAAAATTTGATTCTACAACTTTGCCGCAGTTTTTTTTTAATTTTAAAAATTATATAAAAAAAATGGTATCTTATTTATGTTTCAAAGTATTGTCGTCCTTTCCACTACTTTGGACCATCTTTCAGGCAACAAACGAATCCGCGTCGGAAAAATTCTTCATCCTTGAGAAGATCCAAGAATCGATCCATTCTTTCACTTTTCAAAAGAATCGAAACACTGGCCCGCCAGGCCGTGTGCCATCGACCTAAATAAATGGTAATCAGATGGAGCAACATCTGGAAGTATGGCGGGTGAGGTTGAATTTCCCATTTCAGTGTTTCGAGGTACGTCTTGACTACTTTCGCCACGTGAGGTCGAGCATTGTCGTATTGCAAAATTACGTTTTCGTCTCTATCAGCGTATTGCCGGTTTTGCTTTTAATGCCAGACTCAAACGCATTAATTGCGTTCGATAAAGTGCACCAGTAATTTTTTCAGAAGGTTTTAGCAGCTCATAATAAATTACGCCTAGCTGATCCCACCAAATACACAACATAACCTTGGATCCGTGAATATTCTGTCGAGGTGTCGCCGTAGGAGTGTGGCCGTGCAATCCCCATGATGTGCGTCGCTTAGGGTTGTCGTAGTGCACCCATTTTTCGTCCCCAGTAACAATACAATGAAGAAATCCTTTTCGTTTTTGTCTTCAAGCAGCTGTTCACAAGCAAATAACGTCGCTCAACTCTCTTGGTTTCAACTGATACGGTACCCAGTATCCTAGTAATATCCCCAGTTGTTCCAGGCGTTTGATACTGCTTGCTGAGTTACTCCAATGATTTTGCTAGCTGTTCTTGAGTTTGGCACGAGTCTTCATTAAGAAAAGCCTCCAGTTCATCATCTTCAAAAGTTTTTTCTCTGCCACCGCTATGCCGATCTTCAACAACAAAATCACCGCTTTTAAAGCGCTGGAACCACTCGCGACACGTTCTTTCACTAATAGTATCATCACCATAAGTACTTGAAATAACCCGATGAGCCTCAGCGCCGATTTTTCATTTCTGTTGAAATATATTAGCTTTATGGGCCTGCCACGGGAACTTCTGTCCGTTGCAAGATTTTAAACCGTCGTTATATGGTATACCAGATCAGAGCTAGCAAGAAACTGTCAACTAGTTATTTCACTTTTGAGGGGGGGCCGAAGCCCAGAACCCAACGTGGATCCGCCATTGTCGTAAGGAACCCAGCTTTTTAATTTTAGAAGGGTACGTACTCGAAAGGCCCCTGTTGATTCGCCATAGTGGTGTACAAATATTTATCATTTTGTTGTAATTCACACTTTGATCGAATTGGAGTGTTCTTACACTTTTCTTCTATGAATCCATAATATTTTTTTTTTCGGTAAGTCCATATAGATAGATATCATTAACTAATAAAAGAGCAGTGACACTTTGAAAGATTAATCAATCGACTTTTAATATATGTTCATTTCCATGTCCATGATGTATTGAGAATCTTTGATAGGTTTTCTAACCAAGAGATACTTTTTTCGTTTATATATTTTTTGTTGCAATCTGCCAGCTGACAACTTCAGGGAGCCCAATTCTTTTACAGGAACGCAACTTGCATCTTACCGATATTGGACAAACCGATGTGGAAGGTCTATAGGTATATAATAATTTGTTTTGAGCTGCGAATGTTGACCAAAAAGCTAGTACGTCTTCTGTGCTTTTAATTTCAGCGGCTTTTGTAGGATCTCCATCAATACATCATAAATTGATAATTTGTTTACTTAAATTTTTGTGTTCTCTCTTATAGTAAAAATATCTGGTCATTTTTTACTTACTTAAGTAAAGGAAGTAGTTTATTACTTCCTCTATAGCTTCCATATTTCGGTCCTTGAAGCACGCAGCCTCTAAAGCTAAAGGCATTCAATAAATTATTCGTACCTGTGAAAATTTGCGCCATATCTCCACATAATTTTGACGATATAGAAACAGATGATTAATTATTTGAAATTAAATAAATGCTTAATTATTTTCAAGCTGAAACATTCAAAGCACTCCGACCATATTGTGAAGCCACATTTATATATATATTCAATATATAAAAATAATTTACTTAAAAAATACTTCAAATTGTTCTTTCTTAAACCATTTTCTAACAATTTACTGTCCTCAGTTTTTCACATTTAAGTCGCTTTATCTAATCTTTGGTATAAAGTTTTCCCCATGGCATCTTATGTTTTCGAATATCTCAATTTCCAGTCTCCGTTGTGTGCTTAAAATTCTGCCAATTTATTTCTAGTTCTTGGCAACAAAATGTTGGCCAAAAGCGAAGTCAACAACAATGTTCAAGACCAAGGCAGCGCACACTTGCCCAGAAACTGAACGTCATTGACTAAGGTTTGCTATATGTACATATATGTATTTATGTACATATGTACATACTATATGTGCATGTGTGTGTGTGCCTAGAGCAAACCCCATAATTTCCGTTTTGATTAATGAATGTTGAAATGTCGAAAATTGTTTGTTGACTCCGAGAGAGCGCGCTTAGAACAAAAACAACAAAAGCAAGCAACTCACTTATAAGTAATTTCATATGTGTAATAGTTGTATCTGTGTGAGTTTGATTGCATGTGTGTGTGTGTGTGTGCGTGTAGTGTGCACAAATAAGGAAAAACAACAAGAAAATAACAAATGAAAGCCTGGAACCAACGAGGGCATAAATGTCAAATATCAATCAAAATCGCACATTAGCAAACGAAGGCAACGCCTCCATGGCCAAAACTTGGATATATTTCTAGGGTTATGGGGTAGTCCTCCCCAGGAGCCGGAAGTTAGTTTCTTGAGACAAGTTAATTGATTGTTCAAGGTGTTGAAAGGTGCAAAATTGGCCAAGGTAAAAACACTTGAAAGCTGCGACTGTTTGGAGTTGAGTTACGTTTAAATAAAGTTTTTGTACTAAGTATGGTATTTTGGAAAGTATAAATAATGTTTTAGGTGGGTCTGAATTGTTAGAGGAATCATAAGTTCATAATGTGGAATTACACAACATGTAACTTTGCCGAAAGTTCAAATTCATGAAAGTTTTGTGCAATGTATGTAAAATATTTGTAACAAAGTTTTGTTTCAGCAGTGTTTAAGCCATCGATTGAACTTTATTTATATATGGATCTCGCAGACCAAAAAATTCAGGGACAAAGTCTACCAATAATGCCTATACTCTTAGTATCGAGGACGATGCTTTGAAACTTTAAAGCTTTTGATATATAAATAGAATAAAACTAAAATAGTGTTTTTTTTAATTTGTTTATATTTCAAATTTAACTATCCGACCCGATTTGCCCCAAAAACGGCGTAAAGCAGGGTTGCCTCATGTCTCCGCTGTTGTTCTACACGACACGTTGAACAATATGCGAACCCAAGACTCTATCAGATGCTTAACCTGGACTGAGTTAACGAACATCTTGAAGAATCTAGCATACCGCCGACGACATCGTCCTCCTTCCCGTCAAAAGCGTCGGACCTGCAGTTGAACCTGGAGTCAGCTCAGCGCTCGCGCCGCCGAGGTCGGTTTGCCGAAACGTTTATACAAGACGCGAATTTGACATCTCAGAACTGCGACGATTAATAACGTCCCAAGTTTCACAGTTTATGTGACATAACTCAATCTCAAATCAGGATTTTGCTACCGTGGCAGCAAAATAACTGCAAGCAGGTGGTTCATCCGCTGACATCGCCAACCATAAACAGCCCGCTGCCTTCGCACTACTAAACAACATCTGGTCATCTAACGCGATATCGGTCAAGACGAAACTTCGGATTTTTAACTCCAACGTAAAATCCGTCCTGTTATATGCTAGCAGAGTCCTGGTCGCTTATATCGGTTCTGATCCGGAATAATGCAAACCTTTGTCAACTCATGCTTGCGTAAAATCTAAACAAACTAATGGTCATGCCATATAACATTTCTAATCAAACTGAGCACTTGAGCTGCATTTACGAAAATCAACGCGAGTTTCGAGTATCGGCACAACCTTCGCAAAGACACCTGCGAAATTGTAGAGCTGCGCTTCATGGAACCCGCAAGGCAGAAGCTGTGGAAGACCAACAACCTCTTGGTGTCAATGGTGGATGTTGACCGTGTGGACTCCCACGCAGACTGGAATAGCCTCATAACAACTATGCAAAAAATCAAGGTCGGACTTCAGTTATTCGTTTAGCAACTACGCTCCACCTGGTTAGTTATTCGAACCAATATATATATGTTCAGATAAGATGTATACGCAATATTTTTATTTTATATAATATATTTTAAAAAGCAGAGCTGCCGTACTCTGATATAGAAGTATCTAATACCGAAGGGGCTCGGACAAAAATGTTGATTGATTTCCAAAATATAACAACGGTTTGAATACAATTTTTAAACTGATTGAATCATTTGGTCCGTGCTCTGGAAAAATGAGCAAGATACGAACCATATTTTTCGGATTGTGCTCTTGCTATCGGACCATGCCAAGCTCGCTGAAATTTTTGCCTGATCTCACGATTTTGACAACATCTTCCCAGATCTCCCTTGCTCCTCATTGCTCCAGTCCACACCTTGCCAATGAAATTACACACGGCTAACATGGGAATTTGTCGTTAGAACCAAACAAGAACTAGTTAAAGCAAGATTTAAACATTTTGAATGACAAACATATACCATATAGCAAGCTGAGTTAATTCAGAAAACACCAATATCTTTAAAATATTTAGTCAATAACTATTTAAAATGGACAATCCAAGCTTACAAATGAAATTAGGCAAATACCTGAGTAGAGAATTGAAAGATACGAAGCTTCATGACAAATTTTATTAAGTCCAACATGTTGGAGCATTCTGGAACTTCCCGAATTGTGACTAACATTTTTATTTAGCATTATCTTTAATGAAACAAATATAACAAAGATATCCTAACGAAGTCATAAACGAAGATTTTCAAAAATATTTAATATTTAAATTTTAGCAAAAGGCATTTAAGACCTTAAAGGTCTCAACGAATTACCCATTATTATAGGACACGATTTCGTAGTATTATAAATATATATTTAATGTAGTTGAAAATTAATTTATTATTTTTACCCTGCTGCATTTGAGTTAAAAAAAAACAATATATGCGGAAAAATTGTTGTTGCAAACCATAATTAAAATAAATTAACATATCTGTTGCCGCATAAACTTAAACTTGACATACTAAACGTTCTCAGAAACTAACCTTTACTATATATACATAAAAAAAATTAAATTTTGGGTTGCCATTTAACCTGCAATTTAGCTACACGCGCATTTTATCAATACTAACAACTAACAACTACAAACTAAGCTACAAACTGCAACTAACTTACAGTCAGCCCCATAAGTATACGTATAAAAGCAGCTTTCCTATACAAATTATAGAGTGCTGGCTTTTTTTTTTTGGTTTTTTTAGGTATATACTTCCCGAGCCCAAACAACGCATTGCATGTCAATGCAGAATATACAACAAAAACAAGTGTAGTTAACTATTTTTATTTTTTATTTTTTTGTAAAAGAACTCCTCCAACTCGAACCCGAACCAGGCCCAACTTCAGGCTTGACCCCAATCCATAGAGGCAGCCATTGTCTAAAAGTGCTGGCATGCAAACAATTTTAGTTCTGTTGTTGTTCGAGACTTGGTTTTTTTTCGGATTGTGGAGGGGTGGGGGTTGTGGTGCGGTTGTGTTTTCGAACAGTTAATTGAACTGCACACGCCTACGAAATTTATATGGCAAAATATCTGTGCACAAATACAGACATAAAAGGACCAAAGGGAGTTGTTTTTCAGGATTTGTTGCATGGGTGCTGCAGTTCCAGTTCTCATTGGAGTTCTGCCATTGCAGTTACGGTTCAATGGCTGACCAAGTTTTATGGCAGTTTTGTGGTTTCTGAGGGCGTTGACACGCCCCATGTAAAGTGGGCTTAAAGCCAGCTGCTGCTTAGTATAATAAATATGTTCAAGTTTTAAGTAAAAAACTTCAAAAGCTGAAAAAAATGCAATACATTTTGACAACCTTCAGCCCCTGAAATTTTTTGCATATTATATGGAACATTTTTTGATGTTTTTTTTTTTTTTGGGAATTCGCTTGCAGCTCTTGCATGCCACATGTAGCTCCTGTGCTGGCATATTTACACTCACGCAGCTTAAAATATTTACCTTTGCCGCACAGTCACCCCAAGCAAATTATAAAGCTAACAAAAGCTCTAACACCTAACCAATATATTCTCATTTGCTCGACAAGCTACAGCCACGCCTCTAACCAGCACAAAAATATTTGTTTCAAGACCAACGTTTGAAAAAAATATTCAAAAAAATGCAAGAAAAAATATATATATATGTATATATGTATAAAAACAACATGGCACAAGGCAAATGTTTGAAATTCCACGCAAAAGTATGCAACGAAAAATTTTTTTGGCTAGACATTTACGTAGGAAGACAAAACGAGGCAAAAATGGCAGACGGAAGTTGTACGCAAAGACAATGACTAAGCACACAACGAGCTACACACACATACATCTATATGCATACGCACATATACATATACATATACATGTGCATGCCTGTGGTGACTACGCAAATATGGCGACGCACACACACACACACTTGCACATACTCGCTCACACACACAAACCAACAACCACAGGCAACAATATGCATACAATGCAAAGCCACAGATAAAGTTTCGTTCTTTTTTTTTTTGCTTTACTAGCAGAAAGTTTTTGACCAAAATGTTAGAAGCGAAAACTCACCTACACATGCACATTCACACACACAATCACACACACATACTGTTCATTGCATTTCTTTTATGTCTTTGTGTAGGTGAGAACGCCAGCCCAGCCTGCAACTGTCCGTGCAAATAAAAACATTCTTAAGGCATTTGATGAACATTTAAACTGCAACGGTCTTATTCCTTTTAGTCCTTTCCGCTCTGTCCTCCTCTCTGTGCCTACCTCTCTCTGCCTCCTGTTTTTGGCAACCTTGTGTTTTATTCATAAGCGACTCGCTTGTAACTCTATTCAGTGCCTTTTCTCTTCTTCGCTCTTTTAGCCATTTTTTTTTTGTTACATGTAGCCGAATTTTCATCTTGTTTGAGGCTGCCAAAATTTTTGGCTAACATTTCCTTTCGGTTTGGACTTGTCTCTCTGAATGGGCGTGGCAGTTAGTGCGGCTTTGGCCTTCAACTCTTTGGCTGGTTGCGTGTTTTTTTGGATTTCACACTTTTCTTTGCTAGCCTCAATGCACTTTTCAATGGTTTCCGGCCGTCTTGTGGTTTATTGGTTTAAATGCATTTTAAAGTGGTAGGAAAATGTAGAAAATTTTTATTCGGTTATTTGTTGGCCTTTTTGGCTCAAAGCTGTAAATAAATAAATAGTGAGGTTTTAAAATTTTCAAATAAATTAACCAATATATGTATAATATATTTCGAAAAACATATTTATCTTAAATATTTGAAAGAGATAAAAATGAAATGTTAGAAAAATCTTGAAGAAACAACATTAGATATGCTGTATACGTAAGCCTCCTCGGGGGAGGCTGTAACCCCTAGAGGACGCGTCGCAGGTGGCGGATAGCGAACGCCTCCCAGATATGGGTGGTAGGAGAGAAATCAAATATCTCCCGCGGACCAAACACGCCCAGAGAAGGTAAACTCTGTCAAAAAATCACATGGCAGGACTGGATGCCAAATCACAGTACGTCCCACAGACGTGTTGTGGTTCGCGAAAGGCTGGTAACCTTTCCGATAAAAACACCCCTACCCAAGAAACGGTTTCGCTCTATGCTCTGTATAAGAGCGACAACTACAGTTATATTGTTCTTGTTAAGGGAATAATAATACGTAAGAATATCTATAGACTATAAACAATATTGGTAAAAGCATAGATAAGGAGAGGTTTCGATTCTATTGTAGTTAATTTGACTAATACTTATTTTTAGTAAGCGAAGAACCTGTACATCAATTGTGTACCTTAACAATACAAAGGTGGTAAACAATAACAGCCAAGCCCTATAACGCCGTATGAGGATTTTAATTGTAAGTAGTTTTACTGACCCAACGTCTTCGCAAAACCTTGCCGTTTAAGCCGCCGTAAAGGGCAGGCAGGGAGTAGTCCTCTTGCCAGCAGGCTGCGGTGTCTTAATAATCTTTCTGTATCTACTTGTGTGCCTACTAATCTGCTCCTACAACTGTGTGCAGATTGAGGTCTCTATGGAGTGTGGAACCGCGTACGTACCAGGGACAGTTGGTTATCTGTCGTCGTACCCGATTCTGCAATACCTGTATGCGTTTATAGTTCGATTTGGCAGCAAATTTCCATATGTTCAGAGGTAGGGCTGGGCATATCAGAAATATACAAAGAAAAGAGCAGCGCACCCAGAACACTGCCTTACGGCACTCCTGCTCTCATATTATAAGTGGACGAGTATACATATGTCCCTTAGCTTGACCTTAAACTCTCGTCCTTAAAAGGCCATAATATTTTAACATTGCACATTAGACCATCGTGCCACACCCTATCGAACGCTTGCTGCATGTCTATGAAGACAGCGTTGGAGAGCTCCAGGTCGTCAAAAGCCTGCATGATGTATTTCACCAATCTGTGGACCTGTTCCACATTGCCGTGTCCCTCTCGAAAGCCGAATTGGTGGTCCGGCAAGATATTGCATTCACTTATAATGGCCGAAATCCGATTCGCAATAGTCCTCTTCCATAATTTAGTCAGGGAGGGTAAAAGACTTATTGGCCGATACGACTCAGGATCAGCTTCTGGTTTGCCTGGTTTGTGAATCATAAGAACCGCAGCTAGTTTCCATTGCTTTGGGAAGACTTGGAGCCTGAAATAGCATTACAAATTATTACTATATAAAGGAACGCAGTCATTCGTCAACAAGTGCCTAAGGATTATATACGGGATATTCTGGCCCAACAGAATATCAAACGCGGAACTATGGCACTACACTAGTGAAGTTCCTATCTGTAACCAGATAAGGACACGCAAGTGGCGTTGGATTGGCCATGCACTGAGAAAGGACCGCAGCAGCATCGTCAGGATGGCCTTAGAATGGAACCCACGAGGAAGCAGACGAGTGGGAAGGCCAAAGGCAACCTGGCATCGTACAACACTCAACGAATTGTCCCAACACAACATCAGCTGGGACACAGCAAAACAAACTGCGCCAAACAGAGTCCGGTGGAAAGTTCTTGTTGAAGCCCTAAGCTGGAGGAGTATTAAATGGGGAAAAAAGGAGCGCTCTTGTAGGCAAGGTCTTCAACGTAGCGTTGCAAATTCTATCAATACCCGGAGCTTTAGTTTCCTGCAATAATTGGATCACTTTATTAAATTCTTCAATCCTAATAGGGTTAATAGGCGGGGACATCTGCAGTGGGGTCTGAAAATTCTGGTGGGTCTCCCTAGTCTGCTCTATTGTAGCAAATTCATAAGGACTGAAAAGATCCTGATGGTATCCGAAAGTATTAGCCTGTTCCCTTTCGTTTTTAGCAAGTTCACCACCAGGACATCGGACAGAAACCTGTCTAAAGGGTTGTCGTTTAAGCGATTTTGTACGTTTTCATAGAGAGTAGCAAGCATCGACGTTGTAGCCAGTTTTTTTTTCAAAGAAATCACTTCTGAGTTTCCTTGCCGCTCAGTACCACAAAATTCGGTCCCTAGGATCTTGAGATCGAATTGCTCTTCTTCGGAGACACCACTTTCTTTTGATTAGCTCTTTAGCCTCCCTAACTAATGGGACGTGACACAGGATTAGGCGGCGTTGAAGCAGTAGTATGAACGCATTGAAAAAAAATTACAAACGATTACAATTGAAAATCGATAAACACATGATTTTGTTGATACCGCAATAGAGTCTATATACGTAATTAAATCGCTTCAGCAACTTGCAGATACCCTACAAACGCATTCATTGCCTTACAATATTATTATTACAGGCATTGGCATTGACAACGAGACATATAAATATAATTTTAATTACTTTCCGGAAATGATTGGCAAAAGGCCTCAGAGGTGTCATTTGGTTCACTCGTTCTTCATTGCGCTGCTCATAATTAATTTATTATACATACTGTTAATGCAGAGCGTATTAATATTAATAATTATTTACATACATTTATTTCAATATATGTATACAATTTATAATATAATACAATACATGCATATGATTGTTGTCTTATATACATGTGTGTGTGTGTGTGTGGGTGTGTGTGCTGTCGTTGCCTGAAAATTGTTAATTTATATGCACAACTCAGTTCACAAAATGATGGACATTTTAATTGTTTTCATAGCTGTGTGGCTGCCATTACCATAACTTGTTGTTGAGTGTAAAATGGCCGCTGCCGCCGCCATCGCCATTGCCTGCTTGCCATGTCAGCAGTTTGTTATAATCAGCTTGTCTCATTTTGATTGACAATGTTGATATTGTGTATTGGGTTAATATTGAATAATAAGCTTTAAGTTAACATTTTAATTGGACTAACTGGAATCAGTGAGTTTTGCAATTGTTTTTGTAGAAAATTAATTGTTAAGTGATTTGAATTAATTTTAGGGCGCTTAAATAGGGTTGCCAACTTGAGTTTATTTGCTTGATTTGCTAAAATAATATTTGGTTAAAATAAAAGTAGCTAAAGGTTATAAACTGAAAAATATTTTTATTGGTAACTGAAATAATAAACAATTTCTGCTCAGTTTTAAGTTTTCTTCCTTATCAATACATTTTTATACCTTGTACCGTATGGTACCAAGGGTATATTAAGTTTGTGCAAGCCGAAAATGTATGTAACACATAGAAGGAGACGTCGGAGACACCCCAAAGTTACCTAAAATATTATATGATCAGGGTGAATAGAGAAGTCGATATACCCATGTCCGTCTGTCCGTCTGTCCGTGTGAACGCTTAGATCTCAGAGATGGTAAGAGCTAGAGTTACCAAACTTTCACATTAGATCCCATATTATTCCATAGGAGGCAAGTTTATTTTATTTTTTTGATATCGGGGATAAATTATATAGCTCCCATGGGGGTGTTTGAGACGACCTCGACAAAAAAAAAGCGTTTTAGATGAATAATTCGTTTGTTTATAAAGATATCGTAACCAAATTTGGTATTCGAAAGTTTTTTATAGTTCCCAATCACTGTACCAAATTTGATCAAAATCGGTTGTCTATATCATATAGCTCCCATAGGACCGATCGGCCAAAATAACTTTTTAAAGAAAAATTCGCTATATTTCGTTTTTTAATAAAGATATCGTAACCGGATTTGGCGTTTGGAAATTTTTTAGACCACTTGACTATATCATATAGCTCCCAAAGGTCCGATCTTCCAAAAAATCGATTTTTTAACAAAATTTGTTGTGTTTCGTTTGTTTGTTAAGATATTGGGACCAAATTTGACATTCGTGAGTATTTTATAGTTCCTAAGCACTGTACTAAATTTAATCCAAATCGTTTGACTAGATCATATAGCTCCCATAGGACCAATCGGCCCAAAACAACGTTTTTTATACAAAATTCGATGTGCTTTGTTTGTTTGTAAAGATATTTGAAATAAATTTGGCATTCAGATCATTTTTATGGTATTTAAGCACTGTGTCAAATTTTATTGAAATCGGTTGACTATATCATATAGCTCCCATAGGAACGATCGGTCAAAAAAAAATGTTTGCTTAAAAATTCTTCTGTTTTTAGTTTTTTGTGAAGAAATCGGACTTTATTACAAGCTAGTGGTACAGGGTATCCTAAAGTCGTCCGCGCCCGACTTTATTTTATAAATATTTTCCCTTACAATTAAACTGCCTGTAATTTTTCTACTTTTCGTTTGGAATTTGTGATCTTTTGATTTGCTCAGCATTTCGAATTTTGGGCGCTTTGTCGTTGAGATCATACAAAGCACCAAAACTATCCGCCAGAGGGAGTTCAATACAATTCAAAGCAGTGCAATTTGCAGTATTTGTCGCTAGAGGCCGCCAAAAATATTTAATATGGATAAACGAAAAACTTTTTATATATTAAAGACAGTAATAATCTTTAGAATGAAATATATTGACTTTATATAAAAAGGCGGATCTATTGAAAAATATATAAGCAAGTTTTGAATATCTTTGCATGTTTCTTGATATTACTGTTCTGCCCATAAATTATGAAAAAAAATGAAGCTCTTCTGCTTTAACAATAGTTAAAAAAAAGGTTTCAGATCACAAAAAAGGTAATAATTAATTGTTTTAAAATTTCAACTGCATAATATTAAACTTTGATATAAAACCTTTTGATTTAAATGCTCATTTATTAATTTTTTTGCTTGTAATTTATGTGGCGACTATTAATGAAGAAAAATGCATTGTTGACAAGCAAGTGGCACATAATTATGTACAATTTTCCATGTGCCTTGTCTTATTTAACAATGGCAATATGAACCAATAGCAATTTCTGTATATATCGATTTGTATTAATTAAAAACGCATTTAACATTTTGAAACATGCATAAAAAGGCTTTTTGTTTTTTGAGTATATATTTATAATTAATTATTTGCTGATGTGCGTGACGTGGCAGTATTGACAAGATGAAGAGCGTAAAATTAATGGGCGGTATTTAAGTTATTATTATTTACTTTTTTTGCTTTTAATTTATTTATCAGGCATTGGATTATTGGTTAAAAAGCGTTATATAGGCCAAATGTTTTAATAAGTTAAATAAAATACGTAAATCACAGTCGCATATGGTTAATCACATAATATAAGCAATTTATTATATACTTACTATTGTTTAAATATACAATTAAAAAATATGTGACATGTATTAAAATATTTGGATTTAAAAAAAGCGGCTTAAAATTTATTAAGCAAAGAGTAAAAGGATTTGGCCTGATTTTCTGTTATCTGATTTTTAATGTATTACGTAGTTTAATATAAAATTAATCGTGCTTTGTGGTCAGAAATTATTGGAGGAGGTCTCGAAGTTAATATCAGCTCGAAGGGAGCCATATATACCTCCTTGTATATAATATTTCGTTTTTTACTCTTACCTTTACCTTTTTCCCGTCTAACATATATTTTTACACCTAGCGCCCTCTAGCGTAAAATTTTATAACTTAAATTTATTGCATTTCTCCATCGTCTCTGGAGATAATACTCATTTTTTTAAGTAGTATCATTTTTGACTGCCTTGATTTTTTTACTTTTAAACGCTTTTTTCTGTCCAACATTTATTTTGTTTTAGCGCCATCTTGCGGAAATTTAAAAAAAAGTGATTCCTTTCTCCATTGTGTCTGAGGATAATACTGAATTTTTAAGTAGTATCATTTTTGACTGTTTTTTTTTATTATACAAGATTAAGCTCCTCCTCAAATAGTGCCTCACTCTGCTAAGATCTGTCATATATTCCTTTACCACCCAGCTACATCTTCCCAAAAATGTCTACCTACCTTAAAGCTACTCAAAGTAAAGCAACACATAAAGAGACACCTACAAACAAAACAAATATGTGGCATGCAACAAAGTAAAGCAGCTACATATAAAAATAAAAAACTGTAGCATACTTTTTGGGGCAACATTTGAGTATGACGAAGCGCAGAGCTGGCAACAAGAAGGAAACTCAGCAAAGAAAGACATAAAATTTTTGGTTCAAGCTATATTATATAGTATGCATTGCTTGAACGTGTATGCAAGGATGTTGCAGGACGACCGGCAAAATGGCGCTTTGAGCAAATGAAATCGAAACCGGAAATGGCAGACGACAACACACACACAAACACACAACTTTAATATGCTGTATGTCTTTGTGTGAGTATATTTGTTTGTTGCACACACTCGAATGACTGCTCATTCAACATTCATTCACGTGGCTCCTGTTTGAATCCTGACAGCTAGACAGACAGACGGACAGACAGACAAACAGTCAGCTTTCAGTTTGCGGCTCTTGTCTTTTGCCTTCGACGATATTCAAATATTTTTTGTTGACAGATTTCACAATTTTCCACTTTCATACCTTTTTGGCTGTTTGCCATGCCCAAAAGAAAAACCTCAAGAAAACTCAAACAAGCATTTGCTTTTACTTATTGTTCATTCTAAAGACGACGCCTCAGTCTCTCTTTTACTAACAATTTTCTGGCTCTATGTTTATTTTGCTTTTGTTTTGTGTGCTTTTTGGTATTTTCAGTTGCAAGCCAAATTGGAAAACTCAGACCGAACTGAGGCTGGCTTGGCACTTGGCTTACAGAACAATTGATGTGTAAAAGTTTGATTAGATTTGCTGCTGTGTGTGGTGTAACATCGGCCTAGGCGCAGCTTTTCATTTTTCCTCGAAATTTTATTATATATTTAAGCTTTAAAAGCTGGCGTTTGGGTAAATGAACTCTAGGAAGTGTTTTATGTGTTAAGGAAAATATGTTAGGTAGGGAGTATATATATTTAATGCGATGTAAGTAGCTCTTCGTTAGGCGAGTGGTTATGTTGTAAAAGCATTTTATAAAGCTTTCCTCTTTAATGACTACAGAACGTCTTGGAATCTAACCAAGGGTCTCTATAATCATCATCATTTCCTTTATCTACCACTGGGGCTTAGGGCCTTATAGAAACGATAAATTTTAGTGTAGGTGTTAGCTAAGTGTGAGTATTTTCTTTTAAAAATAGTTAGCACGTGGGTGAAAGCTCCACTTTTGTATTAATTAATATTTTGTATATTGCTTAAAAATAATAAAGTGCATAAAATTGCAAACAAAAAAAAATATTTTGTGGCATACATGGTCCAAATTTTTGGTATTAAAATAAATTTCCTGGAAATAATAAAGTGCATAAATTAAAAAAAATTCTAAGGCATATATATTTAATTTGGCGAAGAATGCGCAGATAGCGGCTGAAAAAGGGGATATGAGAAATCTCCATTGTCTGGTAAAAAGTATTGGAGGTAGGATGCACGTTGCAACGACTTGCCCTATAGGAGACGAAAGTGGCAACATGGTTTGCTGCTCAGAATGAACGGTTGGAAGTTTGTCAGAGATACTTCGAAGCATTACTAAATTCCTACAACAGCTCCAATGAGAATCTACCAATCCGAAGGAGACATAATGTAAACAAATAAAAACTAGCCCTACCACACCATAGGAAATTAAGAGGCAAAGCTCCGGTAGCAGATAAAATTGCCGTTGAATGCTTCCAAGCGAATGCTCACATAATGGCACCTCTGAGAATGTACCTAGATTTTGGAAGGAATCGGTAATTATCAAGATTCCGAAGAAGGGAAACCGACAAATACGCTCTCTTGCCAACCATCATGAAAATCCTCAACCAGATCATATTAAGCCGCATTTCCAAGTCACTCAACAACGTTTTACGTAGAAATCAAGCTGGCTTTCGCCCTCATAGATCTTGTATAGATCTAATAAACACTGTACGTATTTTCATAGAGCAATCAAAGGAATTCAACTTTACGTTATATCTATGGGTAGCACTTCGTGCTAGAGGTATTCCAGACAAAATTATCAATATCATAAAAGCGTCGTATACTGGATTCTCATGCCGAGTTTAGCACGGCGGACCACTAAGCGATCCTTTTGAATGCAATAACGGTATGAAACAAGGATGTCCAATGTTGCCCTTGCTCTTTATCACCGTTCTTGATTTAATATTTGAAGTAGATGAATTAAATTGTTTTAGAATCAACTGGAAAATTAAGACCGTAGACTAGGAGATCTAGAATATGCGGATGAATTTGTTCTATTTTCTTCCAGTAATACAAGCGCCCTTAGTATCGACAATTTGCGCATTGAAAACGTAGACAAATTCGAGTGTCTTGAAAACGAAATTACATCATCCGGAGGAGCTTTGGACGATGTTGACTGCAGAATTCGTAAAGCCAGAGCTGCATTTGGGCAACTAAATAGATTCTGGCTAGAACCGAATATCCGACGAAAAACCAAAATACGAGTCTTCAATGCATGCATAAAGTCGGTGCTTTTGTATGGTTGAGAGACATGGTTCATTACCAGTATTATTGTCAAGAAGCTCCAAACATTTGTCAATCGATGTCTTAGAAGCGTATTACGTATATGGTGGCCCCGAACCATTAGCAATGTGCGCCTTTGGGAACTTTGCAAACAAAAACCAATAGAAATTGAAATTCGCAAGCGCAAATACGGTTGGTTGAGTCACACGTTGCGAAAAGATTATGATGAGATACCGCATGCAGTTCTGGAATGGAACCCACAAGGTAATCGATCCAGAGGCAGACCTAAAATGACCTGGTGCAGGACGCTCCGCCGGGAGACCGGAAAATGCATCATCGAGCATGAGCAATGGCGAAACAGAAATTATTGGAAGTACTTTGTTAATAACTTATGTGAATGACTACGATTATTATTTGTTTAAAATATGATTTTGAGCTGGTTCTTTTTAGTAATACTAAAAGATTACCGCCATTTTGCTGCTTTATTCACCATGGAGAACCCCTGATAAATTCTAGCAAATATTTTCAAATATAACATTCCCTCAAGCCTCTCCTTAAATTATCTTTTTCATTTCGGAACTTTTAATTAATACCAGCTTAATTCCAATTTAAAGTTTGCCATCTACTAAATTTACTTAAAGCTTTTAAAACCGTACACATGTCGTATACTTGTTTTATTTATTTAGCGACGCCAATTTGGTTTCCCTTATTTTTCTTTTAGAGTCTAATTTTTTTTATATTTATTTTTATTTTGGTCTAATAAGTACATATTTGCATTTTGTTTATTTTGAACGAACTTTGGCTTGGCACAATTTTCTATGTAGATTTTGCTGCTTTAGATAAAGAAAAGTTTTTGTTTGAGTTTAAGTGCATTTTGAGGCTACAGTTGCCTAAAGTCAATGTAGATTTGAAACAGGCTTAATGCGGGTTTGTTAGTTCTTTTTGGTTTTATTTTTATATAAATTAAAAAATTACGCATACAAATTTTTGGTAAATGTTTAAAAATAAATTATAAGAAATATTCACTACTGAATTAAATTGAAAGCAGAACAATCGAATGACGAAAGAATTTCAGCTAACTGGAGTTTTTATCTTTTGTTCTGCTATATTTTGTAATTTGTTTGATTAATGGGTTGAAATACCTTCTTTCAGGATCTTCTGTGCAGTCTTTTAAGAAGATCGTCTAAAAACTTTTCTACTTGCCTCTTGTGGTAGATTTTCATAATAACCACCAATATGCCTATTAATTTGTAGATCTACGGTCTCATTTCCAAGATCCTGGTGCACCCAATAATACGGCTTAGGCTCCTTAAAACGTATGAATACCTTCATAAACCACAATCCATACAATATACAGGTACTCCTTGTTAAGCTCAAAATTCCATAAAATCATTTCCAGCATTTACTGCAAATTTTTTGGCATTTGAGCTAACAAAGGAAAGCTAAATGTGGCTTAAAATGCAGCAGGCATAAACGTTTAAACGGGCCTGGTAGCTATTTAAACTAATAACCACTTAAGAATTACCAAGCAGCAGCAACAACAACAACAACAACAAAATATAAAATACACGGCTACAACAAAAACAGCAACAAACAACAAAGTCTACAAGGAGCTATCAACAAATGCCAAATTTATGGCATAAAATGTCGAAAATTTACCCTAGTCACGATTTTGTAATTTGTGCTCGTTGTTGTTGTTGTTGTTAGTGTTGTTTTTTGCTTTTTGTTGCATCAGGGAGGAAAACTTGGCAGAGGGGGGATGGAGCGAAAATGAGCAAAAGCAAGACAAATTATATGCGATGAAAAAGGTAATAAAAAGCGCCAAAAATGATTAAACATAAAAATGTTCACATATCAAAATGAAAGCGCACACAAAGCTCATTAATGAACAATGTCTGTGTGTGTGTGATAGTATCTGTGTGTGTGTGTGTGTGTGTGTGTGTGCTTGTGTATCTGTGTGACTGTGCGTGTAAACGACAAAACATGCTAGCAATTACTCATTTTATGATGATCGCATGGGTTCAAACGGGGCGTATACGCAACATTAAGGCTCCGCCCCCTCCGTGCATCAAGTCGTGAGTCACGTGAATGCGAGCTGCAAAATGTCTTTAATAAGTCGACAAACTGCTGCAAAAATTGACCCACAAGCCATTGTCATTGTCATTGTCTTTGCCGAAGCCGCAGCCGCAGCCTCAGCAGCTCCAACAACAACACCAACAACAAAATGAATAATGTACATTTAATGTCCATAATATCCGACGCCCACCATCCAAGGTTCAACCGCGGAAAATTACGAAAAACCAGCCCAAAATGGCATCTGAATCCGAAGCCAAAGGCAAAGGCAAGGAAGGCAAAGCAAAAACAAGCCACACGCAGCTCCCCTTCCCCCATACAGCTGCTGAGACAAACACGAGACAGTTTTTTTTTTGGGTTTGTTGGTTTTCTAGTGTTGTTGTTTGTAGTGTACCCTAATAAAGGGGGCATATTAGCTTTGTTAGCGTATTGGAAACTATTTGCTTGATATTAGCAAGAAATTTTTAAATAATTATTGAATAAACTGACAGTTAAGTAGTTTTCTTGTAAGCTTCATTTTGATAACAAGTTCTTAAAGAAATATTTAAGTAAAGAAAGCTAAAAAACTAATTGAATGAGCCTAAGCTGGAATATTATCTCAAAAAAAAATATATAAAAAATATTATCCTGTATATTAAAACAATTATTTTTGATTATTTTAATAAAGTTTGTATATCATATTATTAGGTCCCTTCTCCAAATTTAGGCAGCTTAGCCAAGATGTGAATAAAAAAAAAATTAAATTAAAATCAATTTTAATCTAAAGGTTCTACTGGCTATAGTTAATCAGGCTGCATAAGCCATAAAAAAATTCAAAAATGCGTCCTATAACATATGAGTTTTTGACTATTTGCATTATAGAATTAAAAAAATGATAAAAATTCTCAAGGAATAATATGGACCGCCTGAGAAGTGTGCCGAAACTGAGCTTAAGACAGGTTTCTTTCTGTCGCAGATAATTCCTTTTGCCTGAATTAGACTGGCAAACACAAATATCATAAAGTTGTTACTATCTGGAAAAATTCGTATTTGTTTCCGAATTGTTAGAGCCGAAAATTAACACAAAAATTAATGGTACGTAATTATATTACACATACATTATTATATAGTTAATTTCTGCAATTTCTAAACTTTAGCATCGATACTTTAAGAGCTGATCCAGATGTTTATTATCCTTATGAAGCCTTTTTCTAGTCTTATTTTGTAATTTAGTTGTACGTTTTTTATTTTTTTTCGCTTTTTTCGTTTTTGTAAGAATTTTTCTCCTTGTTAATTTAATATTGTAAAATTTAATAGTATACAAAATATTTTGATTTATTGATAAAATATAAATATCTCTACATAAGTTTTGTAATTAGTCAGTAAATAAATATTTAAAATATTAGGATAAATAAATAATAATAAATGTTTGCATTGTTGTTTTAAATGCCCAGGAAATTTTTGATTTGTTTTCCGAATTTTTAAACGTTTTCTTATTTCTTTCGGTTTTGATCTGGTATCTCTAAGTCCAAAAAAAAGTATAATTTTTTCTTAAGATAATCTACAGTAAAATATGACCTTCGTTGAAGTTATTTTATTAACAAAAAATTTTAATGACTAACGTAAATTGTCCTTAAGTTTTATATGAATATTATAGAACAGTTGGCTTAGCACAACTGGAAATTTATGAGATAAAGTAAAGATTCTTTTTTTAAATCCAAAAAATATTTAAGTTTGTTTAATAAATAAATTATTTGACCTTATTTCAGTTTTCAGCACACTGACAATATTTGAAATTTTAATCTTTAAGTAAATACTATAAAATTTTTAAATAGAGAGAGATGAGTAGAAGCGCTGCAATATCCTTTACATTTATATTTAAAAAAAATCAATAAAAATATCTACGAAAATAAGTGAAGCGGCCACTTTTCCACTTCTCATTGGATCTGTTAAAAATTAACAAATAAAAATGATAAAAAATTAAAAAAAAATAACTTAAAATTTTAATTAAATATTTTATCTGCCATGGTAAAAAAAATGGCATGAATATCTTTAATTGTTTAGGATATATAGCTTGTCAAAGAAATGTCTCAAAATTTAAAAACCCAATTGCCAACTATCGATAATTTGTACCAAATTTGTGATGTACCAAATATTTAAAAATAATCAAAATCGGAAAAGTTCGGGGGGAAAGTGGCTAGCTTCCCTTATTATCGCCAATATTTTTATTCATATTTTTTAAAATAAAATGTATTGGAAATTACAGCTCTCTTTAAAAAAATTATCGTCTAAAGAGTATTCAAGTTTCAACGTACTTGAATTAAATTTCCCTTTACTTATAGTCTTTTAACTACAGTAAATTAGGCTACACTTAAAGTAAATCTAAGACAGTCACAGTAGTTGGTAACGCTCACACACACACATTCACACACAAAGAGCGGCTCTCTCTCACCAACACTCACATACACACACACGCACACTCACATAGACGCGCCACAGGAAGTTTGAATTTAATGCGCGTTTTGTGTGCAGTTTTTGCTCTATTATTACTTATTATTGTCGTTGTTGTTGCTCTCTTTGTTGCTGTTGTTTTTCTCGTTGTTGTTGTTGTTTGTTGGGCAACGGAAGTGCGCGCTTAAGTGCTCATTATGTTTAGTTAATGCCGCTATTTATTAGAAAATCTAATGGGTTTTTATCTCCACACACACATAGACACAAATGGGTATATATACACACACACACACACATACACTGGTTGAAACACATTTTGTCCTTCGAGGTTGGCGCAAGAGTTTGGAGCTCTTTATTTTTTTTTTTGTTTTTGTGATATTTTTATCTTGGTTCCCACATAAAAATTATATTTGTGTCATTTATTTGGTTATTTTGTGATTTATGTTTTGGTAATTTGTTACACAAGTTTTCTGTTTTTATTGTTGTTTTTGTCTATGGCAATTTTAATATAATTTTTTTTTGTCGCTTGTGGTATTTACATAATTTAAATTTATGCAGTTTATTAAGGTTATATATTTAAGTGCTTTGTTGTAGGTTGGCGCTTTGTTATATGTAATCCTTGCTTGTAAATGCTATTGGTTAAAGATTGAGTGACTCAGACTGGTTGGGATTTATTTTTATTGTGATTGTTTATTGCACTTTTTAAAAATTTGATACTTTTGATGACCTTGTCTGTTGATACTGTTTGAATTTACAATATTTCGAAATTGTTATTTATATAAAAAATCAAAGCTGTTTTTGTTTTTATTTTCGATGGGTACTCGTGGAAAATTGTTTTCATATCATGCTATTTGATATGAATTGTAGGGAAATTTTCCGTGTAAGTTTACTTCTAATATTATTATGTGTACTCATTTATTTTGATATTTGGTACTATAGGATGAATTTTCAAGAGCATCGATACTTTAACTTGAAATAATATAAAAAATATAATAGTATGTTTCACTGATTTTTCCTATAACTATAATGTACTAAATTTAATTAATGTTTAAAAACAGATTGTAAATAGAAAATTAAGAAAAAAAATAAAAGAAACAACGAAAAAATATTTTAATTTTGAATTCTTAAAATTTTTTAAAAATCACGTCTATTTTCATTATATTTCCTAAGAAGGATGAGAGTTGTGAGAGAGAAAAATGTTCTATGTTAATTTCTGTGCAGTAAATACTTTCTAGCTTCTCATTTCTTTAGATGCTTGATACTATAGGGTGTGTTTTCAAGAGCATTGTGGTTTTATTTAAAATTTTAGATTTTAACTGTGCAAAAGTACCTTTATTTTTATTAATTGCTGTTTTCTTTGATATCTAAGATGGGTGCCATGAAGGTATAGATATATATGAGGATGCAAAGTAATGGCCATTACCTGCTAATAAGAATAATGATCTGAAGATACTGTTGGCCTATAATCTGTGATTTTTCCTGGGTGGGATTATGCTATGAAAAAAGTGCTATCACATTTTCCGTGGAACGTAGCAGTCAACACGATGCTACGTAGATGTTGCAAAGTTGTTGCCTATGCTGATGATGTAATTACAATGTTGAATGGAAAATCCCACAAAATCTTTGTGACCGCAGGACCCTAAAATTCAAAGAGCTGTCACACTGGACAATTGAAAGAGGGTTAACCGTAAACCCAGCAAAAACTGAGCTTGTCCTCTTTTCTAGGAAGTATAAGTCTTCTAATCTATCTCCTCCAAAATTAAATGATTCCGTCTTGTCCGTTAAAGACAGTGCAAGAGACTTGGAGCTTGGACTAGACAAGAATATATCACAGACAGAGCAGAAAAAGGTAATGCTACACTCCTCGCCTGTCAAAGAACAATAGGACTTAAATGGGATATGTTCCCACAAATAGTTCGTTGGATATATGTACATATACGGCCATAGTAAGGCCCATACCCTTTATGCAGTATCTAACTGGTGACTAGCCCCTACCACCAAGTCTAGGTACAAAACCCTAAATAAGGTGCAGAAAACAGCGCAATTATGCATCACAGGTGCCCTTTAAACAACCTCTAGTGAAGCGTTAAACAGACATTGGTGATACAATATTTCCCCCATTCTGATAATGGGGTGAGAAATTGACAATTTAACGTCGAGACGCCTGAAAGACTTTGAGGAACTAAATATTCGGCAGTCTTTCCAACTTCCGGACCACTGCAGTGTTTTTCAAGCAGAGATCCTTGCCAAAAACGGGTCCTTGATCCGCCTGCGCAACATCGGCCTGGAAATCGGTGCGGACAGGGCACGACTTCTACCCTCCTACCGGATAAGGAGGATACTTTGAAGCTATACCACTTTCACGTACAAAGGCAGTGGTATAACACACCCCAAATCGGCCTAAAACGATCCATAAAGCTCTGCGGAGTCAAACGGCCGAACTGTTCGGCAGTTGTCAGAGCGATCAGTGGAGATCATGTTCCGAGCCATGATTTTTGCAGAAGCTTCAAAGACGAAGAAGGAGTTGAATCAGTAGAACACTTCTTCTGTTCCTATGAGGCTATTAGTAGACCTGGGAAATTGCTCCCTTCATAACCTAGCTGAGCTAGCATCTATATGTTCAAGGAGCATTGCTAGCTACATTGTGGCATCGGGATGAGAATTCGATATTAGCTCAGGAGAAAGGCTAAAGAGAGATCTTAGGTAGTAACAGATTCCTAACGTAAATAATTGTTATTGTTACCTTCATCTTTCAAGCAGAAACGTACTAAAGAAAAGATTTATGACAATATATGAAAAAAATAGGCAAATAAATCCAATGGTCCTTCAAGCATAATCTAATAAATAGATTATGCCAAGGATAAACTCATGGAATGAAGGCAATTTTTTAAATATTTAATTTGCAGATTTTTGCTGAACAAAAAAATTCCCAGACATATTAGGCTATGACGTTGTCTATGTCCTTTGCGGTTTTCCTGTGGTAATAGATCGCCGCATTTTTATATGCAGCTGTCAGGTGTCAAATTGTTGCAGTCAATGAGCTTTCCCACACATCCTTATTTTCTTTTTGTTGTCGCTGTTGTTGTTGGCACTTGTTAGACGCAGTTGGGGCACGTTTTTGAGGGCTGGCAATGATGACGATAAGAAGGATAGATAGATATCTTGGCTGACACGCTGCCAGGCTAAAACTCTGGAACTTCGGCTTAAGCAGCAGCAGCTGTCCTTTATGGTAACTTTTTTTTGTTCCTTTTTTTGAAACAACTTCTGTGGGCAGTTTGGCTAAGCTTGTGGAGTTTTTGGGGGCAGGAGGGATTGGCGCAGACTTAGCCGTCTCAACAATCCATAAACGAACAAATTGCCTGAAAATCAATTTTGTTAGCGGCTTTCGACTTGAGCAAGGCAATATCTTTGTGCCAGACAGCCTCATATATACCTTGAGGTGTGTGTGTGTGTGTATGTGTATATGTGTGTGTTTCTTGGCACTTTGGCTCTCTTATGCTTTGTGTGGCTTTGTTGTGTGGCATTGGCATTAGTGTCTTCCTCTTTCTCTGCCTCATCTTCTTTTCTTTTGGCTGCCATCTTTTTTTTTTGCCTCTGGCCGTCGCGACTGCGAAATTTATGCACATGTTTTTACTCAAGGTTATTGTTGTTGTATTTCCGGCTTAGGTTGGGGAAAGGAAGCAACTTGACTCTACATGTGAGAAATGGTCCTGCTGTTAAATGTGTCTGGGAACTGACATCAACTGGAGCGACTCAGTTGGATTGCTTTGGCGTCGGAAAGTCAATTTGTGTCTTATAGGTATTCGGTGTTGATTTAAAAGAAGAGTTCAATACTGGAAATATTTTGTCTAAATAAACAATGAAATGACTCATAAAAGTAAACCAATGCTGATTGATGATTGGCAGAAGATTTACGATCATAAGTATATAGTGGAAGCTGTAGCTGAAAAAAATGTATAAAAATATAAATTGAAAATATAACTAAAAATGAAGAAAAGGAGTGAGCTCCTTTGCTGGATTTCTTTTAAATGCTTTAGGGAAAATAGTGCGAAAATTTTTTAATAAACAAAATGCTCGTAAATTATCAATACCTCAATTTCAGCTAAGATATAGAAATAATATTTCCTTGTAAAATTTAAGAAATTAATAAAACTTCGGAGTTCTGATAAAAACTCTTGAGTCCTTTTAAGTCAGTAGTCCCAAGCTGCTTCAGGAAAGTATAAACCATGCTTCGAATTGTTAAAAAAATAACGAATTTGTTTAGACCTTTTCTATACCCAATTCAAAACCCATACTCCACCCATGGAGAAGTGGTGTATAGGTGTAGCAGGCCCAGCTTGCTCGATAAAGATACACACGGATGGATCCGGAGGCGTTAATGTTGAGGAACTCAACGTCAGAACTGCTTTCCGACTCCCGGATCACTGCTGGGTCTTTAAGGCAGAGGTCACTGCAATCCAGGAGGCTTTGACAATAACAAGAATCCTACAAGTACGGAATAAGAACATCTGTATTTTCTCGGACATCCAGGCGGCTATCAAGTCCCTAGCTTAGATGACTTAGTTTTTGAATACAGTGAATAACTGCCGTTTGTAGAGACAAACGAATCTCCTTTAGAGGAAGGAGATGGCTGAGCAGTTTTCAATTCACCTCATATGGCTCCGATGGCAAACGAAAGAACTGGCTAGACAAGGAACTACCAGCATCCTCCTTCAGGTTAAGGAGGACCTGGGTATACCCATGGCCAGCTGCAAATTAGGATTCGAAATTACTTGGCTTTTTGTGCAAAAAAACGTGGAATCGGACATTGAACACGTGCAGGATCTCGCGGCAAACCTGGCCGACATACTACAGTAAAAGAAGTAAGAAACTTTGCTGTCTGAATAGAGCCCAGTGTCCAATTGTCATCCGTGCTATCATAGAACACTGGCGGGTAGGGAATTCCGCATCCAGGTTGAATGCTCCCCACCATAACTTCTGTAGAAGCTGTGGCAATAAGGATTAGCTGGAGACATTGGAACACTTTTTCTTTCACAGCCCTGGTGTGGGCAGGAAAAGATTCCATTATCTAAAGTCACACTTTCTTGATGATTTATCTCAGCTTTCCGATAAGAGTCCAAAATGTCTCTTAAGGTTTATTCAAGCTGCCGGGTGACTTTCTCACCCCATATAGGGGACCTCTTGAGTGGCGTAGAGTGGTCAGTCTCAACTGCCGCTCCAAACCTAACCTTTCCTAGCCTAACCTTTGTTCTTCTGTATTGTTATCAAATTTCTACCAACTACTCAGTCCAGTGTGACCATATCTCTTAAAGACTCAAACCCACAATTTTTAAGCTTATACAGTCCAGACCCATCTCGAACAAAGTTAATTGCTTGGGAACTAATTAAAGCTGCTTAATTATAGAGCTTGCTGGTTGAACGCAAAACAGCAGACTACGGCTATGAGGCTACAAATCGATCAGACAATTCATCAATCAATCACATCGTCAATCAGTGCATCAATTGGTAATGCAAACAATGCAGTGTAACATTGTATACAATGTGGGCCATGGCCAAGTCATTCAATTTGTATGCAATTTTGACCACAAACATTTGTTAATTGACCACAGACATGTACACACACACACACACTCTTACATATGGTGTGGCACAAGAAAATCGCATTGCCAAATACACACACACACATACACACACTCATTGTATGTAGCCTTGTTTAAGCACTGTGCACACACCCACAACTAAATCAAATAATTAATTATGTACGCTCAGTTGCATTCCAAGCTGCAGGAAACGCTTCGACGGATTCTCAGCTAAATTATGCCAACTACTTAATCCTAGTCCGTATGGAACTACTACTGGCTCTATGGCTATCCCACTCGTCTCTATTTAGCACTTCCGGTCCGCTGCTCTCCGCAGTGGCTTGACTTGTTTGCCACGCTTAAGTGCCGATAATTGCTCACCTTTGGTCAGCTTACTCTGCCGGCTAGCCGTCGTCTGTCAACCAACATCCGCCAACAGAGCCACGTCCAACGTCAATTGCACTTGGCCAACTCGCTGGCAATCTCTGAAGCCAGCTCCAAACATGAACGTGTAATCAAATGACATTTAAGTGACATTTAGAGCTTAATCGTTAGGCAATGCGGTTGTTCCAGCTGCCATTTGCATTGTCTCTATCTAAAGCTGTCTCTCTGTTAGGAACTCTATTTGCATCCCTGTCAAGCGTGAGGATGGGATTTTGGTAATTTGGGCTGTAGAGATTATAATGAAGATATTTAAGTTGGCTTTTATTAAGTCAATCATTTAATTTGTCTTTTTGAATAATGCAGATGGGATTTAATTGAAATATTATATTGAATTAAATGACTGTATTTGGTAATCATTCAAAAAATGGACATAGTTAATTAATTACATTATAAGGTTAGGAATTGAATTTAGAGGAACAGCCTAATATTCTGTGCTGCTCTTATTGTATGACGATCTATTGCTTTTATTAAATTTGAATTTAAGCCTTCTCCAATTAGAAATACTAAGGAAGGATAGGTTCTCCTCTACCTGATACTTCCATCGGAGTCGCGGTCGTCCCCTTCATCCTCCCTTGTCGACCTTTCGCTTCGAATACCTTTCTCGCTCGGACAACATCATCCGTATGCGAATGTCGGCCTCAAAACAAACAGGACCAAAGACTTTGCGTAGTATTTTTCTTTTAAACCCTTCCAATTTTTTGACCACTTCAAAAACATAGCGGTCCGCTGCAAGGGGAGCCTATCCCCTTGCTATTATCCCAACAAAATAAACTTGATTCCTTGATCTACAAACTTATGTAGCCAACAAAGCGTCAGTTTTCCAGCAAGAACAGATCTTAAATCTATTTATGTGGAAACCAAAATTAAACTTCAGTCGAGTTTTCGGGTCTACAAAGGCTAGTCAGATCTAACTTAAGTTATTCGCAGATGAATCCACATGTCTAGCTTCTATGGTTAGGTTGGGTTGGCAGCTCAATATAGGCTGGGAATGCCTCCAGATTTGTCGGACAACCGACTGTGTTCGCTGCTTACCATTGGCTTCATCGATTCTTTTGTTCACCGAACCAATTGAGGGAATAATTATACAAATGATCAATTTGTACGGTGTCCGGCAGTACAAGAAGCAATGGAATCAGTCGGCGAAATTGATCTGAGCATATTATGGTCTTCTCCTAGCAGGGGACTATCGTTCGAATAGTGAAAGTTTGCTAGAGTAATGAGACGACAAGCCCGGAAGACCAATTTTCGCGTCAGCTATGTCAAAAAAATAAATCGATGTCTCCGTTTCGGCGACTAGGATAAAAAAGAGAGAGCACAAGAGACAAACTGGCACCTATTCGCTTGGTTTTCGATTAATCGGTTCAAAGATTGAAAGCAATCTTATTATCCATTATTATCCGTTCCGTGGTAAATCGCCTTTCACTCCATATATGCACACGAGACCAGCGAGTTATAGAATCAAAATATAGGTTACAGTTGAAGCTGAAGCCTATTACGCTTGTAACATGTGCTCCTAAAATCAACCAAGGGAGCAGTGTCGTGTTGGATATGGCAGAAAGTTTTAATGGAAGGAAAGTCACATTCGGTCATTTTTTCACGTCTTCAACGAATTACTGAAATGGCAAATAACAGTAGATGGTACGATTCGAGAGAACCGAAAAGAAATTCCGCCAATATTGCTCGACATGATGAAAAAATCAGTTTTTCATACCGATTATGGATTTGAACATAATTCGCGACGATTGGTAACTTTAGTCTCAACTTACCACTCCATAGGTCATATCGACTCAACCGACCCATAAATAAAGACTGAAATTGTAGAATTTTACAATAAGACCAAGGGAAGAGTCGATAGTTGCAGTGCAAAAGGAAGACGAATCTTTGGCTAATGGCTCTCTTTTACAATATGTTAGACGTTTCAACCAGCAATAATTGCAATGAATCCAGAATGGAATATAAAGAAAGCATTTCGAGAGCCAATAATCACGCCGTCTAGTAAGTGCGTCAAATTTGTCCGCCTCATCGTTTTTCTGTTTGCGAAAATTATCCAAAATCGATTCGTTCTTACTTTTGTGTTCCTTTTTATGAAATTCGCTTAAAGGTCATAACAACAAATACAAAGCAATTGATTTTAACGAAAAACTTCCCTTACTAGTTTGCTAAAACCAACTTTTTAAACTGATACCCAACATCAGCAAAGCCTTACAACCGTGAGCAGCATCCCACGTGACAGTTCTGCCAAGTCCGCAAAAGTCCTCTAAATTTTGATAGTCTGCTTACCTACAAAACATTGTATCTCCCCGTCATTACAATGTTAAAGCATTCAAGTGTTATATTCTGAAGCTTTATGGCTTCTTGTTTATGGCACGCTAAGTATCAGCCAAAAATATTCGGAATTTATGCAACTTAAAGACTTTACAAGTTGCAATTAATGCACGTGTATGTGTGTGTGTGTGAGCTTGCGTTTGTACATGCGTGTGTGTGTATCTGTGTAACATACTTTGATGAAGGCGCGCATAAAAATTTTGCAGCACATACGTGACAATAATTACAAAAAAGCAAAGCCAGCCATAAAACTACAAGAATACAAAAAGAGAAATATAAAAGAGAGAGCGGAGAGAGCTACAAAACTGCCGGAGCAAGCAAATGGACAACAACAAAAACAACTACAACTGCAGTAACAGCAACAAAACAACAACCGCAAAGACATGCCTTAAGCTATGGCAATGCCAGCCAGCCACTGAGAAGAGCAGAGGCCCCGATTCTCGCTCTCTCTTCATTTCGTTGGCCTCTGAGAAGCACTGACAGCAGCCGCTATAGCGGTTAGGAGGATGGCAGTGCTCGTTACGTGGCCAGCGACATAAACTACAAATGGCGCATCAGCTGAAGAAGAAGCAGCAGCGGCAGCAAGAGTAACAGTGGTGGCAGCGCACAGTGGTTGCATTTATATTGTGACAGGGGACAAAATTACAATCATTATATTATAGCGACTTTAAAATTGGTTTAATGGAAATGTTGGTTGTAATAAGCGTTATATTGAGCGATACACATTTTGAAAAGAGCAATCCGTAGACGATGACCTGCTCGAATACTGGCTTAATTTTTTTATAATTTATTTATATAGTTAAAAAGTAGAAATGCATTTATTAAACAATATAAAATATGTGATGTCAGAACGAAATTTGTACTTTTAAAATATCAAAAGTTGCCAATTGCAATTTATTTATTTAATTATAAAGTATACGTTAGTTCTAAGTTATGAAAAGGTTGGTAACCACAGCAACGTAGGCCTTCAGGCTGGTTTAAAAATTGGTATACTATATATTCTTATACAGTATATTATTGTTATACATGTGCTTATATCAAGTCTAGAGTTGAGCTTTGTGAAGTTTTTTATGTTTACGATTTAGGTCTCTGTGAGTATTTCAGAAGGATTTGGCATTTTTAAAGAGGTACATAGGTTGAGAATAATATAGCAATGTTAATTATTAAAGGGGTCCTCTATAGTAAGGGTACCTATGTTACAGTATGGACAGATCGGCTGTGTATTTTTGATGAGTAAGTGCTCATGTAAAATTTTAAAATATTCATTTTGAAGTTCGTAAAAAATGTAAATCGATTATTATTTTAATTGTTAAAAAAAAAATCTTTGTATGAAACTACATTCATAAACGAACACAAAAAAAAAAACTGTCGAAGTTTTATATCTAAAATTTTTGCATTATCTCTCTAATAGATGGAAAAAAAGTTTCGCGAAAGATAACTTGTTCCGAGTCTACAAATCATAATATAAAGACAGATATAAAGAATCGATATAATGAGGATAAAGTCATTTTGATGATTTTTAGGATGGTACACATAATTTTTTTGCTCTTCGAATCTAGCATTAATATCTAATAAAGACTTTAAATTTCTTTAGATTTAATATAAGTCATATACTAAGACATATATCAAGCATCGATGAGAAAAAATAATTTTTTTGATTCTTGACTAGGTCCAAATTTTTTTTTCTTCGAATCTCGTATAAATATCTAACAATAAACTTCAAATACTTAAGATTGAATATAAAATATTAATATTTTTTTATTTTTTTTTACAGGTAAGCATACATTTAAATGACTATCAAAGATGAATAAAAATATTATTTGAAAACAATTAAAGGTAATATTAAATTTTTTCCTTAAACTTAAAAATAATATATATTTACTAGCCGGCCTTCGGCACGCTCGCTCCGCTCGCTCGTCTAGAAACACGTTGACTATTTTCTAGATGAACTGCTAAATGGACAACGGTTGGGTGTCGTTCGTGAATTTGGAATGAGAAAATTCGCCATATTGCCTCGTTTCTGCTAATGCAACATCCTATTTGATATTGTGAAATTTCGTCATTCACATTGTCGGCTCTCACACCCAAAATCGCCATATCGCTTCCCTTATTGACGTATTTGCAGATATATTTTATTGATTTTACTGAGTTGCAATACTCGACGTTAATGTGGGCTTTATAAGTTTTTGATAATAATGGCGAAAATGGAACAGCCCAACGATTGTCAATTTCAATTTCTTGATTTTGCACTTTGATTGTGGTTGGTCTGCCATTGTCTTCTGTTGATCTACGGCGATATAATGGGTATCCATCGTAGCACGTAACAGTGTCCGAAGTCAATGCCCTTGGATATCTTTTGAAGCATTTGCCGTCGATCATGCATGGTGAAGTTGGGTTGAGCACACCATATGGTCCGTGGATCATATTCTTTGTGATAACCTCGAACAATTCTGGATCATTTGTTTGAACTGGGATTTCCGCCGATATCACATCATCAATTTCATGCGGTAGTATTTTCTGAGGTAATCCTCTCTTCTGCCATTCTACCGAATACATCCAGCAGCGAACCTCACCGAATACACTGCTTTTGATAATAAGCAGGCCTGCTGTTTCATTGGGAAATTTCAGTGCTTGGCACTGGTCACATACCTTGTTCATTGTTCCAACTACAACAGATTGACGCGAGCTATAATCGGTCGTATTGTTATATTCGAATGCAGCTCTGTGCAGATTGGATGCATTGCGCATTTGCCTGAATGTTCTTTGGATTAAATTCTGTTCTGCATGGATTTCATCTGATTGATTCTGATAATCCCGATTTCGTCTCATTCTCATTCGAGCATGTATGAGCAAAATGTGATCTTGCTTCTCTTAATCGATCATTCCTTTGTAAACGTTGTTCCTCAGCTTCAGCTGTTCTTCGGGATGATTGCAATTGAGTTCTACGCGAACGTCTCCCAATGTTACGTCTTTTTGGCGGCATTATGTGCAAATATTGATCTGATCATATGTATTTTACACAGAAATCAAAACATGAATCGTTTATAATTTTTGTGTTTCCTTTCGACAAAAACTATTAACTAAACAATATTAGTTAATCTGACAATGTACACAATGCCAACCCTAAATTAAAAAAAAAAATTGTATTGGAAAATCAAATTGTCCTTTTTAGTATTTTCGTCGCAATTTTGTTATATTTTCTCAATCCTAAACAGTCCTTGGACTTCCACGAACATTTCAAGACCAAAATTAGCCAAATCGGTTCAGCCGATCGTGAGATCCTAAGCTTAGAAGGAACATAACATTGTGACACGAGAATTTTATATATAAGATGATCATATGATTCACACATGATTCCAAAAAATAAATTTTTATTATTTGTGATGTCAATTTTGCCACATATAAAAATCTTTTAGCTTTTAAACTAATAACAATAATTTTGCTGCTAATTATTAAAAATCATGTTAAATAACGTCGTCTTTCGATTTCGTTAAGTTTAAAATCAAAAACAATAAAAAATTATAAATTTTCCTGGTTTCAATAAACGGAAATTCATAATAATATGAATTACAAATTTCCTTTTTGTAAAATTAAAATTGTTTATTGTATTTTAACGTTTTTCCTTATCTTATAAGGTATTTAAGTAAGAAGTTTATATACAAAATTTAAACTTTTACAAAAAACCTAGATCCCATGTAAAAACGATTATTTTATATCATAAACATATATTATTTTAGTAGGATTTTTAAACGGAAAACCAATCCTTGGTTCTGGATCTTTTTCGTTTAAATTTTTTATAAATCCTAATAATATAAAGACATTATTATTATTAACAAGAATATTTCGTTTTAGAGAATTTGCTGGGAAAACAAACTTTAACAGCATTTTTTTTACCCACTCTTTATAAATATTAAATAAAACTAAATTTGACTTAAATGGTTTTTAATTCTACTCAGCATATCTTAAGCCACTCATATTATAAAATTCAATAAATAACAATCTCTCTCTAAAGATCTAGTAATCTCTCTTTAATTCACAAATATTTAATAAAATTAAATTGTACTTTAATTGTTTTTATTGTACTCACCTTTAGAGTACTTAAGCTACTTATAATAAAAAAACAATAAATATTAATCTCCCTCTAAAGATTTATTAACCTCTCTTTAATGTATCTCCTTGTACGGGTAGCATAAAATAATAAAAATAAAACAATCATACCTTTAAAAAAATTTAATTTTAATGCTTATTTGGAACCAATTGAATAAAACTTTTTTAATGCTCTTCGTCTTTGATTTTATTTCTTTGAGAGATACCTTTGAATTTTACATCTAAGTGTCCCTTGTCGTCTGTCTCAGGACACTGTGCATCGAGCGCATATAAAAATGCAGCGCACAGTGGCAAAAATAAAATGAAGGATAACAAGGATTTACATTATACGGCCATGGTCATGGACAATGGCTGACGGGGGTGGGGGAGGAGTGTAGTGCAGGATTGCCATCGTTGACAGCGATGGCAATGTGACGTAGTTTTTATGACATTCGCTGCGTGAAATTAAAATGGGGATCGTAAATGCCAAGATGGCTACAAAGTAGAGTAGCGTCAAGTTAAGTAGTTGTTGCCAACTTTTTAGGCTTGTTTAAGCCCTAAACGTAAATTCATTAAGTCAAAGTAAAAACTTTTGTTTAGCTGATTTACAAATTATGTGTGCCCTTATCCCGCTGCTATGCCTTCTAATTGAAAACTAGTCAGAGCAGCTGTCGTCATATGGTTTTCAATGTGGGTATGATGAGATACAATATAGTATCATACCCCTATGGTATCGAAATTTTCAGCTACCACAAGATAGACAGGCCCCAAAAAAGGAACTGGCATATGCCACAAGGCGATTAATCAAATGTCGTCACAAACACACGCACACACACTCTATATATGTATATGGATAGATTTGGCAAATGATAAACTTGGAGCGCCCAAAAGCATGCTACACGCTGTCAGTGGTTAGCTTGTATTTTGTGAGCAATAAAAACCACATTCATTTATTAAATTCCTAGCGCAAAATAACCGAAGAACCAAAATAGCAAAACAAGTTGGCATTAAATGTGGCGGATGTAACGAATTTTGAATGCTCTATGTTGGGATGTAGTGGGTGACGTCACTTGGAATGGGCTCGCAGATGTTCTATGAGCAGTTTAATACTAGCATGGAGTTCTGAAAAGTGGAGTGAGTCAATGGGTATGACTTTGCATAGTTTTTTTCGGTCAGGAGTACTTTCGGAGCTTATTCGATCCTGGTTTTTCCCCTCCGTATTGTTCTCCTCTTGGGACCTTAGAGTCACATCGTGCCTCTTCTCTATTGTCTATTTCAGTAATCGGATTATATTCTCATTTGATCAGGTGATTGAGTCGATGCCAATGATCCAGTGATGGGGCTGCTATCAACCTTTACTGGGTGTGGTCTCAGAGGCATTTTAGGATTTTGTTCCTGTTTTTGGTTCTCATTGGGTTGCGGAGATCAGCTAAGCGCCTTATTCTACTAAGCTATAGACTGCCATCTAATCTTCAACGGTTTAGGCTATGTTGGTTAAGGCGGCAGTTGGGACTTATAGGCCAAGAACAGGCCCTTTATGAAACCGATCAATGGGAGTAATGTGATAAGGATTATACGAATAGACTGGATAAAATTGGGTTGCTACAACAGGAAAAGTGTAGGATTCTGTTAACGATGGGACTCGAGTACCATCAACCTACATAGGAATTGATATTCATTAGATTGGCACTGTCTTTTGGCTATCGAGGCCACTGAAGCACGGTCTTAGTCAGATTTCTTTTTTAAAAAGCATTATACCCCCATTTCGAAGAGCTTTAACTTGGTCGAAAAACTGGATCTTGACTAGAACGAAAGATCTCGTGACGACGGAAGTTCCATGCCTAAGTACCATGAAGTCACATCCTTGATTAGTGCTTAGTTCAATATTTTTAAGACGAAGGAGTTGAAGTGCCGGACTCGTGTATTTAAGGACTGCCAAACCAAAGTATTTGTGGCGAGTTGGGATTATCTTTCCAATTCGTTCACCGATTGATTCTAGCTTTGCTATTAGCGCAACTACCCTTCACTTATACCCAAATCATGAAGTCATTTTAATTGGGAAGAAGATCGAAATCCGAAATCGCTCTCGGAATTCAAAAATGATCACTGTGACCCTGGAATCTTCATTTATACTTCTTACATTGAAGAATTTGTATAAAGAGATGATCTGATCGGCCCACAATCAGCCCTGGTTCGATTTGTGATCATCTCAAGCTCCCTCCTCTCAAAATCTCAATCTTTGCACAGTAACTTCATCGACACGCTATCGATTCTGGCCTAACTGTGTATCTTGTGCTGTCCTCATCCGCAAATCTAAATCTTTGGACATCAGAAATGAGGTCTACGCTCAAATCAAGTTCTTACTTCAGTCCTAATCATTGCATTGAGAATTCATACGATCTCGTGGCTTGATAGATGAACTTCTAGCCGATCGAGCCTTCATCATATACTACTTACTACTATTGTGGCCATTACAATCGGTTTTCGGTCTTGACTGCGGACATTAACCTACGCCTCGATAAAAATCACACTTATCAACCCTTACGATTGATCCTACATCATTTGCAATAATTGCACCCAAATTCGGAATACAATATCCAATTTTTCAAAATTTTATTTCATTTTTTAAGATTATCAATTTAAATTTTTACTTTTAAAGTTTGCTGGGAAGCCTCAAGATTCAAAATATTTTTTTTTGATTTTGAATTTTTAGGTATTAAGCATTTTTTTTTTAAATTCCAAATTCCGAATCAGCAAAAAATTTGAAGCATTATTTTTTTTATGACTGTATCTACAAGTCCTTAAATATACTTCCTATAGTTGAGAAACTTTTTATACTCTATATACTCTATTATTACACCAAAACATTTCAGAGCATAGAAACGAAGCTAAACAAGCGAAAACGACAGCTATCAATCAAAGCCAACCCAGCGCAGATACTTTTTTGGGGGCAGGGTTGGGGGTTTTTGTTTGGGGTTGTTTACCACTCGCTCGAACTGCAAATGCCTTAAAGTCGGCAACAATGGGACAAATTTTTCAATTTAATAAGTGCTGGACGCTTGTCGCTCACTCAAGCATATGATGTCAATCGATTTTAGTCCTGGACTAAGCCTAAATCCAACTAAATGTCAGTCTAAAAACCCAAAACAACTGCTCTGCTCCAGTCCCTGCCCAGTCTCTTCCCAGCCCATGCTTGCCACTCGACTCAAGTGTCACTTTGCATTCAAAGCTGTGGCACGTACATCGGGCACGGTCCAGTGAGAATTTTTCTCTTTTTTTTTCCTTAGTCCTGGCAAAAATCAAGTTTCTTCAAACAACACGAGACATGACCACCAGAGAAACGACGCACTCGAGCAGGCAAAACACTTTCAAAACTGAACTGTGAAGCTGTGGGCGACTTGTTTGCATGCTTTTAGGCGCAAAATGCCAAGAAAATTTTATTATTTCCTTTTTTTTTTGCATGTATTTGTGGATCTGTATATATATTATGTATATATATTTTAAGTTCTTTTTTTTTGTGGCTGCTTGTGGGTGTGAAAACTTGACAAAATTGATGTAACAGATTTTGTTTGGTTGAAGAAAATTCCTTTGGTCTTGCCTTGACATTCTTTGTTGGCAGGACTTTTGTTGTTGGCGTTGTTGTTGTTGTTGCTTGTTTGTTGCTCAATGGCATTGTAATTTCTGCAGTTTGTTTAGATCTTTAGACTTGATGGAATATTTGATGTTTACAAATTGTGTGACTGATGATGATGATGAAAGTTTTGCATAAGTTTTGAGGGCAACATAAGGTTGACTGCCATTCTAAATAATGATTGCTTATGGAACTTACAATATGCTTAACGTACTTGGTAAACAAATATTTTGTGTTCAAAATGACCTTAAGATGTTTTCTCTAACAATAACATATTTTATTAAAAATTGTAATTATTTTTGAGTGTTGTAGAAGATTGTTTGATTGATTGATTGATTGAAACTAGCTGACACGGTGGAATATTAAAATGTGCATAAATTTAGAATGAGGACATAATGGCATTTGAGAGTTTGAAATGTTTATACTAATGTTTATTATGAAATTGAAAAGAAGCGCGTAAGATAAATTATTCTTCGTCTTGACTATAAGAGCTCTTGCTCTTGCCTTGTGCTAAGGGAATCATTGATCTATAAATTTTTATAAGCTTCGTGTTTCGTATGAGTTTTCAGATGAATTGATTTCAACGTATGCAAGTGATATTTATATTGTGCATGCCTCAATAGGTATAGCTATCACATAGTAAAAGGTTTACCTCGATATGTTCACACGAACGAGCACAATTGGTACCACACTGATTTTTTGGTTAAAGTATATGTATATATTGTGCATACCGTCTGAGGTAAAGCTATCAAATAATATAAATTTTACCTCGACACGTTCACGTATACGAATACAATCGGTACCACATAGATTTTTTTTCCTGTCTTTGCTATTGTGCCTTTTATGCATGATTGTATGAAGGTATCGAGGTAATGCATACATTGTGCACATTGTATGAGGCGTGGCAGTAACATATAGTAAAATTCACATCGATACATTCACGCATACAAACACAATCGGTACCACACTAAATATAATTATATATCGATAGCCTACGAGCGCCTAGATATGCTAAAAATTCTAAGCATATTAACGTGAATCAGGTATAAATCATCAAATAAATTTTTTTTTTACAATTGCATGCTAAAATTATTATGAGCTCTTTAACTATAACTTTAAAGTAAACTTAATTACAGACAAACAGCACTTAAGTCGTCTACCCCAAGATTGCATTTGATTATGGTTTCGACATGTGCTAAAGTGTTACTGTCCTGTCCCTTCACAAAAATGCATTCAACTCAAAAGCAATGGCAAACTTTATTATCTTGGCCATGATTTCTTTTAGTTTTCTCTTACAAATGCCATAACGATAAATACATACTTATTTTGGCCAAGATAAAATGCGGGGGTAGAATAAGAAATCTTTAGCTATCTACCCAGCTCAACGCTTTTGTCACTTCAAACAATTCAAGTCCAGGCCATAAAACCGCTGTCACTTCCGTCTACGCACAGCATTTCCGCTTTCCCTCACCCGCTACATCCGTATCTGGTCACACTGCATCTTTTTGCTCTACCATTTTTGTTGCTACTGCAATGCATAACGGAATTTACGCCATTTGTAATCAATGTAGAAATAATATGGCGGTTTCGGTTTACGTATTTTCACTGATTTGCCGCAACTATGCGGGTTGAATGGCGGACGGAGCGGAGTTGGCAGCGGTTTGGGTTATATGAGAGTTTCTCCGGCCATCTTGGAAATTCAATGCGCGTTTTGGTAGCTGCAAAGTAGGATTTGCTTGGCAAAAGAAAACTTGGTCCTGTAACTATGATATTTTCTCGTCTTTCTTTTTTTGGCAATGCCAAACACTTCCGCTGGCGACAACAAGCAGCTCCATGAAGAGAGAAGACCTTGTCGACGATAAATTGTTGCGGAAAAGTGTTAAGCGTGGAAAAGTTCAAGCAGCAGCGTCTTTGGGCCAAAAGTTTTCTTTGCCGTACACTTTTATTTAGGGTTCATTATGTTTTCTTGCTACTTTGGCTTACTTTTCTTCTTTCAGCGTATTTTCTTTTGTTTGCACATTGAGAATAATGATTACACGCTTACGTTTGCTTTTTGTCTGCTCCTTACAGTATGGAAAATTATGGAAAATCTTCTTCTGTAGAAGCATTAAGAAATTGGCTACCCAGCGCCCCCAGCCTCAAGGCAACTATATTTAAGCCGATTATCAGCACATTTTCAGCTTGTCCAATGAGGCGCTGCTGCTTTCTGGCCTAAAATGAATTGCTCTTTGAATAGTTTTGGTTTTGGTTCCTATTTCGGGACTCGCATTGCATGTCATCAAAGTTATTAGCGGTAATGCCATATTAATGGCTTCTTACAAAGAAAAGAGTATCAAATGCCTAATGGTTAAAAATGCTTTTGTCCACATATGATGCTGCTCCTTACAATATGTTGCCACAGGTGAGTCCTGCAGGCTTTTTTGGGCTTGCATGTCTCCTGGCAGATTGGCTGTCAGACAAACCCTGATTGGTTTGAGGCGCCATTAGTGTGAACAAACAAGTTTTGGAGTAGGGAAATGCCTCAATGATTAGACAGTTCAACGTTAACTAATGGAAATAAATGCCCCAGAGAGCAGCACCATGAGAGCTTAAGGGCAGATTGAGCATATTGGTCAGGTACTTTTATTCAGCTGGAGTTAGTGGAGTTCTTTAAGAAGGCAAATGGTTTCAAATATGAACAACATGGGTTGTTATTTTGTATTGTTATTAGACTTGCTTTTTTTTTAGATCTCTTATCCAAAGTCGGCAGATTTGCGCTGATGGCAGCCCCTGTGGAAGCCTCCGGTGGCAACAACGGTTCACGGACAGGTCCAAAACTGAGCAGGGTGTAGGTGTTGGAATCGTTGGACCCAACACCAGAATCTCTATCGAAATGGGCATCTGACCCAGCGTCTTTCATGCGGAGATTCATGCCATAGAGATCTGCGCACTTAGTATCCTTCTCAAGGGAACTAGGGGAGCAAACATATGCATTTATTCAGATAGCCAAGCTGCTATTAGGACATTGTCATCGGGGAGCATCTCATCCAGGATGGTTAAAGAATGCCATAACTACCTCCAAGTCCTGTCCGCACGGAACAAAGTCGTACTATGTTGGGTGCCTGGACACTCGGGAGTGGATGCTAACACGATCGCTGACGATTTGGCATGACACTATGCTACATCTCCTGCGCCGTTTTGTGGTGTTGGTTGGTCCACAGCAAAAGTGGCTGTCAAACCTCTGGATGAAATCAAGACAAAAGGTCTTGGCAGAACGGACCTAAAGCTCCTGGTAGCTTGGCTACCAAGACTAAAGACTGGCTTTATATCTTTTACACAAATCTTCAATTGATCCCTATTCAAATTAATTCAGTTCATAATTTTGATGCAATAGTAATCCCTGGTACTAAAAAATATTGCCCACCATCGCCTGCTTTAATCTATCCCATTTTTCATATTTTAAAGATTTACTCAAAATTCTGTTTGCATTTAAGTGCTCTATCTTTATTTCATTTTTTCCCAAAAAAAAAAATTCCTTAGTGTTTTTAATTCCATTTTGTTCGTTGCATTTTCTTTGGGATGAAAACTTTTGCCGGTACTAACAAAACACAAGCGAGGCAAAAGTTTAATTTTGGTGGTTACTTTTAGCTGGAACGGAAAACTTGCGGCGTATTTCATTTGTAAATAGCACAAAATGGCAACAGGATATTGATGCAGCTTCAGTTGCTTCCTTGTGTTGCCTGCCACAATGGCTGGCTAAGAGAGTGACGTAATGGAGCATGCCTGGGTAGCAGCTGCATTCGAGTGCGTTGTCGTACTCCATTGTCTGAGACTGTCTATCTTTGGACGCCTGGTGAGTCCTTTGTGTGTGTGTATTGGTGTGTCTTGCCATTGGTCAAAAGCGGCGGCAGTGTTGGCCTAATGTGCTGCTACTTGGCAACTTTTCATTAAACACACCTTAAGGCGGCGGCAAATGTTTCAAAGTTGGTCCTTACACAGATACACGGGTGTGAGTGTGTGTCTCTTTGTGTGTGTGTGACTTACTCTTCTTTTTTTTGTTGTTTGTTTTGGCTTTTTCATTCTAGTCCAAGCAAAGTAACTCAAAAGAAATTCTTTTCTCTACGGCAAGGTATTTGGTATTTGGCTGGAACTCTTTTAGCCAACTTGTTTTTGCGTTTGTGCGGTGCGTCGCCCCGTGTGTGTGTGTGTGTGTGTGTGTGTTTATGTGTGTGTGTGTAAATAAGAGCGGAAAAGCGGAAATGAAAATTGTATGCCTGCAAGCTGGCAACTCTATGCCAAGGAGGCGCCTTGCCTTTGGCCACTTCAGTCAGCGTCAAATAAGTTAAAGTAGCAAGTTTCTCACTGTTGTTGTTGTAGTAGTTTCTCTCTCTCTCTCTCTGCTCATTTTTTTTTCAGCAATTTCATTTGGTGCATTGTGTTGACACTGACAGTCCACTTTGCTCTCCCCTCGTCCCTTCTCTGATGCCCTTTGTTGTTGCTGCTACATTTCATTTTTGTCACGTTCGCATTGCTTTCTCATTCTCCTCTAACTTGCCTCTCACGCTCTCTCTCTCTCTTTGCATTTAACTCTACTCTAAATAGTAGTTGCTGAGAATGTTATTAGCTACTTTGTGCTCTTTCCTCCGCCTATGTCCCATCCTCTCCCGCTCTCCTCCTCCTCCTTCTTCTTTACAACACTCAAGTGCAGGTTGTCAAGTGTAAGTTTCTTTTTGTTGCAATTTTTGCTTCTGCTTTGTACTATTTCCTATATGTGTCAATTGAATTTCTTGATATATAATACTGAAATTGAAGTGCGACATATATGTATATGTAAGTACATATATAATGTGTACATATATACATAGTATATATATAAAGTTCTTTTCAGAGAAAGACGGCTTTGTCATATCAATTTCATTCAATCTGAGCTGCATTCAAATTTGCATGTAGCTTGATACCATACTGACTATACATCTTCTGCCAGATTACAAAAAATTATACAATGTTGTATTTATGTGGAGATTTATATAGTACATACATTCAATACATATGCTTACAAATACAAAGTTCTTGCAACTAATACTTAAAGTTTTTCGTCTTAAAAAGTTGGAGTATAATTTAATGTGTACATCAGTTAGACAGACTTGTATAGCTTGGGTAAAATGAAGTAAAAGTAATTTCAGAACCTCAATGTCTTTGCCTTCAATGAGAAATATCACGATAAGTTACAACGAATACTATTCAGAGGATTTGGAGATGCCTACGCCGTATCAGAAATTTCCAAGTGTCATGGGCTTGCTGTTGATAACTAGAAAAATGTTCAAAACAATAATTATTCAAATTAAAGTAAAATGAAAGGTTTATATATATATATAAGTTTCTATAAGCCGTACAAGGACTAGAGGGCCGTTTTAAATCTCCTCCGTTGTTGGTGATCGCCAGAAATTTGTTCAATTTGGTGCTAGTTCATTCCTAGACATTCCAGTTCCAGGTCAACTTGTCTGAGCTATGTGTGAGCTGGCTTGCCTTTGCGTCTTCTTTGTCCTTTGGGGACTCCAGGCAATTCGCAGTTCGACGTTAGGTCCGACTCACGCTTTCTCAGTGATTAATTACATCATATATTGGAGATTGTTTGGTACGCTCTCGAAGTTCGTCGTTTGTAATAGTTTGTGGCCAGAAGATGCGGAGTATTTTGCGTAAATATCGAGTGATGAAAGCTTGGAGGGGTTGTTAGAGTTGAGTGTTAGCATTCCATGGTTAGCATCCGTGTAAAATAATCGACATTACATATGAGTCCAAAATTTTTAATTTCGTTCGAGTCGAGAGTTGATTCGACTTTCACATAGGCTGGACGGATCCAAATGCATGCTTTCACTTTGTTATGCAGTGTCTGACTAATGATCTATCAATCTGGTTATGACGCAACATCGGCTGTAACCGTAGCGGTCCACGTCGTCTTGGACCTCATAGTTTATCAAGAACGGGCTAGCATTATTTGCAGGTAAACGTATAACCTTAGATTTGCCTAAATCAATTTTCAACCCAGCCAGTGCTGGTAACTTAACCACTTATCGTGACATGTCGTTATAATTATGAGAAAGTATTCTGCATATTCAAGATCCTACAAGCAATCGAGAAGGCCCTAAGATATTCCTCTTTTAGAGCGCAAAGCAGATTTCATCATAACATCTAACACTTTGTTGAAACTAACTGGAGACAAGACGCTTTTCCCAACACCTATAATTTTGCCCAGGCTTTGGCCGTGAAACACTCGACAGGATACATGAGCATAGAAGCTTTTAATGAGCCGACTGATTCCTGCCTAAGATGGGGAGTAAGTACTGTAGAAAGCCTTCTGTTTAGTATATGCGCACTCGTCAGTTAATGTTGAATCGTGATGATAACGCCTTCTTGTGGAACTTCAGGTAGTGTTCCTGTGTTCCAAAAAATTAGATCATAGGGTGGATAGGGTGACCTTGCAGGTTAGCGCATCAGCTGGAGGAACTCAGAAGCGATATTGTTGGCACCGGCCGATTTGTGGTTTTTTAGAGCTTTAATATATGCTGCTAAGCAATAAAAACACAAAAATAAATATAAAAATATTGATTTATCCAACTTATTTCTAAACATAACATGATTTTACTCTACAACTGCCCTAGTATCGTAAACAGAGACCTCGAAAGCCAAATTTGTATAGCCAATTTATGTTATAACCACATAATTTTATCTTTCTTTTATCGGCAGATATTGTAGCTCTGCCATTTTGAAATATCAAAAATCACCTAACGACTTTAAAGACCTGACGAGGAAAGGAACATTTTAAGCGGAAAAATTAGTATTTGTCTCGAAAATTAAACTGTCAAAGTGGAGTGGCTGATTTGACAAAAAACGACCCATATATATAAAAGAAAATATCAAGAAAAGTTTGACTGGATATTTTGGCGTAGATACTTGCATGCCTCGTGGATATTTAATAAAAGGCGTATGTCAAAACCTTCCAAATATCTAAAGTCTACAAAATACTAAACTTATCCATGCAGGTGGCATGTGCAACCCTAGTCAACAATACTTTAACATTTGTTTGCGTCAGACAAATCAGCTATAGCATTAACCTAGCAAAATAATATTAATGCAAAACTTAAGACTTACTTTTTTTACGCCGTAAGTGCTAGACAATTGGATTGTCAGAGCTATCAAAGCTTAAGCTGCTGTCAGACGAAATCTCTTCATGCTATGAAAAAACGAATCCATTTTTGAAAAATTTCAACCCTTTTGCGGAGGGGTTGTTAAAGCAAAGACAATATCAAACTGACTTCAAAGCATAGAATCAAGTTGCAAATCTAATCTATGCATCAGCGTCAGTCAGCTAAAATAAATAAAGTGTGACCATATTATAAGTTTGTTTCAGTGCATACATAATATATTATATATACTCTATACCAACTACTCGCTAATAAAAACCTTTATTGACTGCTTATATATGTATTTGATATGTGCCTCCAGGCTCAACAGGCTGCCAATATGCCAAGTTAGTCCAACTGAGAATTGCCTCCTCTCACGCTCACTTGGATTACTCTGCTTATGCTCTCCTGGCAGAAGCGCGAAGGCGTAAAAGCGTTTATTACTATAAATATTAAAATGGGATTATCAAACAAACGTACTTCAGGTTTTTATTACATTCGGGCGGCATCGACTGGGGAATATAATGGCAAGTGCTAGGAAGGATGCGCTGCAGCCCTGGGGCGTCTCATTTCATCCTGGCTGCAGCACTTTCTTGTGTTGACTTTGGCAATGCTTTGACTTTTGGCCCTGGTCTTTGGGGGAGTGGAGTTAAGGCGCATGCCAGGGTCCATGTTGGCACGTAATCCAAACTTTTTTGCCGCTGAGAGATTTACTTATGAAAAATAAATTTGCGCTAGAATGTGCGCTTTACTTTCTTCGTCTTCTTCTTTGGCTGACTCTTTCTCGCGCTCTCCCTTTTCAATAGTTTCGCTTGTTATTTATGCTCGTGTGCGCGTTAATCTTGAACGACGTTGCCGCAGCTTCTGCAGCTAAAATTTTTCCAACTCTTGCCGCATTTTGTTGCTGTTGCTCTTGGGTGCAAATTTATGTGCACCTTGCATAAAGGTTAAGCAAAAAAATTGTGTTGCATACTTTTTAGCGCATAATAGCAAGTTTTTTCCGCTTGTGCGTTTGCACTTTCAAGTGCAATTTAGCTATGTAAAGTGTGATTAAGCTCGGTACATAATTGAAGTTCTACTTGGAACTCAGATAAATTGTAACGTTTAACATTCACAGTCTGAGTTTGAGCAAAGAAAATGGCAAGGACACCAGAAAAAAAGGAGCTTAAGAAGTTTCTTCTTCTGGCAGCAATTTATAGATTGTTTGTTGATGTTTTTAAAGGCAATCAAATGATTGCAGTTGCTTAGTTAAGAGATATGCAAAAAATAAGAGATTTATTCTGGGATTTTCTAAGGGAGTAGCAATATTTTATAGCTGCGTTTTAATTAGAAACTGCCAGCAAAAAACTATTAATAAGAGGCTATAGAAAAGCTTAAAACTGCTGTGCAGAGTTTAAGATATTTAAGTAAGCATAAATTTCCAGTGCCATATCTAGCTAAAAAAATATTAGCCATTAGAAAGTTATCTATAGGATTTCCCAACAAGAGGTGCCACTTTGAATTACCCGGTATTTCGGTAGCTGTCACATTTGAAGCTTTTATTCATTGACATTTGACAAGTAGAAACTACGCATTGAAACTATTAAAATTTACTACAAAAATGGTGAAAATCTTGCAGTCACAGTTCGCAAAACCAAAACATTTTTAGGTCGTCGTGAAGCACCTTGTCGGACCGCAATACAGAAATTGGTGGAAAAATGCTTTGGAATTGGGCATTTCACAAACATCATTACACCATATTTTGCATAAAGACTTGGGTCTTATGGCTTATAAAGTTCATTTAACAAAGCAATTCAAGCCGACCGATCATCAACAACGTCGTGTCTTTGCTGATTGGGTCCTTGAAGCGCATGAAAATGATCCGGAATTCCATCGAAAAATCATCTTGACTGAAGAGGCCCATTTTCACCTCGGTGGCTACGTCAACAAGTAAAATTGTCGCATCTGGGGCTCGGAAAACCCAAAAGTTATTGTTGAGAAGCCTCTCCATCCTGAACGTGTGGCTGTTTGGTGCGGCTAATGGTCCGGTGGGGTCATTGGACCTTACTTTTTCGAAAATGAGGTTGGATCAACAGTTACAATGAATGGATTGCTCTATCGAGAGATAATTAATGATATTTTATGGTCGGATGGTATTGATTTGGACAACGTATACTTTCAACAAGATGGCGCTACGTGCCACACAAGCAACGAAATCATTGCTCTTTTACGGGAAAAGTTTCCGGACCGTGTTATCTCTCTACGTCGACAACCCAGCGTCGATTTAAGACCTCAAAGATAGAATTCGTATCGAGGACATAGGGCAGCCACTTTGCGATTTGGTTATGGAAAATTTCATGAAAAGGATATGGTCCTGTAAGCGTGGTTGTGGTAGCCATTTGGCTGATGTTGTTTTTCATTATTAAAGGCATATCCTCCTCTTAATTATGAAATAAACATCCGATCACTTAACTTAAAAAATTACATTTTTCTTTAAATACCAAAATAACACCTTTTTTTAGAGAACCCTTCAGCCCACAAATCATATAAATTTTGTACTCGCTTTTACACAGCATTGCCAGCTGCGTGAATTCCTACAAGCTAAGCAACGCCTGAATTAAATACGGTCACACCTACTTTTCTTCTTTGACACTTAATAGTCGCCAAGTTGATAAAAATGTTATTTTTTTTATAAAACTTAACAAACTTTCACATTATTAGCTCAAAAATCATTAAATGCCTTTATGAATTTTCAAGTTGTTCTTAGACAAATATCAATTTTGACAAAAACTTTTTCATTTTTGAAGTGACTTTTGCGGTTTTCAAAATTTTCTTGTTAGCATGCAAATTATTAAATGGAAATGAAAAATGGCTGCCATGTCGAATGCTGTGCAAATAGAAACACACCCAACAAGTTTTCAGTTTGGTTTTTGGCAATTTAATTCCTTCGAAACAACAACAACTAAAAAAACACATTTTGCCGCTACTAATACATGCACAGAGGGCACACACACGCTCGTAAAGATTCAAAGGACACGTGTTGCGGTCATGTGTGTGTGTGCGTGTGTGGTCACTGCCAAAAACAAAACACAAGTTGTATTGACCTTGACAAAATAATTGAGCTGAATAAAAAGCAAATTACTTAACCATGCAGGCAGCAATAAAGTTGTGAAAAGAGACAGAGAGAGAGAGAGAGAGAGAGAGACTAAAATGGACGCCATTTTGTTGACCGCAACAAGATAAAAAATCCCACACGAGGACATCAACAACGAGGACAGGACAAAGAAAAGTTTTTAATTTTCGACACATGTGCAAAGTTTTGATGTTGCTGCAAAAGGTGGCAAGTTGGCTAGGTGGCTAGCTGACCCGGGGGCAAGGGGTTAACATTGTCGACACATGGAATAACTTATTTTCGTAGGGGAATTAAAGCAATTTGTATGTTGCATACTTTTTGGTGCCAAAAAAAAGTAGCAGCAACAACAACAACAACAGCAAATGAAACCACAATGGCGTCCGGACGCTGTGTTGATTAAATTTTCTACCAGCATGATGAAAATTAATTTTACGCACACAACTGCAAATGGATTGCGTAAATGTGAGCTATACGAGAATTTTCATTTTAAAGCGCTTAACAAGGAATTTTTAGGGAAATTTAGCTGTAGATATTGGGAACAAAATATTTCTGTCAAATTCGTTGTTTGAGGAGAAATGTAATAGTATTAATTGAATTGATATCGCGCTTTTCAATAGGAACGCTACAAAAGAAGATCGATAGGAATAGCAAACGACGCCATAGTTTTTACCCGCTCTCTTGACATTTCTCTTCAGTAAAGTTTGCCATTTCATTGTGAAAAGATATACGATCCCACAACGAGTTGAAATTATTAAAATTTATTAACGAAATTCGGCGTCTGTGGCCTCAACTTTAAGAGCGCTACGTCCAATTTATGGTCGTCATAATTGTCCTGCGAGATCAACAAATGAGCTTCTAGTGGAAAAATTTGAATCCACAGGCACAGTACAAAATGTTCCCGTGCCAGTGAAACAAAAAAGTGCCCGTAGTGTCGAGAATATTCCTGCCGCTAGCGCGTCAATTGAGGAAGACCCAAATCAGTCTCTTACACGTCGTTCTCAAGCGTTCGCCATCTCTGTGACGTCGTTGTGGCGAATTTTGTGATAAGATTTTGGCCTACATCCTTACAAGATCAAATTGACGCAAGAACTGTAGTCGCTTGACCACCAGAAGCATCGTAACATATGTTCGTGAATTGGGCTGAGCAACAACTTGAAAATGATCCGGATTTTCATTGAAAACCCTCAACTTCAGCGATGAGGCTCATTTCTGGCTGAATGGCTTCGTCAATAAGCTAAATATGCGTTATTGGTCAGGCAGCAATCCACACATTCTCCATGAGTGGAGAATCCCGAAAAAATTACGGTTTGGTGCGGTTTATGGGCCGGCGGTTCCATTGGGCCGTACTTCTTCCGTGATGTTCAAGACCGACACATTTCTGTGAAAAGGAATCGCTGCCGCTCAATGATAGCCGCCTATTTTTGGCCCGAATTGGATGAAATGGACTTGGGCAATATGTGGTTTCATCAGGACGGCGCCACAAGCCACACAGCGAAAGTCACAATCGTTTTATTGAAAACCAATTTTGGTGAACGTGTTATGCTCACGAAATGGCCCAGTCAATTGGCCGCCTCGGTCGTGCGATTTGACGCCGTTAGACTATTTCCTGTGGGGATATGTCTAGTCTATGGTCTATGCTATCAGCCAGCGACGATTGATGAACTTCGTACGAATACCGAACGTGAAATTGCAGCAGTATCGGCCGATTTATGCTTGAAACCCGTCGAAAATTGGGTTCAGCGCCTGGACTTCTGCAAGCGTGCCCGTGGTGCCCATGCAAAAAAACGAGCTCCGTACATAATGGCATCGAATGTACTTTCACAGGAATACAAGAATTTCATTGATATCCAAAACCATTTTAGTTTTATTTAAAAAAACTTTTGTAGCGCTCTGATTGAAAAACACTTTATAAGCTCTAACAGAAAACGCCATTGTAATATTGATCTGTTAGAAGCTAATTGTTATGAAAACACAAAATATGTTAAGCCTTCTGCAACAGATATAATGTTAATGTCTGAAAGAAATCTCTGCCTCAACAAGAATGTAACCTAGCTCTTAACATAACATGTAAGCTTAACATAACATGAGCTACGTTAAGCTTAAATTGTAACAGAAGCTAATTGTTATGAAACACAAAATCTGTAAGCCTTATGCAACAGTATACATGTTAATGTTAAAAGATCTCTGCCTCAACAGGTTACCTAGTCTTAACATAAAATGCAAGCTTAACATAACATGAGCTAAGCCTGGAACAATCCGTTTTGAACACAGTCTGGAAAATTAAAAATGGTTTCCTTAGTATTGACAATGTCAAATAGTTTATTTAAATTTTATACTCAAAATGGAGTGAGCTATAATCTCAACCTTAAACTTGGTCTTGGGGGCGGCTTTTTCACTTTGCATTATTTGCCTTAAAATGCCTGCGTGGGCAGCCATTTTAATTTTCTGCTTTCACACACACAATCAACCACAACATCCTTTTAAAATTTCATTTCATTTACGTGTCGGTCATCAGTGCATTTATTTTTTTTTTTTACGTGCGTGCAGTTTGCTCATTTCTGGCTCGTTTTAATAAATTTTAAGCATGCTAAAGCATACTTTCTGGCGCAAGGACCTCCCGCACACACTCACAACTGCCTCTTTCAATTTTATTATATGAAACATAGTTTATTTTTTTTTTCGCTCAGTAATTTAGTTTGTCGAGTCGACGTGAACTTCCTGAACCTCAATGGGGGGTCTCGGGGGTGCCGCCATCGATGTTGAGTGGAAAATTTTGTTCGTGTTCGTTGGCCATTTTAATTTAATCATTTTCTTGTGTAAAAATGATTTTAATTGTTGTTCAACACATTAAATAATTTTGTTTTCAAATGCTTTTACCTGACTGTTGACTTTTTTGTATTTTATTTAGCCTGTTTCTTTGGCATTTGATAGGATCTTACTAGGCGTAACAATTTTTTAATGCCGCCATTTTGTTTGGTTGTGGTTTGATTCAATAATGGCATTTAAAAATAATGGCGGGCTGAGAATTGTTTAAATGTGAATTTATGTTAAGTTATTATTGGGTGTGCGGCTGGTTATATAATTTTATAGCTAAAGTTTGTTTATAAGAAATAAAAAGTACACAAAAAAGGACAAACAAAATTTAAATCGCATACTCAATTGCATTTTTTTTAACTGTGTTTAGTGACAACCAATAATAAATCTTTGCTTTATGAATATTTGTCAAGGACAAATAATTGTTCGTTTTTTAGCGTATTTAAAAACTGAAACTTGCCAAACAAACGCCAAAACTTTGCAACCTTCAAAACAAATTCCATTCAAATCAACAAAATCAAAAGGAAACTATACAAAAATCGCTTACAAATCTAAAAAACCACAAATTTGTTTTTATCCTTGTTTTTTTTTTCTCATTGATGAATGTGGGAATTGGGCGCGCTTTTGTTTTTGTAAAACGGACGCTTACGTACACAGGATATGACTTTGAGCCACATCCGTTGAATCGTACTACACACACACACACACTGCCATATGAAACATGTCTTTGTGCCACGCCCAGTTCGTGTGTGAGGGCAACTACCACAAAATTGAATGTTGCCTGCCTTTGGCTCAAGGCTATTTACGCGCCAGTTAGACAAATTCAAATAAAAACTTGGCATGTCCTTGCAACACACACACACACACACACATACGCAAAAAACAATTGGCAGAGCAGAGAAGTAAAAAAAAAGAAGCAGCGGAAATCTTTTTTTAAATGCCGGCAGCGACTGCGGCAGCGATAGTTGTGCAACGAGGCAATAAAGTTTATTGGATTCTCTCTTTGTTTTTGTTGAACGTTACTTCATTTTTTTTTTTTTTATTCCAAGTTTTTGCATTTGGATCAAGATTGGATTAGAGGGCGTACTAAACTATTCGTGCGTAGGTTAAAGGCCAAAAGCAGTTGGAGTTCTTAGGAGTAGCTGCGTTTATAGATTTCAATTGAAGCTAAAAAAAACTCCACAAAAAGTAGAATTTCCCTTGAAGCATGGCTAATGGCAAATCCCAACAAAGGAATTACATTTCGAACCTCCCACAAAAGTAGAATTTCCCTTGATCATATTGAAAAAAAAAGAGAATGCAATTTTAAGGCTAAACCCAATCAAAGGAATTTCATTTTGAATCTCCACAAAAAGTAGAATTTGCCTTGAACATATTTGAAAAGAAGATCAAGGCAATTTCAATTCCTAATCTCAAGTCGAAGAAATTTATTTTGGAATCTCCACAAGAAGTAAAATTTTCCTTTGAACATATTGAAAAAAAAGAGTATGCATTTTTAAGGCTAATCCCAGATTAAAGAAATTTAATTTTGAATTTACACAAAAAGTAGAATTTCCCTTGAACATATTGAAAAAAAAGGTTAACGCAATTTTAGGCTAGTCCCAATCAATGGAATTTCATTTTGAAGGATTTTTGAAAAAAGGTATATATTTTTTAAACTTTGATTTCGTACTACTCATTTAAATTTTGTTTTTATAAATAATATATAGTATACGAGCTATTGAAATTATATTCTCCCATAAATATTTTAATACCAAAAACATTTCTATCTCAATCCTTCTTACACGCCTTCCCACATATTCCTCCATTGTTCCTCCGAAGTTACCTTAACTTTATTTGACAGCTACCAAATACAGTAGTTCCAATTTGAAACTAATTTTTATCCTCCCAACCCTCCTGCCATCCCTGTACAAGTTTCTACTTTTTTATTGCTTTCGAATGATATCTAATTTGGCGCGCACATGCGAAATTTAGCTGGTAACGCCTACGACATACACGCACACAATTGCACTAACACACACACATGTACACTCACACAGATACTCCATGCAGTTAGCCGAATACCAACAAAAAAAAAATACTATGCCAATCTACCAACAAATCTAGATGATGTAAAACGCAGCTGCTTGTTAGTGTGTGAGTGAGAGCATATATACCCTGCAGGCAATTCTCTCAATTCGGCATAAGTTCCTAACCAGTCTGAACTACTCTCAATGCAGTCCATATCTTGTTTGTTTACCCAGAGGGTAAACTCGGGAGTGATATTGAAATGAGAAGTTAAGCATAAGAAATTGGTTGGGAATAGTCCGATGGTATATGAGATGCAAGCTAACTAACTAGTATTTTTCGTACCAGTTGCATACCAGTTTGTTTGTGGGTGAAATGCCTACAAGTGTCACTCGCCCATTAATAAAATTTATTAGTTAAAAACAAAAAATAAATAGACAATTTTTTGACTTAAAATGGAATAATGTTACCTGAAGCTCCTCCATGAGCAATTTCAGAAAATATAGGAGAGTATACGGTTAATCCTGTATAGCCGAACCATTTTCAACTATAACATACTCTTCACTAATAATAAGGTAAGAGCTGGGATGAAGAAGTCAAAATCTCTTATTATTGAATCGAGGGAAAGCTATATCAGAGTCTACTAAATATTAAAGGTTCTTACCAATTTCCAAACCCTCCAATTATGATAGGTATAACTATAATAAGAATTATAATAAAAGCATGAGCTGTTAAATTACCTTATGAATCAAATAATCACCAATTAAAGCTCCAGGATGTCCAAGTTCAGTTGGAATTTAAGTATATTCTTAGAATAAGCCGGATCAAGCTCCTGAAATAAAGTGTTCCAATATCGTTCATGATTTGTAGAAAATAATCATTGTTGCGATTAAGTGGCTAAAATATAGACGATAGATTGTAAATCTGTTTATAGGAAAATATCTTCGTAATCGTTCTAGTTTTTAATAGGTTTCAATAATGATATTAGACAGCAATTTTAAAAGGGTAATAATTAGCTTTGCAGGTTATTAGTTTCATTAACTTAAAGCCTTATAGTATACAAAAATTAAAAGAAAGTAAAAATAGTTCAAAAATATTTAAAAACCTTAGAGATATAAATCTGTATATAAAATAAATATTAAAAATATTAGTATTGTATGAGATGGGGAAGACCTCCTATAGATAAATAATGTATTAATAATATAAATTTTATTGATTTTTTATTAATTATATTAATAATTCATATATTAATATTGTTAAGTATATATTATAAACATTGAATGCATCTAGATGAGTGGTCGACACAAAATACGCCCACATTGAAGCTTGAGTTAGCGTAAGTGGCGTTGTGACGTCGTTGTGGTCGCTGTCGGCACTAACCCTATATACGTAAGAAAGAGCTATGCCAATTAGTAATCTAGATTATATCGCAGAACCAATCTAATCGTGAGCTCATTTCTGACACCTCATCTCTTTGACCAGCCTTGATGTGATCGTGGGTCTGCTTAATGCCTTTATCGCTGCTTGATGGAGATATCCTTGTCGTGGTTGTTCTTTTGCAGATTGAATTTTGTACACCTTGCAATGCCACAGACTTCAGCTTGAAAAATGCTACATTTCTGCCCAATGATTTATGATATTTCCTGAGTCCCACTACCCGCAGGCCACTTTCCTCATTGATGAGGGATGTACTAAATTCTTCTAGAGATATAACAATATGATTCAAAATACTTGGCGGGATAAGGGACTTTCCTATATACTGCCAAATAAGTCTCTGGCTCTTCTGATACGAATACGAATGGTCCGAGGAGCCCACTCCGATGTTACTATAAGCATTTTTGCGTGAAGGTGTTCTGGTCTGCCCCATCCACTTGTTCCAACAAGGACAGGGTATAATAAGATCACAGACCATAATCACAAAAAATATAAGAGCATTTGATATTTTTCTTTCAAAGAAAATTCAACTTCAATAAGGAAAGAAACGCGTTTTTTCTCTAAGCCTTAAAAGTAAAGAACATTATATAACGAAAATTATTTAAAAATTTTTAATAGTTTGGTAAGTCGAAACTACTTCTAGGTATAATTATATAATAACTCGTTATGTCAAAATCGTTGGGAACACTTAATTGCTGTTTAATCGTAGAATACTCCAAGGAGTTCCATACAAATTGACCCACTCTAAGCTACACCCTTTGACAAAATTTAAGAATAACAACTGGTTTCACTTTCAGATATTAATGGTCACAGAAATCATGCTTTGGCGAATAAAATGATTTTTATGCCTTTTAAACATTCTTCATAGCTATAAAATTGATTTGCGGCAATATAATTTAAAAAAATCAGTTCTTGAGATAGAATTATAAAAATGACTTGTAAACAAGACACAATACTTAAACACTCTCTCTGAACTAAAATTAAACGACTACTAGTTCACAGCGAGTTCCTTGAGTACTCTTGTTACTATCCCTAAGCTGTGCCATTTACTACCAGTCTGCCACTACTTATCATTTCAAGTAGTTTAAACTACCACTAATTTACAAATTTCTCGGCAGAGTTTACGACTATATGAGTATGAGCCGCGAGCTATTAACAATGAGTACACAAAAGGTATTGCCGTTGCTGCGTGTACGAAGGCGTAGCACATAAGCAAGGGCGTGGCATACTCTGCGCCAGAGGAACTACACGCAGTTCCTAAAGGTACAACTTTTCCAGCTGCCACGCATGTTTGAGCTAAGCTAAGCTGCATGCCCGAATTTGCCTTTAATCAGCTTAGTAGTCACGTTTAATGGTCAGCCGCCGCAATATATGCAACAAAAAGTGGAAAGAACACAAAAAATGGAAAAATTCCGAGAGTTGGCTTAAAGTTGAAAAAGCTTCAACTTCTGTTTCAGTGCTTGCTGGAGGGGATTTGAGGTATGAGGCGTCTACCAGCTGTTCAGCTATAGAACTTTTTCACATGCCATAAAGGTTTTCAATTATTGCTTTTAAATTGTTCTGCTGTTTACACAAGTTTCAATTTTTCCACCAAATTTTCTTTCTGTTTTTTTATGGCAGGAGCAGGGCTAGCTATTAAAAGAAAATGGCAAAGAAAAGTTTGACAAAGCATTTACTTTTTTTTTCTATTTGAAAGACTGGCCGCTGGTGACGCAAGTCTATTTTTTTTGCGCTGGTTTGCTACGAGATTTATTTTTAAGGATAGCAAAAGTGGGAGGAGTGAAGTTTGAGTAAATTAAACTGAGCTAGAAAAAAAATGGAGTACTTTTTGTAAGTGAAGCGAATATTTGTTCTAAGCGTGTTGCCAAAGTTTATACGCAATATTGTTGTTGGATATTATAAATATATTTTTTAATTCCATTGGGCTTAAGCTTCTGTTTTCTATTGTGAATTTTATAAATGGAAAATGATTTAAAATTCTTGGATATTTTTAAATTTCAGAAAAACTCATTGCAAGTTGATGCGAATTAAGAGGAAAATGTTTTAAGTTCTCGGATGTATTTTAAATTTCGGAAAAACTCATTTCAGGTTTAAAAGCCTTGAAACTTTAGTGTTTATATATAAAATATGGGTGTTACCCTATCAGCTTAAAATAATAATATTAAACTACAGCAAATAAATCCAAACCACTTATATTTAAGTATTTTTTGTTTTGTTTTATAAGTATATAAATAAATTCTTTATATATTTATTCTTGTATATGGGAAAAATTTGGGATATAACCTAAATTGTTATTGTTCACTCTTATTAAACAGTGGGACCCTTATTTAAATCTTTGACTTTGGTTGTGAAGATATGGAAATTAAAAAACACTCTCAAGCGCAAACAAGTAAACATATTATATTAAAAAATGGCGGACGTAAAGTCGGGCGCGGACGACTTTAGGATACCCTGTACCACTAGCTTGTAATAAAGTCTGATTTCTTCACAAAAAACCAAAAACAGAAGAATTTTTAAGCAAAAATTTTTTTTTGACCGATCGTTCCTATGGGAGCTATATGATATAGTCAACCGATTTCAATAAAATTTGACACAGTGCTTAAATACCTTAAAAAAGATATGAACGCCAAAGTTATTTCAAATATCTTTACAAACAAACAAAACACATCGAATTTTGTATAAAAAACGTGTTTTTGGACCGATTGGTCCTATGGGAGCTATATGATCTAGTCAAACGATTTGGATTAAATTTGGTACAGTGCTTAGGAACTATAAAATACTCACCAATGTCAAATTTGGTCCCAATATCTTAACAAACAAACGAAACACAACAAATTTTGTTAAAAAATCGATGTTTTGGAAGATCGGACCTATGGGAGCTATATGATATAGTCCACCGATTTTGTTCAAATTTGGCACATTGCTTAAGTGGTCTAAAAAATTTCCAAACGCCAAATCTGGTTAGGATATCTTTATTAAAAAACGAAATATAGCCAATTTTTCTTTAAAAAAGTTATTTTGGCCGATCGGTCCTATGGGAGCTATATGATATAGTCAACCGATTTTGATCAAATTTGGTACAGTGATTGGGAACTATAAAAAACTTTCGATTGCCAAATTTCGTTACGATATCTTCATAAACAAACGAATTATTCATCTAAAACGCTTTTTTTTTTTCGAGGTCGTCTCAAACACCCCCATGGGAGCTATATAATTTATCCCCGATATCAAAAAAATAAAATAAACTTGCCTCCTATGGAATAATATGGGATCTAATGTGAAAGTTTGGTAACTCTAGCTCTTACCATCTCTGAGATCTAGGCGTTCACACGGACGGACGGACGGACAGACGGACGGACAGACGGACAGACGGACAGACGGACATGGGTATATCGACTTCTCTATTCACCCTGATCATATTTTAGGTAACTTTGGGGTGTCTCCGACGTCTCCTTCTATATGTTACATACATTTTCGGCTTGCACAAACTTAATATACCCTTGGACCATACGGTACAGGGTATAAAAATACTAAACCAATCTTTCAATTTTGTACACCTGTTATTTCCATGTTTTTGAGAACGAAGAGAGAATAATTCACAAGTGAGAGCAAGAACCGCAATCAAGCAAAAACGCGAGAGAGCTTTAACTTTGTATGAGCCGACTGCGCTGCACAGATTTTGATGCAATGTTAATTGAGTTACTGCCCACCAATACTATAAAAACACACTCAAAACTCAAACGAACTGTTTGCCGAATGCGCGCCTCAGCCGCATCACTCACTATTTGCCATATCACTCAATTTGCCTTTTCTCCATTTACCCTTCTTTCTCAATTGTTTTCTTAATCTACAATCCTTCCACAATGTGCAGCGCTCAACTGTTAACATTGCTAACTGTTCTTTTGTCTTTAGTCATCTTTTAACCATATCTATGTTAGTTAACATGCTTGTGTAATTTTAATATATCAATACAGAGATTACTAGAATATATAGAGACGAAAGAACTCAAAAAGTTTTTTTTTCCCGTTGAAAGATCGCGCTCCAGATGGGAACGCTTGGTGTAAAGGCATATGCAAACGTTTTTTTCAGGCTTAGAGAGAAATTTCGCCTCTATATTTTAGTACTCTCTGATCTCAAAGTCTATACATGAAAACCTCCTAGATCTTAACATTGTTAACTGTTCTGTTGTCTTGATTTATCATTTAACATCGCTATGTTAGTTTACATGCTTTTGTAATTTTAACATATCAATGTCAAAGTCTATACATCTAAATCTCCGACAAATACATACATACACTTGTTGCATTTTAATTTTCATAGAAAATAAATATGCCTGCAAAGAGAGTTATTTGCTCTACGATTCCCTATATGTCCATAATGTCCATAGAAAAGTTTCAGTGTTGGTAATAAATCCAAAAGCAATCATGTAAAATATACATTTTTTTTTTAGAAAGCATACCACAATAGTCCAAAAATGCTTGTGGATACTACAAAGCTGCACGAAGTGCAGGGAAGAATGGATATAATATATCCTGTTCAAAGTGGTAAAAAATTTTATTATTTTAAATAAGATTCGCAAACTTTTAAAAAAAATCTAGAAAACTACTCAATAAACATGGTGGAATTCCTAAAATTGTCGGATGATCTAAATGGCCATGGCCGTTAGATAATTATTACATATTGACTTAAAAAAAAACTTAGATTGGATCAATTCCTATTATTACATGCATGCAGTGTTAAAAAGTGAGATATAATTTTAACATTTGTTAAGAACGAAATGGTTACGGAAAATATCTCATAATATTTCTGCGACTAGCGTTATGTGCAAGGATCCAATTTAAATTTTATTGGCTTACACATATGCACAGAAATACATTAAATTACATATTAGCTATGATGTGGTACCATATCTGAAGGATCTACCTGCTTCAACAGGAAATTATAGCTTGGTAGTGTTTTTAGCCATAAAAAATCATAGTTTAGTTTGGAAAATATTGCCTTAATGGACGACAAAGTCGGGCCTACATCTGATTGGAGATTAGAGATGACATTTATAAACATTTTTGTTATCATAACGAAGTATGACCATTAAGAATACCTAAAAAGTGATCTTGAAATGGATTGAGCCCAAAATTCACTTTTCCGCCTTGTTAAACTCTTAACTTTACTTGACCTAAAGCTTGTTTGTAAACTAAATGGAAATACGAATCTAACTTATATTTATTTAAGTTCTGAAAATCGGGAATGTCTAGTTTCATGTTTATATAATTATTTTCTACGCATAAAAACTACATCCTTTTTTTTTTAGTATTAAAAAATGTTAATAAGAAAATAAAATTGTTTTTTTAAAGCTCATAACAAACTTAAACACATTTTGTGTAATTTTACAACTATTGCAACCAACAAACATATAAATTAAATATTTTGTACAAATTTAATATAGCCGTTATACCCTTTGGATATTCTAAATTTATTGACATTTATTTATTTTAACTTTCTCCAATAGGTTTACCCCAGATATATGAACAGCTTCTTAGATAATTATCTATTCACACATTTTTGGCTGTGGTTTGTTTTTGTTCAGCTTACAGATTTTTATGATTTAGGGCATTATGGAAAGGTACTCTATTCTACTTTTTAGGAAAAAAAAAAAATCCGAAAAAATTCTAATTAGTACAGATTTGATGACATCATATGTGCAACCCATTTTTGAAAAAGGTCCTTTTTCACTAAAATAAAAACGAGCTAAAAAAACAAATTTCTAATGCTGAAACATCGCCCTCACATAAAATATAAGTCTCATCTCTGGAAATTTTTCATCGTCGACTAGTGTAACATTGTAACTGTATTGCTCTCTATGTTAACTAATAATTTGGCAGCGCTGTTACTGCAAAAGCAAATTATGCAAAGAGAGTCAATTAGATTTTAGTCTCTTTACAAATGCCTCCTTGTCGGTCACGGTATTAAAAATAAATTATTTTGCACCCTGCCAAAAAGTGTTAAAACGTGTCTAACCAGTTAGTGGAGTTATTAGCCATCATTGGCAACAATTGCAAATAGCCGCAATCGTTTTATTAATACATAAATTTATGACAATTAATAAAGTGCGCATCAAATTGCGAAAAAAACATGCAGCAGCATGCACATTTTTTTAATTTCATTTTATGCTTATGTTCGTATGTGCAGTGAGCGTAATAAGTGAAAGTGTGTATGTGTGCGTGTAATCGTTTCGATTCGATCTTACTCTTAAGAGTAAGCTGCATTACTATTCAATGGCAGAGTTGGGCAAAAAGAGAGCGGCCAGGCCGGTGTTTGTTGTAATGCACGAAGTAAAATGGGCTATGGGCTGCTCAGCTCTCTTCAAAGGCGTCTTTTTGCGCTGAGTGCTAGAATTGCTCTCTTTGATTTCATTTTGATATTCTTTTGCTATGCAGTATTAAATGCAATAAGAGTAAGTCGCACATGTCTGTGCATGTCTTTCTTTAGTGATGTTTTTTTGTTTTTTTTTGTTTTGTGAAATAAGAGTTTATCTTAAGCAAGAATGATCAACAAACAATTAATATAAGTATTTAATACAAAAAATAAAGGCTGGTAAGTAAACATTTTCTTTCAAAATATAGCAAGCGAATTTGCGAACACTACTAAGATGCAAGTTTAATACATTCCGTCATTTACATGAAGAGTGTCATAAAAAATGCTCTTCGTTTTGCTATTGCTCTGCTCTTAGTTTAATTCATAGCAAGAGCACAACATTTGAAAACAAACTCCATGCTATGCTCTTGCTATGAATGAAATATAAATACAATGTAGCAGAGTAATCGACTTGTGCTGTAAAAATCAATTTAGTTGCTATAGCATTTTCTATAACATTTGCTATAATATTTTTTTAACAAGTGCTATAGCATTTTCTATAATATTTTTTTTAACATTTGCTATAATATTTTTTTTTAAACATTTGCTATAGCATTTTCTATGACATTCGTAGAAATAGTTTTAGCAAGTTATTCCTATATTATCATTTAATAATAGCACTGCAAACACACCTATTTAGCATATATAATTAAGCAGCTGCATAGTCTTCTATCTTATTTTAAATAACATAGCTTGTACGCCGTTAAGAACATGTGCCTGTTAATGTTAAGCTCTTTACATTATTGGAATAAGTAATCCAACATTAAGAAAGTCAAGCAAACAGTTCCCTTATTCGTGTCTCTCTCAAAAGAGAGCAGGTTCACTTTTTATATGACAGCTACATCAAATAGTAAAGATTAACATTAAATTAAACTAACATAAATTTAGTTGCGATATTCACAAAAACAAAGAAGTCAGCATCTGTTCTGTAAATTAACATTTGTATGTTAGCTCATAACAGCATTATGACAGTTAACATATTTTACTTTAAGAAAATCTTTTTTGTTTTTTTAGTTTGATCAAAATTGGTCCAGTTTTTATTAGCTACCATACAAAATGTGAGCCCGATCCGATGTTTGCGGCACCTTGTAAAATTCTTGCTTATAGCTTTAATTTTCATTTGATTGTGTTACTATGGCATCATGAACATTGTTCAATATTTTGACGTGACAACGTCTTAAATTAGGTTTGTATGGGTGGCACCATTGAAAAAGTCTAACGATAACCGTAACGATAAGTCTAGCGATAAATAATCGTAACGATAAGTGGCATTTTTATTTTTGGTTTGCGCTCTGCTCTTATCTATAAACGAACCAGCGACTTTTTGTGAATCGCAGCAGCAACAAGCAACGCACAGCGTCAGCCGCACCGCTTAGCGCTCAGCACCAAACCGGCACTGCTCAAAGCGGTGGCTATTTTTAGTTTTGAGTGAGCGCAACTGATTAACTGTTTGTATTTTTTTTGTGCTCTCAATCTCATTATTTTATTGTTGTATTTGCGATGTGCGCTACGCGAAGCAGCGAGTAAACGTGCTCTTAAATAATTAAAAATCAAATTAGTGTCTGCATGCCCAGTAGGAAAATTGAGAAAGTGACTGCTTGTGTAATATAATAATACTTTTTGTAAGCAAAATGGTGAAATTAATTTTTTGAAATTATTTTTTTAACGCAAATTTGTGTTTAATAATTATTATGTCATGCAATATTAATTATTATGGTTAGATATTTTATTGAAATTAATAAAAATAAAAAAATTTAATAGCAGCTTACATCGGTTATTACATACATATAATTAAATTGAATGTGTTTCAATTATTATACCTTCAATTGTGTAGTTTAGTAACAATATATTGTGCTTTAATAATTACACCTTAATTGTGTAGTTTGGTAACAATACATATTATAAAAAAAAACAAATATTTTATCTATTATTTATTATTTATTATCTACTGCCGAGAAAATTTTATTTTATTAAGAGATACGAAAACGTAAAGTCTGACAACTCGTTTCTTAATTTCATGAAATATACGTATAATCTTGATTGCGTATCAAACGTTTGTAAGTCAACTACGGTAAAAGAAACAACCATCGACTTGACTTTCGCAAGACACATTACAGCAGAAACACTTCCTTTCATTTCCTATTTCTCCTATCATCGTCCTATCCTCAACAAAATCACTCAAATAGGAATTAGTTAAGTTTTAGTTTACATGTACGATGTTTTAGCAAACAAAATATATTTCTATAGTTACAATTTGTGCAATTCTTATTTTCATTCAATTCCTTGTTCCTATTGTGCAATTTAATATTGTAATATTCATATCAATAAATATTCTACCGAGAAAAAGACGTTGTCACGTAAAATCTTCGCCCGTAAAACCGACTTTACAGGCACCAGTTTTTTAATTATTATGACCATTGTGATGGTGATTAAGTGAAATTGCAATACATTTTTTATTAAAAAATCGTACATTTAATTTAAAGAAACATTTATTGCAGGGAGGTGCACGAAAGAAACCAAAGACCCTTTAAAAATAGTAAGGCAAGAAAAGATTAAAATAAAAATAAACCATCAACAATTATTACGCTTAAGCGTGTGCTTACTCTGCTTAATGTTTTAAATTCCGAAAATCAGAAAAATATTGTGAGCCCGATTTGCGAAAATTAAAAAAAAAAACACGCGACAAACTTTATTCTGAACGGAACCCAATGCAAAAATATGCTTAAAGTGAAGAGAATATGCCGATAAATTATTCCAATTATTGGAAAGATTTTTGATTAATAAGCTCGTGTCAAGTGAAAACTTTAAAAGCATTTTCTGCAAAGTTACGTTATTTCAGCTATGACGTTCTTCTTATAAGTGAACAATTTTAACCTTACAAATAGCTGTGAAAAAGCCAAAAATCATAATTCTTCAATAAACAAAAAAAAGTAAATATACAGGGGTGCCACAGAAAACCAATTCGATTCAATTTCGATGCAATTCCAATTCTTGGTGCCACAGACATGACTAACAACGGTTTCAAAACCTCCGACAAAATCTTTGGAGATTTGATTAAATTCGTTAATAAAAACTAATTTATACAATTAACACCTTACTTATTTGGAAAGTTTATTTAATTTCTAAAATATCTGTGTTTTTTAACCCCCGACGCAAAAAGAGGGGTGTTATAAGTTTGACGTGTCTGTCTGTCTGTTTTTTGTCTGTCTGTCTATGGCAACGTAGCTCCCGAACGCATGCAGTGATTTCAATTTATTTTTTTTTGTATTAAAGGTGAATTATGTGCGAGTGTTGTTAGACATGTTTGATGAAAATCGGTTGAGCCGTTTAAAAGTTGTGGGGAGTAAAAGTGGGGAGGAGAAAAACATAAACTTTGTCCGATTGGCTTAAAATTTGGTCCTATTGTAGCTGACGACGTCACTGATTCGAATCTGAGGTTATTTTTGCTCTATCTCTTCGCGTTTAGAAGTTATGGTTATTTGAAGCTAAAAATACAGCAAATCTATTAAATATGATAATGATGCTTGTCAACAAATTATGCTAATGGGCTTGCCAATCATTTAATGTCTGTCTGTCTGTCTATGGCATCATAACTCCCGAACGCATGCAGTGATTTCATTTTAGTTTTTTTTGTATTAAAGGTGACTTATGTGCGAGTGTTCCTAGACATGTTTGATGAAAATCGGTTAAGCCGTTTAAAAGTTGTGTGGAGTGAAATTGGGGAGATTAACCGAATGTCTGCAAATATACAGCTTTTTCAACTGTCGTCCTTTGCAACTTATGTGCTGTAACCGCCCAACATAAAATGATAGGAAACATTGTTCGTAAAACTTCATAAAACGCCATATATATTTCGTCTATCACAAGTCCACCAAAAACTTCTTGAGATATTTTTAATTCTTGTAAACGTAGATGAATACTTCGCGTAAAACTTCATAAAACACCATCGATATTTCGTCTATCACAAGTCCACCAAAAACTTCTTGAGATATTTTTAATTCTTGTAAACGTAGATGAATACTTCGTAAAACTTCATAAAACACCATCGATATTTCGTCCATCACAATTCCACCAAAAACTTCTTGAGATATTTTTAATTCTTGTAAACGTAGATGAATACTTCGTAAAACTTCATAAAACACCATCGATATTTCGTCTATCACAAGTCCACCAAAAACTTCTTGAGATAACACCATATATATAGTTGATGAATACTTCGTAAAACTTCATAAAACACCATCGATATTTCGTCTATTACAAGCCACCAAAAACTTCTTGAGATATTTTTAATTCTTGTAAACGTAGATGAATACTTCGTAAAACTTCATAAAACACCATCGATATTTCGTCTATCACAAGTCCACCAAAAACTTCTTGAGATAACACCATATTTAGTTGATGAATACTTCGTAAAACTTCATAAAACACCATCGATATTTCGTCTATCACTAGTCAACCAAAAACTTCTTGAGATAACAAATTATGCAATTAGATGTACGTATAGACATATGGAATGCCAATAGGCTTGCCAATCATTTAAATGAAATAAAACTAACTTAACCTAACCTACCTATAAAAAGTATGAAATAAAAAATTAAATTAAAAATTTAAAAAACCCCCGAACTTAAGTAATTTTCATTTAAAAAGTAAAAAATAAAAGAAACTTAATGTTAAAGTACCTAAGAATCTATTAATAATTCTAAAAAAAATACGTCGCGTTGGGGGACCGCTCCTAAACTAACAATTTAAATACAAATAGTCTAATTAAGCAACAAAGATTAACTTAAAAACAAAATTAAGAAAATACTTCAAAAACTTTCATAGAATTACTTGAAAAAATTTGCATGTAAGATACGACCGTCAACGACGTCTGCCCTCGCGTGTCCCCCAACGCGACGTATTTTTTTTAGAATTATTAATAGATTCTTAGGTACTTTAACATTAAGTTTCTTTTATTATTTTTTACTTTTTAAATGAAAATTACTTAAGTTCGGGGGTTTTTAAATTTTTAATTTAATTTTTTATTATGTTTTGCTAACTCTAATGTTTTAATTCAAGATTTAAATTTTTACAAAAACGTCATCAAAATCAATTGTTCATTTGCCATTCTGTGTCAACGTTCAAAATCGATTCTACAAAGGAGTTGCCACATAATGCGGTACTAAATAATAACATTTCGAAGTAATTATTTTGGCGCATTAATAAATATTTTTGATGTTAAATGATAGTTAAAAAATTGTTTTTTTATTTAACCTAAGTTGCCATTATGAAAAGCTACGAAATTAATGGAAAGTTGCATAAATATATGCTGTGCACCTTTATCCTACAAAGTGGCAATGTACAGCATGTTAGGCATGGCTGTGATTGTCAAAAGTTCAGCAGTTAAGATTTAAATGAAAGTATCAGTAAAGGTTCTTCGACGCCTTCGCTTGACTTTTCCTTGTAGGGGGTTTTTTTGTAAAGCCTAAATGGCTAATAATTGTGCAATTGGCATTTTAAACATTAATTTTTATTTTTGTGCAAATTTTCAAATGTAAACAAACCGATTTTGCCATTCTCAATGCTGACACAGCTGTTGAGTAGGGCTGTCATACACACTCTTGTATTGGGCGGGACAAATATTCAAACTTAACTTAAAATGATAGCTGATAATTATCGTTTAATCGTTTAACCGTTGCCAAAAGCAATATCGACTTCTATGGAACTGGTGATAAATACTCCAGAAGTTCATTTTTTGGGCAGTATAAAACACAAATATTAAATTAAATAGTAATAAAAATAATAAATAGTTTTAAATTGATAGGCTTTTAAATTTTTCTTTTCACACATTCGCTGCTTTAACGAGTTGTGAATCATACGCAACCTAAAGCAAAAAAATAGTAACATATTTGTAGCATAGTTTTAAGTGCAGTGAGTAATGCGCAGCATTAATCTAATCATCTCTAATTGTAATGGTTACGTTAAAAACGAGAGCTTGCATCAAGACCTAGACCTGAATGCCATTGACCTCCAGATCAGATGTTAGCCAAAAACTGCCAATAAGTCTTAGATGTAAGTCAAGAAATAACTAGTTTTTTTTAGTTTAACAAAATTTATATTTTTTTCCAAGTTCAGTTGACTGAATATAGGAAGTTTTTTGAAAATATGGTGCAATAGAATTATTGATATGAACCTATTCGTATCCCTAGCCAAATGGACGACTTTTTTTTAACATAAAAAAAAAATGTGTGATTTTTTTAATTTAATATGAAGTTTTTCTTAAGTTTATAAAATTTGCACTTGAGCTTTAATGAAAAGTAATTCCAAAAAAAATAATTAATAGTTTTGAAAATTAAATAATGTGGGGAACCCAACTATTTTTGAAAAAAATGCGTGTCGATTAAATATGGAAGGGACAAGATAAGCTTGATTCCGTTCACTGCGTCAAAAAATTTCATATAATAATGTTCATTTATATTTTAAAGAGTAGATTTTTTTTAAATTAAAAATACAAAATTTTTAAATTAATTCAGCTATTTCTAACTAAAAACAAAAACGAAAAATTATTAGTTTTACTAAATAGTTGAAAAAAAATGGACTTCAATTGCAAAAAAAAAAAATTAATAAAAAAAATTTTATTTTTGAAGCGAAATCCTTATATGTAGAATCTTATCATATTTTTCTCTCACTCCTCCGTAACTTGAACCAAGACGACACTGAAACTGTATGACAACTCAAATTGGATGACAATTTTTTTCACTTAAAAAGGCAACTTATACAAATTCAAAAAAATTATTCAATCAGGCGGGTACAATTTCGTTAAGGAGTGGAAACTAGACAAGGTCTGCTCCTTTTTTTTGGTGCAAAAGGTATCGAATGACACTTAATACTGATTGAGTACTTCTCAATTGTTGGTATCAAAGTACTTTTATACTTGCCAAAACAAAACTCATTGCCTACATATGGTTTGCAATCCTTTTAAGATCTCCTAGGAGCACTTGCTGGCATGGCCATAATTGACACAAACCTCAAACGCAACCATTATAAGAGTATTCCACTTCAAAAAACACCAACGCCATAACAAAAAAAAAAAAAATACTCGTATTGTGTTGAAAAAACTGCCAATGGCACCCATGGTATAATAATAAGGTAGCATAGATTTCTCTCTCGGTGCCATAAATTTTGTGAGAGCAAAAACATGCGAGAGAGAAGCAGCACACAGCTGACGCATACACACTGGCACTCGTTTATATGTATATGTATGCATGCTTGAATTTGAACAAAACAAATGCATAGGCTGAAACTATATGAAAGACGAAGTGAATTTATGAAAACTATTGTTGTTTTTGTATTAAAGATATAATTAAAAATTTAGATAATGTAATATAAATAAAGTTAAATTAAATTAAATACATAAACTTAATCTATAAAAGTTGCTATGCCGTATTTTCACACCATGCATAGCAAACCATATTTAATACATTTGTATGCGCGCTACTGCTTCAAATAAAAACATGCAATATTCGTTGCTGTTGTATAGCCACTATACATACAACAACAACTCTTGCGTTTGCATACACACTTAAAACAAAAAAAATCACGCGCAGCGACAGCCGACACAACCTACCTCATAGACAGTCGCATCAACACTGAAAAATAAGGCCCCTGGCTCTCTGCCTAAGAGAGATCTATGCTACCTTATTATTATACCATGAATGGCACCTAAAATGGCGGCCTGTAAGTGTGTGTGTGAGCGACTGTGCTTTCAAGTGTGTTTGTATTGGTGAGCGCGTGTCAACACCAACTCTATGTTAGTATCTATATATTGTGTATGTGTAAGTTTTCTATGTGTGTTTGTTGGCGTTGATTTTCAATTTTCTTTGCTGCGTTTTGTTACTGCTGTGCTGGCATTTTCTTTAGTTTCATTTTATCTTCAACTTTCTTTTGATTTCTGCGTAATTTTCAACGCAATTTTCTTTTTGTCAGCGCTTGTGTGTAAGTGTGTGTGTGTGTGTGTTTGGCATTGTCCGTTTATGTTTGAGTTCTAACGCCTGGAAGAGTGCTTCAAAGTACTCTTGAAGTTTTCTGAACGCGCTTCGTGAGTCGAGTGTCAATAATGGCATCCGCGCATGTTTCGCGCCTCGTTTAAGGCCGGGAACAAAGCTGGCAACAATGTGAAGATGTTCTAATTTTTTTTTGTTCGTTTTGGCTCAAGACAGATTTTACCTAATAGCCGCAATTGTTGCCAAGTGGGCGTTGTGGTCAACTTAAACTTAGAGCACTTAGGTTGGTCTAAATTGATACAAGATATATGTTAACTGAAGCAGTTGCTGGGGCGGTGCCAGGCTAATAAAGAGGTGAGAGGTATCAGTTGTACTTTTAGTTTTAAAAAGTAAGAGCTAAAAATATTCATTCATTTTGCAACCAAGACAGCCCGTTATAGGGTTACGGCCGACCTCAAAAACTCAACGGGTGCCTCTGCTTTGCGCGCGCCTTCTTCAATTAGAAATATCAAAAGAGGATAGGTTCGCCCCCACCTGATGTTTCCATCGGAGTCGTAGCCGATTCCTTCGTCTTTATTCGTCGGCTTTCGCCATGACAACACATTACCACATTACCGACCTCTAAAGCTCTCGCCAGGCGCCTCTGCTTTACGCGTACCTTCTTCAATTAGAAATACCAACGGAGGAAGGGTTCTCCTCTACTTAATCTTTCCATCGGAGTCGCTATCGTCTTCCTAAGCCGGCTTTCGCTTCGAATACCAAGGGAGGACAGATTCTCCTCTACTTGATCTTTTCATCGGAGTCGTGGTCGTTCTCTTCGTCTTCCTTCATCGAAGTATAGGTTCTATTCTCCCTTCGTCGCCTTTCGCTTCGAATACCAAGAGAGAATAGGTTCTCCTCTACTTGATCTTCGTCGGCATTCGCTTCGAGTACCTTTCTCGCTGGAGAATCTTTATCTATACGTACAATATGCCCGAGTTAGCGTAGATGTTGTATTATGATGCGCGCGACAACATCGTAGAGCACGTACAGTTCGTGGTTCATCCGTATGCGAAAGAAATGCACCGAATATTTTACGATGCATTTTCTTTTAAACACCTCAAGACCAGATGCACCGTATAAGAGAACGGGCAAGTTGAGAGCGTCTTGTAAAGTGCTAGTTTTGTTGGTCGAGAGAGGTCTCTGCTACACATGTGCTTACGGAGACCTTAGTAACACGTATTGGCAAGTGTGGCTCTTTATTTTATCTCCCGGCTAATATCATGCGTTGTACACTGGCCTTCCGCAGTACCCCCTTCAATCACAAAATTGAATCGCATGATAGAAGGTCGCCTTGTCTGAAACCTCGAACTGTATTGAAAGGTTCGGAGAGGTTCGTTCCTACCTTGACAGAGCTAGCTGATGGTGGCGTTCAATCTCATTCTGCAAAGACGGATCAGCTTCCCAGGAATACCGAGCTCAGTCATGGTGGTGCATTGGCGATCCCTAATCGGGCTAAAGAATGCAGCTTTGCAATCGATAAAAAGATGATGGGTATCGATTTGTTTTTCGTGGGTCTTTTCCAGGATTTGGCGTAGAGTGAAGGCCTGGTCTTGATAGGGACTGATCAGTGTGTTGGCATACGGCTTTAGTCTTTCACATAATACGCTCCATAGGAACCTGTATGAGATGGAAATAAGACTGATTCCACGGTAGTTGGCGAATATAGTCGGGTCAGCCTTCTTCAGCATAGGAGTTGAAAGTAAAGAAATTATAATAAATGTAACTAAACATTCGAGATACTTTTCAACACTTTCAATGACCACTGAAACTTGCAGTCTCCTAGTGCAGACTTTAGTCCCTCTTACAGAATCCTTCCTAGCAGCTCAACATCACGTTCACAGCAACCAGCTCATACACTTAAGCAAAAAAAAGGTATCCTTGCCAACTGTGCATTCATTTAGCTTGGCTTATCCTTTGAGCTGCCCAACAGCTCAAAATGCTAAACTCCATTAGAATCGCATTAGACATTGCTACCTGAGGCTATGCGTTGCGACGTTCGTTTGTCTTCATGGAAATGTTGCAAAAAAAAAATAATAACAAGGACCTCTGCGGCATCTAAGGCGCTGCTCTGTCTCTGCTCTGTCATATGCATACACACATACTGAGAAACAGAGCCACATCATATACAAACATAATCCACTTTGCAACATTAAATTCACTTAAGCTGCGCCTAAATGCCTTCAATTATGCCTTCAACATGATGTTGCATGCAGCTCAAGTTTAAAACTCATATGCCTGGCAGCGTCTGGCTTAGAACTTAATTTCCTGTGCTTCTACTCATAGCCAAGTAAATATGCCAAAGTCCCGCCACAGCCCACAGTAACCACTGTAAACACGCAAAGCGTAGTATTAAGAAATACAAAAAATAAAAGAAAAAATATATAATAATAAAAACCATATTAAAATGTAACAAAGCGTACGCAAGTTAATTAAATGTTACTCATACGTCTAGTTGTACCATGAGGCATGTGTATTTGTTGGCATTTTGAAAAGCCAAACAGTAAATGCCATAGCTTAACTTTAAGTCAAGAACTTAAAAAGTTGCGCCACTTTTTGTCATCATGCTCGTCGTTGTCCTTGTCATTGTGTCTGCGCTCGGATTATCCTGGCCAAAACACAGCAGTCTAGTCTGGCATTGCATGTTGCAATTTTCGTCGTTGCACAAAAATCCCCTAATTAAATGTAAATTACAAAATGTTTCAACGCTGAGTGGTTTAGTGGCTATGGCAAGGGCTGAGCCGCACCCCCAACCCCTTGACTTAGGGTTGAAATTGTAATTTTCATGCTTATTACAATATTTATGCAAGTTTCCTGGCATTTGACTTTCTAGACGCGATTTGGTCTTTTTTTTTGCTTTTTTTTTATATAACTTTTCTCTTCGAATTGTTTTCTTATCATTAAGGCTGCGCCCCCTTCACACGCCGCTCTGCTGCTGAAATCTAACCCAACTGACGTCAAAGTTTGCACAGTTACAACTCTGCATCGTCGCCCAAGTATTTTGTCCTTGCTGCGTAATGGCTGCCATTTCCGTTTCGTCTTGTCTTTCAAGCGAGTGTTGGGCTAGCGGGGCAGGCGACAGTTGACACCCGCAACCCGACAACCCGACCACCCCAAACACTCTTCAACCGCTTCAAGACACGCGCCACAAGCAAAAGCCAATGCCAAGTGCTGCCAAGTGATGGCAAGTGCCAGGGCTGCCAGTTACCAGGTACTCCTTTGCTTATCTGATGGCTGCTGCGACATCTCCAGAGCTTAGGCAAATGGAAATCCCTTTGCCGGGCGTATGTCTGTTGTTCGCGTTGTTGTTGTGCTTAAATACACTTACTTCAAGGTTATATTTGCATGGGGATGGCCTGTGTGCTGAAGGGTAAAATAGTTCTCAGCTTTGAAGCGACGCTGTTGGGAAATTCTGGGATTTGATTAAAGCGGATTAAATTGTACTGAAATAGATTATTCCCAATAAAAATTTAATTTGGGCCAACTTGTTCTGCTTAAGCTTCATATCGAAAGTTAACGATACGGCATCAAATTGATTTAAAATTGAATCGATGCACAGCTTTAATTTAGAGTATTCCAGCTTCGAATTGTATATATCCCATTTATTCCAAGAAACGGCGCCCTCTAGGTGCACTGAAAATTATAAATATACATATATAAAAAATGGATTCCTCGAACCCAAAAACCCCGAAATTCTCATTTACTATAAAGTTTTTTGGCCTTGAAAATGGAATGTCTGAGTCGATTCTTGAATATTTTGAAAAAAACCTATTTTAAAAATTTAGGCGACTTAAAATTCATTTTGGACCCAAACTTCCTTCGCCAAAAATGCTTAAAATTATCGACAAATTCAAAATCCCTGAGAGTCCCAAAGCATTTTTTCTGCCCCTTTCACATTCAAAAAGCTCAATTCTTAATTAACATAAATCGATTTTACTGTCAGAATCAAAATTGACTATGTCGACTTAAAATCGTATCGATGCCCAGCTTTAATGTAGAGCATTCCAACTTCGACTTTTATACACCATACAAAATTCCAATCTACAGCGCCACTACAGCTTAATAAGATATTTGTATTGGATTTGATGGCAATGCGTTTCCATTTGCAAAATTCAAAGCGACAACAAACTTAAAGCAGCTGAAAAAAATCGTAAAAATCTCCAAAATGCTGCATAAAAATGGCTGCAAAAACCGAAATACGAACATAAAACTAAGCAAGTTGGTATTATAAATCAAAGCAGCAGCGAAATGTGCAACGAAACTATTTTTATTCGACGTCAATTGATAGCTCTGAAAAAGCTTCCAAAATTTCGGTGTGTCCCATAAAATTCGGGCACTAAAACGGCGGCCATTAAAAATCAGCGTAAAAGCATTGCAAGATGGCGGCTGGAGGATCATATAAAGCAAAGGCGGGAAAAAAACTAAATTAGAAAAAAAAACAACTGTAGAGCGAATTTCAAACTGTGAAAAAAAAAACAGAAACGCTGAGTAAAAGTAAAAGTCACGAAAATTCGTGCTGCGTGGAAACCGCATGAGTAATAAAGTTAAAGCGTGTGAGTGTGTGTGTGAGAGCGTGTGTGTGTGTATGTATAGGTGACGTAGACAGTGGCGTAGTTGAAAATAATGTAAGGGGATCCAGCAGAGCTATGAGAAAAAATGACTTGAAACTTTGAAACTATGAAATTTGCTGATAAATAAAAGTTGAAATTTTAAGAGGAAGTCATTTTTTCAGATAAGGATTTTTTTTTGATAACTTCCTTTTTTGTTTTCGATAAATATTTTTTCTGATAAATTTACGTATGTAAATTTATGTACGTAAACTGCTGACAGCTTTTTACTAAAAATTTGAAAAATTACGAAAATCCCATTAAATTTCTCTAAAAGAAGGCGTAAAATTATGAAATTAAAGTATAATAAGCATCTGAGTCTGAAAATATTTTTCAGTAAATATCTAACTTGAGGATAACACAAATCGAATTTAAAAGTATTAAAGAGTATTAAAGAATATTAAAAAATATTAAAGAATATTAAGGAATATTAAAGAATATTAAAGATTATTAAAGAATATTAAAGAATATTAAAGAATATTAAAGAATATAAAAGAATATTAAAAAATTTTAAAAAATATTAAAAAATAATAAAAAATATTAAAAAAATGAAAAATATTAAGATATATAAAAAAATATTAAATAATATTTAAAGGTATAAAAAAATATTTAGTAATATAAAAAAATATAAAAAAATATTTAAAAATTTCCAAAAATATTAAAGAATATTGAAGAATTTGTAAAAAATTTGTTGAATTTAAAATGCGTGATTTTTTAATCCTATTTTGGCGATTCGGTTTAATTGGAAATGAAAAATTCACTTCGTAGAAATGGGAGCACCAAAAATTCGGTTTTATAATTAATTTGAATAAAATATTCGGATTCGGTTTCCGGTGCTCGGCTGAATATAAAGCATGGATCGTAAATCTTATTATTTTTAAAAGCATGGATCGTAAATCTTATTATTTTTAAAATATCATCAACATCAAAACATTTTTATTTTTGGATTTTATATAAATACTAGCCGGCCTCCGCTGCGCTCCGGCACGCTCGCTTCGCTCGCTCGTCTAGATCTGGGATCTTTCCGATTGGAAAACATCGTACGATTGATCGATGAGTGGATTAATTTCATCATAAAATTTTCAACCACTCGCCATCTTTACATTTTAACCATGTTTGATGGAGATAATAATAATGTTAACCTATAATGGCGACAGGATGTCTTTTTTTTTATTTTTTCACGTTCACTCAAGACAAACCACAGATTGAAAAATATTGCATAATGCGCTGTCCGCGAAAGCCGCGAAACAGAAGTGTGGAAGGCTTCGCGGCTAACTTCGCGCCCGTGAACACACCATGAAGTTATAGTCGATAAATGAAAAAAAAAATGTTAGGAGTGGCAACCCTTATCTCTTAGGGGTATGAAAAATAGATGTTGGCCGATTCTCAGACCTACCCAATAAGCACACAAAATTTCATGAGAATCGGTCTAGCCGTTTCGGAGGAGTATGTTCACACAAAAACCAATATTCACAATCCCACGAACCAATTCACACAAACTCATCGCAATAGGCTTAAAACTTCCGCATTGACTTTTAACACACGTAAAAATCAGATTCATCGACTCGTTCATGAGAACACCCATAATACGTAAAACATAAGTTTCTTCTTATATATAAAATTCTAGTTTCACAATGTTAGTTACCATACTCCTCCGAAACGGCTGTACCGATTCTCATGAAATTTTGTGTGCCTCAATAAAATAAAATTTTTAACGTTTATAATTTTTGTGTTTCCTTTCGCCAAAACCAATTAACTAAAAAAAATTAGTTAATCTGACAATGTACACAATGCCAACCTAAATTAAAAAAAAAATGTTTTGCAAAATCAAATTGTCCTTTTTAGTATTTTCGTCGCGATATTGTAATATTTTCACATAGCCTATTCTCGTCCCAGGAAGCTTCTGAACATTTTAAAAAAAGTCCCATTAAAATCGGACAAAGGTTTGGCGTCCAACCTCATTCAAACAGACATACACTTTTTTTTATATATAAGATATTTAAAATTATAAAGATTTTCTAATCATTTTCGTTTGTCAACCATTGGGTTGACCTTGTTTCGGATAAAATCATAAAATCTGCTTATATATTTTATTCTAGCTAAATGAGCGAAGTTTATGAACATAACTTTGGAAACTTTATCTAAACTATTAAAATAGATTTTTTTTTTACTATATTTCCTCCAATATAAATGAGTCCACTAAATAAATTAAGTATAATGCTAATTAGAGATCATAGTTGACCTTAAAAACATTTAAAAACTAAACCTATTTAGACTTTGTTTTAAGGAATTTCCGTGAACTTGCTCGGAACTTTAGTCAAATGTTAAAACAATTTTTTAATTTCCTTCATTATGAGTCGAGCTTATAAATTAGATATGATGCTACATATATGCAAGTATAGATCATAGTTGAACTGTAAAAATTCTAAAAACCAAAATTATATATTAAGCCTTACTTGTAAGGAATTTAATAAAACTGGTTTGAAAATAAAAGTAAAACTTATAGAATACTTAAAGGATTGAGGTTTTGTCATAATTTATATTATATAGATTTTGATTCTGAAATTTATTATACATAATTTTCATTTATCTCCTACATCGCATTTATCACATAGTCTCAATGGAGACAGTTATAGTTTAAATAATATTGTATATATAATTTATTGATTGATGTTGACAGATTGTAAATAATAAAAGTTGCAGGAAAAAATTGAGTAAAGACATTTGGCTTTTAAAAAATAAATCTTTCCTGTCCAACTTTCTTTTATCTCAAATTTCGAAAATATTTTTAAATAATCAAATTTTTATGGATACCAATTAAGCAATAATTTTTTAGGATGAGAAATATCGAAATTTTGCCGAAAAATTCTAGAAAAAAAAACGCAGTTTCTACCCAACACCCAACAAAATCAGTGCTATCTACGTCACTGCTGTTGCGCCTTTTTAGATGTATGGCTCTATTTGCCAAAGCTGGTACAGAGAGTGGAGCATGTGTGCCCAAGCCTGTGGTGCTGTGGTTTAGCAATTGCTAAAATTTGACAGTTTTCCAAAATTTTCGCAATTAGATGGAAAATACGACAATTGTATGTGTGAGTGTGTGTGTGTACATGTGTGTGTTGACTATTTGTTGCCACTGCCACAGTGACAACTCTTAACAGCAGTTGCCATGGGTAGTACGACTACTACGACTACCTAGTACGACTAGTCGTCAAAGTCAGCAAGAGATTTTTATTGCTACTAACATTTACACAGCATTTGATGTTGATTCAAGTGCGCTTGTATGTGTCTGAGTGTGTGTGTGTGTGTGTGGTGTTCGTGTGAGAGGGTGTGTGTTTGGTTAGAGCGGTTTAGCGGCAATAGAACATGGCAGTCATCCATCCATCCAGTCAACCAGTCATTCAGTTGGTGGTTAATGTTGATGATGCTTGGTGCCGCGTATTTAGCTGCGGCAACATACGCGGCGTATGCGCAATGTTAATGAGCATGTTGCCCCAAAATTAAAGATTGTAAGCTAAGCATTAAAAATTGGTTATGATGGCGCAAATAAGCTGTTAGTAGTTTTGTTTATTGAAAGTGCTTAGATAATAAATATAAAAAAAGGATATTTTTCATCACATTTCATCTTCGTCTCCTTCAAATTAAGCCCACTTTAATACACATATGTTTCAAATGTGAACACCTCATATGAGGCATCCTGGCCCACAGCGCGTATGCGTTATTTAAAACATTTCCATCAAATATCTAAAATATTTGCCTGTGCTTTACTGAGGACACCGTCAAACATTGTAGCCATTTTGTAGGCAGGCAGGAGCGGCATTTAACCTTGCCTAACATTATTATCCTTGGGCATAGTTTACAACATCGTGAAATGCTTGGCATACCAAAATGGCACACAAAAATTTTGTCAGTCCACTAAGCTTGGGAGGCAGAGGAAGTAAAGCAACATGCCGACTAGAAAGCAACAACCGAACTACAGTTACAAACTAACTAAACCGATAACGTTTATGAACTCAAAAGGAATAAACTGTAATGGCAGTAAGTTGGGGATTGGGAGCAGCTTACCTATATTTGTACCTTCTTATCTGTGTGAGTGTCTGTGGACTTCTCCATAACTGGCCAACTGTTGACACCGGATTCAGACAACGGGTAATATTAGGGCCGACAACATTTTGGCTAATAATTTTCCGCTTGCTTAGGCAAAAAAGGTTTATGTATGTACTAACTGGTAATTACTGGTCTATTGGGCTAAGCACCAAGCAAAAAAAAAAAAGTACATAAAAGCAGTTTTGTTATCTTTATTGCCTGTAACTTTGAAATTTTTCGTACTCGAGTCTAAATTGAGGATTCAAAGCATTTTGCTGGCTAAAAATATGCACAAGGGGCTTAAAGCTGTGCGGTGTGTGGGTGTGTGTGTGTGGCTTTTAAAAGCATTTTGAGCCAAGTTACTTTGTTGCCAAAAATACTTAAGCTTTTAACAAACTTGGGCACTAATAGATATCGTCATAGAAAATTCATAGCTTAAAATTAGCTGCTAGATGTGTTGATGGTTTATACATTAAAATATTGTTTAATGTGTAAATTGTTTAAATTTAAAAAGAATTTATATTTACCTATCATGAAAAATCTGTTCAAAAAAATTCAGATCCTTTACGTTAAAAGTTTTTGAGCTTAAACTAGTATATTAAAAAATACCAAATAATTAAAAAAAAAAATGCATTACCTTTTCGCTAAAATATCAAAAGTTTATAATCACAAAATTTAAAAATGTTATGATTAAGCATTTTGAAAGTTTGAAAAATTTAAAAAAAAACTTGGTTTTAAAGCTATTATATATATAAATACCAAATAATTTTAACTTCTTTGCTATTATATGTATATTTAGTAAGCTGGAGACTGATTGTTTTTTTTTTAGCTGATTCTGTGTTTAATATTTAAACATTTTAAAAGTATGACCAGTTTTCAGAAAAAAATTGTTAGTATATTTAAAAATACCAAATAATTTGATTTTCTTTGCTATTTACATATTTAGTAAGCTGATTGATTTTTTTAGATGGTGTTTTATTTTATTTTATTTTCAAGCAGTATGACCAGAGATGAAAAAATGTTTTACAACTAGTATACTTTGAAATACTAAATAATTTAAACTTATTCGATGGAGACTGATTGATTTTTTTAGCCACTATTTTGTTTAATTTTTAAGCTTTTTTAAAAATGTGAGCAGCTATTAGTGAGAAAATTTGTTTTACAGGTGTTATATATTCAAAAATATATAATATATATTTTGAATTTAGTTATTTGCAAGATTAGTTAAGTTAGAGACTTAGATGCTTGATTTTATTTTAGATACTTTTTCAGCTTAGTCTTCTTAAGATAAAGAAGTGAAATTTATAAAAAAAAATTAAATAATTTTTCTAAATTCTTCTTATTACAGCTCTTGAAGTTTGCTTTTGTGACAAATATTTCATAATTGGACAGATAAAGGTAAGTCATTATTTGAATTCCAAGTAGAATGCGACTTGAAAATTGACAAGAATCAAGTCATCATTACATCATTACACACTTCCCCTTAGGAGAAAAAACTAAAGTAACAATTATGGAGCACAGAAAGCTAACTGAGAAATAACTTAAGATCTACATATACATATATATATATATCGGCAAAAATAAGTTCATACCTTAAAAAATTTTTAAATATTGGGAATATTTTTAAAGCACAGGTAAAATGTTTTTTGGTCAAATCGATTTTTGTGAGCTTTGACCATAAATATCTGGAACTGGGATCACGATAATCATAGTTATTTTTAAAATTGATCTTAAATTGTCAAAAAGATTATTCTTGTGAAGTTTGAATTCATTATCTTGCAATTCCAAAGAGTTATGCTTATTTACCATTTTTCGAGGTACTGTTTTTATCAGTAAAATAAGCATTTCTTCTATAACACAGGTCAACATGGTTCAGTTGTTGAAAAGCTAAGAGTCATTTCCTAAGTAATTTGGTACGTAGAATCCGAATCCGGCATCAGAACTGGCCCATCACGTCAGGATTTAGAGATATTTGAGGTTATGTACCCAAAAATAACATAACCTCAAATATCTCAAAATCCTGACGTGATGGGCCAGTTCTGATGCCGGATTCAGATTCTACGCACCAAATTTCTTCGGAAATAACCCTTAGCTTTCCAACAACTCACATGACCCCTGTATTTGTAGACCTGTGTAATTCAAAGAGATACGCACTTTTTATTTATTTTTGTTTTTCAAAGTGAATTTACATGCATAAAATTATATTAACATTTTTTTTAGTTCGCGTTAATTCGCGCCAATATCTTTGTCCCTTTAGAATAAATAGCTTATCAAAAAATAGTTTAAGAATAAATAAAACAATTTTTAACTATCGATACTCGATATATAATAGGAATTTGACGTGAGCACTATTGTCGAGTAGCTCAACCAAATATGTAAAAATCATCAAGATACGAGAAGGCCGGGGAGAATGTGTCCCGCTTCATTATTTTCACCGATATATACTTCGAAAAATCAGTGTGGTACCGATTGTGTATATATGTGTCATCGTATCAAGGTGAGATTCACATTATGTTTTAATCACACTTTAAAGGTGTGCACAATGTAAAATTCTATACCTTGAAATTATGCAGGTGAAAGCTCATATGATACATTCAAATGTATGTAAATGGAAATGGGATAAACATTATTGAAATAAATAATTAAAAAGAGTATATTATAATCTGCTAGTAGTTCTACAAAGCATGTAAAAACTATCACAGTCACAAAAGTTCGGGGGAAAAGTCAACCATTCACATATTTTCCCCCGATTTACTTCCAAAAATCATTGTGGTACCGATTGTGTTCGAATACGTTAAGGTATCAATGTAAAATTTATACTATGTGAAATCCACACCTCAAACGGTGTGCACAATGTAAGTGTGTTACATCGATACGTTGAATTCATGCAGGTAAAAGCTCATATGAAACATTAATAAACACTGAAGCATGGAATGAAATTTATGGAAATAAAGAATTGAATAGGGTAAATAAAGGTCTAGGTGATCTAAATTAAATTCACAAGACCGGGTGAAGCTGCGAAAAACGCAGGGGGTGGAGCCCCCTAGTTATTTTAAATGCAGTGAATCAAAATATATTTCAATAATTAATAATTTTTATTGAACCTATCTAAATAATTGGGATACGAGTGTGTATGAGTTGCTGACAATTTGTATTCTAAATTTCTGATAAGAAATACGTAAACATATTTCAAATAGTAATATTTGATTCCTAATTCAGGATCTATCGAAATGGTTGTGATACGAGTGTGAAATAGTGGCTGATAATTTTTATTGACAATTTCTGATAAGATATTGTATATTTCATTCATAATTCAGAACCTATCAAAATTATACGGATATGAGTGTTAAATAGATGCTGAAAATTTTCATTCCCATTTTCTGAAATTAAAATTTCTTAAAATATACCACTTTGTAATTACTTTTTACTTCCCTTAAAATTAAATTCCATAATCTCTATGTAATTAAATGAGTATTTATTAAACGCCACTCCTTCCATTCACAAATTGCCAAAGCAATTTTCAGCCTTACAATAACTTGTAAAAATTAAAAAGGCTATCTTAAAACTTGCACAAAACTTTTGCTCTTTTCCAACAACTTTAAACTGGTATTTTTTTTTATCGATGAGAATAAAGAAGAACTCTGACTGACCCACAGACATAGTTTGGCTAGTCAAAAATCAGAGCCAAGCGACCGACCACCCCCAAAACGCTGTCAAATCGGTTTTGAAAAAAAGCACTCATAACAAAATCTGATGCCAAAAACGTTTATCTTTTCGACATGGTCTAGCGCTGCCCCTCCCCGTCCGCCCCTTAAGCTTTGGTCATGTTGCTGTGTCTGTGCCAACTAATTCCTACAAATTAGAAGTGGCCAAAACCAAAAAGATGCTACCAGTGGCATCCAACTGGGTTGGTCGTGTGTTGCCTCCGCCTAGCTTGTAATAACTACATGGCCGGTTATTATAAAAGTTTTTCCATTTCGGAAAAGTTTTTTGCTAGATGGAAATTCTAAAAACGCACATTGAAAATGGACGATCAAAATGGAGCAAAAGAATAAAATGAAATACAAAATAAAATGTATATGTATATGTATATTTGTATATATATAAAGGAAAAGTGAAGCAATTTACTAGAACACGCCGTGCTGCATTAATGCTAGTGTATCTGTGTGTGTATCTATGTGTGTATCTGTGTGCATGTGTGATTGTGTATGCAAGTGACTCACTGACTTAAGAAAATTTCATGCATACAACTTTTGCAGCGACTTTGTAAAGCTTTTCCAAGTATTTTCCTTCTTTTCTTTTTGTGCACTTTTATTTTTTTTTGCATCTAAGCCACTCTTAAGAGTAGCCGGGCAAACTTGCTTGGCACAGGATTTGAATTTGAAATTGAAAACAAGTTTATAACGTGAATTGGCAAATATAGAGCACATCGCATGCAACTTGATGCTCTGGGGTATTCCCAGGTTGGAAAGGGGCTAATACGCACGACTGACATTGTCACACATCTAACCGGCAACGTTTTCTACATATTGATGCAATTGCTGCTCAAGTTTCCTTCGTATACAAATGCAGTAATACACACACACAGATGCAAAACTTGGCCATGGTGCTACTTTGGACCCTGCAGCGACAACTCGTTACCAAATGTACTACTTCAAACTGGCTACAACGATGGCGGCTTCTGCCTTTACTTTACTTTATGCCCTCATCGAGGGTATCGCAGTTTCGACATAAAGTTTGCGAACGCGTGCATGAAAATTACCGTGGAGCCATAAAAAGAGATCCTCCTCCTTTCTTGCTTATCTTTGTGAGATTTCCAGCTGGAGCTAGTTCGTGCATTTTTAAACTTTTGCTTGCGGTAGATTTTCAAACATAGAGTGATTCATAATTTTTTCTTGCTCCCTCTTGCGGACAATTTCGGAACTTGCCGTGCCCTCATCAATCACATTAGTAAATTCCACTCACCCTCCTCCTTTCTTGCTAATCTTTGTGAGATTTCCTCTAGAGTTTGAGCCGTGCTATATAATACAAAAATGATTCTTACTTCGTGTATTTTTAATTTTTTTTTAAGCACCATATAGCGTAATATAGTGTGAATCTTAATTTTTTCTTGCTCCCTCTTGCGAATAACTTCTGAACTTGGTGTGGTTCATCAATGCTGGGTTAGCAGAGATAAAAAATTGTATATAATTGGGCGTGCTCCGGGACCATTTTACTCAGATTCCTTTGAAACTGAGTGTTTGATGCTCCCAATTTTACCTAAACAATCAGTTTGAAACCGAATGTAAGCGAAATTAAAGTCAATTGACCAAATTTGTTTAAAAAGTACCAAGTTTATACTCAAATAATTTGTTTAACTATTTAATCACTACTACTTATTCCATGGCCATGACAACCCGTTCTCGGGTTTCGGCCGACCTCAACAGCTCTCACCAGGCGCCTATGCTTTGCGCGCGCCTACTCCAATTAGAAATACCCAGGGAGGATAGGTTCTTCTCTTCTTGATCTTTCCATCGGAGTCGTGGTCGTCACTTTCGTCTTTCTTCTACGGCTTTCGCTTCGAATACCTTTCTCGCTCGAGCATCGTTACCGATACGTACAACATGCCCGAGCCATCGCAGACGTTGTATTGTGATGCGCCCGACAACATCGATGTCATCATAGAGCTCGTACAGTTCGTAGTTCATCCTTATGCAGAGACCGAAGACAAGCAACCCGAGAGTGGATGCGATGAAATTGAAGAGGTCGTATGATAGAAGTCTGCCTTGTCTGAAACCTCGAACGCTGTTGAAAGGTTGGAAGCAAAGCTTTCACATTCGACCGAACTTGGCGCGTTTTTCGGTCTTGGTTGGTGCGGCAGCTTCCATTGAGATGATTGAGCTTTGGTTTCCAACGTCATAACCATAAACTCGCGATTCGTCACCAGTTACGACCCTCTGGAGCAAATTTGGGTCGTCGCGGACAGATTCCAACAACTTATTAGCAATGTTCATGCGATGCTGTTTTTGGTCGAAATTGAGCAATTTTGGTACGAATTTCGCGGCGACCGGTCTCATGCCCAAATCATTGATTAAAATCGAATGGCACGAGCCAATCGATATATCTAGGTCCTCAGCAACTTCTTTAACGGAGGTTCGATGATTGGCCAATACCACTTTCCTCACTTCATCAATTTTTTCGTCTGTTCTGTAGCTTCTCCTTATGCCACAGTCAACATTCGGAATGCATCCGCGCACTTAGTTTCGTTTTTCACAGGTGATACAGGTTCTTTGATCCATTTTTTTGAATAGGTAAAAATCGAAGGCGAGCCAAAACACGTGCAAGAAAAGCGGCTGCCAGCAATACGAATAAAAAGCAATGACAATCTTCTAGTTTTTTAAAAATAATTTATTATTATCCTCAAAATATCTATAGATAAAAAAGTAGCTGCCATATTTACATTCTCGTCTGATGGCTTGAAATACTTTTTTATATTTTGCAATTTTTATCATCCAAAAGTTTTTATTACAAGGGGTAGGTTTTACTCTGCTAATGCACTAGTTTTCTGGGAAATCTCTAAAACTTGATCTTTTATGCTTTAAAATAGTTTCCATCAAAAATTGTAATTAACAAAGCCGCTACGTTCTGAGAATTCAGGTGGGGCATAAAAAGGGTAGTTGGACATTATTATGGATTATTGTTAGAGCTGCTCAACGTCTTGAGCTCGAGTATTTAGTGAGATCCCCAATTGTGATTTTTTTTTTTGGAAAATTGTATGTTCTAAAAATTCAGCCGGAGCATAATAATTTTCTTCCAATTTTTAACACGCACAAAATAATTTTAAATTTTACTGTATATATATATGTATAAATTTATATGAATAAATTTTTTTTGTGTAGCTTTTTTCAGGAATCGATCTTCTTTTAAATTTTCCAAAAATTTCCTTTTCGAAAAGCTCGCAATTGATATGGCAATCAAATCCCAACTTTGGGTATTGGGAGATCAAGTAAAATGAAGCTCGAACACTTTATTGATTAATCGTTAGAAATTTTATTACTCTCCGCAACATTTCACGTAATCGCATTATCTTCCAACTAGAAAAACTTTTTATTAGAATGAGGGTATAAAACCTTTGTCGCCAGAAGAGTTGTCTTTTTTTATTTTAATTTTCTTGTTGTTGTCTTTGGTAGTTTCGCTTTGTATGGCCAAGTTGTTACTTTGTAACTGTGCCGCTGCCACGCCCCGCCATGTGTCTGCATCCCCTCGTATATGCATATATGCTCACATCGCTCTCTTGTGTTGCCATGGCAACTCTGGTAACTTTCATTTGGGTAAGTCGTTTGTAGTGTCAACGCTGCAGGCGAGTTTGTTTCCATTGTTGTTGTTGTTGTTAGGGATATCAAAGTGTATTTATATATATATAGGGACGTGAGTGTATGCGTATGTGTCGGAAAACAAATAGACGTTTTCAATCCAAGTTGTTTTCTTTTGCTGTTCACCGGTATTAAAAATAAATATGAACAAGTATATAACGCGCTGGCATAATATATATATAACCTATATACACTAAGCATATACACACAATGCTTATGTACAAAATGTGCATGTATTTGCGTTGATTTATGCTATGTATTGTACTGAATATGCCTTGCACATTGTGTGTTCCATTTACCTACAAAATGCAAATGTAGCCCCAAGTACTCACATATCTTCAGATACAGGTCAAGTTTTTGCACTTGAAGAGTGCGTTTAATGTGTATGAGTGTGAGTGTGTGTTCCTTCTGTATGTGTGTGTGTATAATGTGGCAATGTTTTAAGTGTGACCAACATGCTATAAACTTCTTTTGACAGTTTTACATATGAATGTTTAAGTGCACTCAGTATGCGCTATTACGATAAAGTTTTTATTTTCAAGCAATCCTGGTGTATTTTTTAGCGGACTTTACCCATTGTTTTCATTGAAGGAATTGTTTTTTTTTTTCAACTTCGTTTCTCTAAGACGATATTATCTTATTATCTTGTTAAGGCTTTTATTTGAAATCTTCACTAGCAATGGAAATTATGAAATGTTCTTCATGGGAGGATTTGATATAACGTCATGAAATCCCAAAAATGTATTTAGATGTTACCTCAGAAACTTCATGTACTGGGATTTTAAAAACAGGTTAGATTTCGAAAAAAATGTGGAATTTTTTGAGGTTAAGATGGGATTTCAATTTAGTGGTTAGAAATACACAAGAAAAATAAAGCCTCATTCCAAGATCTAGATGCTTTTTGTGGTTCAACCTTTTTCCAAAAAAAACTCGTAGGTTGAAGGTTGCCATGTGTCTTGATCGTCCCTAGAGTATTATATTACATTATAACACAGGCCTACAAATATCAGAGTCATGTCAGTTGGTGGAAAGTCAAGCGTCATTTTCGAAGCAATTTGCTGCGTAGAATCCGAATTCGGGATCAGAATTGACCCATTACGTTAGGATTGAGAGATATTTGAGGTTATGTACCCGTTACTTCGACGTAACTTCGAATAGACCTGACTTTGCGAAAACAAATTCTAATTGATAATTACTTGCCAAGATAGATAGAGCTTTGATATGGTTGATTTATGGCTTTAAAGTGCAAATGATCATGATGGGATCACACTGCTGTCTAGTCCAAAGATAATGCTGAGGTGCCATGATCCAGTCGGAGGTAGTATTGGAATTGATGGAAACATTGATTCCCTTTGAATCCGTTGAATTTACGAAATTTCGCTTTGAATTGAATGGAAAGAACTTTGTAGGTGCCATCTTGGCGAGACTTTTGAAGGCACAATCCCATAGATGTTGAATGATGAATAAAGGATTCATAGAGTATAAAACTGCAAAACCGCACCACAATCCTGACCTTGTCCAACCAGTACACAGGTGTGACCGCTGGCGACACGCAGAGGGCTATTATTCCCTCCGTACCCACCGGTGGTAACAGTCACGCTTTTTACCATCGTTTGGGCTGACATCCCAACCCGAGTTGTTTCCTTAGATCACTCTATCCCGCGGGGTTTTGCATTTTGTTCTTGGGAACCACCCCATAGTATTTTATGCCTACTGCTAGGCATCTCTGGCCATGGCTGCAACGTAGCAGCACCAGACTTGGAAATCCGGATACTGCTGCGCTGTTGCCTCAGCTACACCTTGCACTGGCCCAAGAGTTGAGGGAGGACAAGTGCCTGACTCTGGTGCTTGAGCCAGTAAACTGTCCATTGCCCAACCGGCACCAGAGAATTTTCGCCATCCAGCGACCAGCTACTTCATTTCGGACCATTCTTATCCAGGTGTTTTCGCGTCCCCCGGGGCGACGATGGCCATGTGTGGCCCATTTGAGTGTTGCTCTCGCAATGTCTTGGGCTGGCCATCTTAGGGTGTGGCCAATCCATGACCATTTCCTTCTCCAAATTTCGAGCTCGATGGGGTGGATTTCCGCTAGATCAAGGAGCTGCTCGTTTGTTACCCAATTGGGCTAAAAAATTCTCATTATCCCCACACCCATAGTAAGCACAAACTTATTGAGGTTAATCAGTTTTTTTTGAGTACAAGTGCACAAAGAGGTTTGTCAATAAAAGTGAACGTATTCCAGATAAAAAAATTTTAAAAGACGCTTTAAGGAGTCTATTGAATATATTTTCCGGAGTTCAAACAACGCATAAAAGTTTTTAAGCTTTAGTCTTTAATAATTTGAAGTACACTGAAACAACATTTAATTTGTCTTGGTAAAGGTAAATGTGGTTATGACCACATGGTGGTCTCATTCGGTATGACGTGAAAACATGTTTGTTAAATATAGATAAAGATCCATACTAAAAGAACATACTTTGTGGATGAGTCGGCGATTTTGACAGCTGTATCTTAATGCTTAGTAACCTAGATTATATTAGAACCGATTGCCACAATTGAATAAACATTGAGTCTTTTGTACCCATGGCTATCGCTCACTATAAAAGTTGAGGTAAAAAAAAGAAGAACTCAGTTGGAACCTTCAGCAGAATGCGTCTTGGTTACGTACTAACATTAATTGTTTCGAGCTTGGCTCTTACAATTGGACATAATTGCAATGAATCCCAAATTGTTCATTGGACAATAGCACCTAATCAGAAAGGCTTCAATGTATTACATGAGCGCAGCCCTAAGGTCAGAGATCATCTGCCCACCACAACGACTGAGGCGATGCCTTGGAACCCAACGGTCTTGGCATTATCTAACGATAACACAACCCCGGCAATGCCTGAAAACTCAACGGGCTTGGAATTATTTAACGAAAACACTACCATGTCAATGCCAGTGAACTCAACAGGCAAGGAACTATCTCAGGATAACACTACTCCGGCAATGCCAGGGAACTCAACAGGCATGGAACTATCTCATGAAAAGCTTATCCTGGCAACAGTGGAGCCCACTAAGAATGTTGGTGTCGATCTCACAGTTACAACAGTTCCAACAATTAATGGCAATTCAACTGACAAGCTAGCAGAAGTACTTTCGACTACTGTCATCTCTGCGAGTTCCAATGAAACATCTACATCCGTCGTCACAACTGAGGCATCGACTACAAAGGCTGCACGAAAGACCAAAGCTAAAAAGCACAGGACTGGCAGGTACAGGAAAAGGAAGTATTAAACAATGCTGATGAATATTTTTTGAAGATCTGGAATAACGATGGATTAATATAAATACTGCCATACAAAAAGTTTTATACCAATAAAAGGAAGCAAAGGACTTATTTATTTTTCGTATGAAAATTTTCTCTTAGCAAAATTATCTTCTATCTGCACAGTTCGATTTTGGTGATTAAATCTAGGTTTGTGGGTTCCCAATTTGCAGGCGGAAAGATCCCTAAGAAGCAGCAGCACTTTTTGCAAAATAATAATGGTGTCCAGTTGGGATATCCTAACTCATTATCTTTTCCTCTTCTTTATTTAAAAATAAAACTCATCGTCTTTGAGTACAGTTTGAAAATAAATTTTAAATATTTTGTCTTAATAATGATAGACAGCACTTTGTTATGCTATGCTTGGCAGCACTTTTTTTTCTTACTTGTGGCAACACTGCAGCAGCTAAAGTGTAGCTTAATGACTTTGAACAAATAAGCAAACTTAATTCAAAAATCTAAACAAATAAAAAAAATGTGCATAAACTAAAACAAAATGCAAACTTAAATATAGTTTTATTTATTTAAGCCAAGATAGTCCACTAAACAAGCCACAACTATTAAAAACTTACTCAAGCAAATGCTAACAATGGACACATTGTCTTCCTTTCATTGCAATAAACACCAATAGAAAAAAATCCAGATAGAATACTAAGCTGGTCACAAAGCCCGGACAAGAGAGCAAAAAAATTAGCTGCAATCCTGCTGGCTGGCAACGCCTCTAGTCAATGTCTCTCTCTGCTGTCCTGTCCTGTCTACCTGGCAGCAGGACACACTCGCACACAGCGCTAAAAATTTAACAAAACCAATTATTTGATTTTAAAATTCCATTAAAAGATAAAAAATGCTAGAAAAAAGTGACTGAAATACATAGTTCGTCTGAAGAGGAGCAAGTGGAGCTGGAGTAAGTGAGAAACCAAGTTTAGTTGAGTTGTGGCCAAGTCATGACTTGTCTGCTACCTGGCAAGGACAACAGGACAAGGATTGCCGTCTTTTGTGGCTGTCTGTTGACATGCGGCCGCCCTTAAGTGCCAAGGAGCAACTGCGTCGAGCTCGTTGTCATCTTAAGGCAAGCTTCAAGATAAGCAAGGACACAAAAGGGTTTAACACGTGGCCCATAAATAAAAGTCGCACGGCAAGTGTAGAACAAGAAAAAAAACAAGAATGATTCTGACAATGGGCAAAGTTATCGGACAGCTTTGATAGTTTGGGATAAAGATGACAGCCAATTGTGGCAGTTGAACTATAAAGCAGCTGTTAATTGGGTGTTTGGATACAAAAAATAGTAATGAAGCAATTGGAAAATTTTGAATCGGGAAAAATTATGAATATAATTTTGTTGTTGGACTAATGGGTATTATTTCTTGACCTATAATCCAAGGACATGTAGAATCTTTGACATGACATAACCTCAGAAACTTCATGTGCTGGGAATTTTAAGTTGTTGGATTTCTTAAGTTAGGAAACGATTCCGATTCAGTGTATCGAAATGTGTAAGAAAACAAATGACTCATTCCAAGATCTGGGTCAACCTTCTTTCGATTACAATTTAAGTTGAAGGTTGTAGTGTGTTTTGATCATACAGGATCGTTTAAGGTTATCTCAGAAACTGAATTTGCTGGGATTTTTCAGAGCACAGCTTAGATCTCGAAAAAAATATGTTATTAAATTTTTTTAGGTTAGGATCGTATACCGAAAACAAATGACTTATTCCATGATCTAGGTCAATCTTCTTTCGATAAACATGTAGGTTAAAGGTTGTAATGATTGTAATGGGGGTTATCTCAGAAACTTGAAGTACTGGGATTTTGAAAACCATAGATCTCCAAAAAAGAGGGTTGTGTTGTGAGATTTATTAATGTAAGGATAAGATTCCGATTTAGTGTTTCAAAATGCATAAGAAAACAAATGCCTCATTTCAAGACCTAGACACATTTTTCTGGGTCAACGTTTTTTTCGAAAAACTCGTTGGATGAAGGTTGTCATAAATGGTGAAGATACAAATTTCGGGGTAATGTCAGTTGTAGGAAAGCTAAGGGTAATTTTCGAAGAAATTTGCAGCGTAGAATCCGAATTTGGGGCAAGAATTGACCCATGACGTCAGGATTGAGAGATATTTGAGGTTATGTACCAGTTACTTCGGCGTAACTTCGAAAAGTCATAAGTTTGCAAAAAAAAGCGTAATTGATCGCTTGAAGAGAGTGGTTCTAAGTTATGCAACTGGAGAGACAGACCACAACATTACTCTGTTCAGAATTTCAAAAGTAGTAAAAAATTCCGATTTTCTAGTACATAAACTCAAATATGGAACTAATTGACTAATTCTGATCCCGGATTCGGACTCTACGCAGCAAATAACTTGGCCTATAGCTTTCCAACAACTAAACCATGTTGGCCTGTGTGAGTCGTTTTTAATTCAGAGTTAAGAATTTAATCGGAATCACTGAATATTATACATTATTTTTTGAATCTCTTTCAAATTGGATTTCTCCTAGATTCTGGGTACATGTCCATGTGTGACGTCACTGATTCTTATTGACTGCAGGCAGAGCTCTCATATATAATTGACTTGTATATAGCTGCCAATATGATATGGTGATTTCAAAAACGATCTTCGACGAACTTTTTAAATATTTACCTTATCTCTTTATTGCAATGAACTGAATATCTTTTGAAGAAAAGTATAGGTATATTATATAAATATAATATATATTTGAAACTCTCTCAAAGCCACAACCACAATAAACTTTACTTACCGCATTTACATATCGTATAGAAAACATATATATGCAGCACTCTAATGCAATTTGTGCAGTGTTGTACAACGGCACAAACTTCAAATACGATCTCGTAACATAATTTGGACTAAGTTTTGTTGCTACCAAAAATTTACTTACAAACTTGGCCCAGCAAATCTACTGCAGACTGTACTTCTCCTCTCACATCCTCTCCACTCTACAACTCCATTCATCAATTTATTTAAATTTTATGTAAAACTAAAAGCAAGTGAAGAACTTGACAGCTGATTTGGTCTATAGACTGTGCTAAACAGTTAGCCACCGCAAGAAGTTCACTTGCCACGCCCTGCATCCTACGCCCTGCTCCTCCATTTGCTTCTTTCTCCATTAACCACATAACATAAGAAAACTGCTGCTAAAGTTACAGATAGCTTGCAGCTTGTTCGGCTTTTTGTTGCTTTTCTGCTGCTTTTCTTTTATTTCTTACACTCGCTTTTATTAAATCATATTTTTCTTTGCTTTTCTCCATTTTTATATTTCTTATATTCTCTCTGTGTGTGCGTGTGCGAGTGTGTGTGTGGAATTTTCTTCGGTAGTGACTTTTATGCCGTTCGCCTCGAGCGCACATAATTTCTACTTATGTATTTTCCGCTGCTGCATCTACTATATAAAATGTATTTTATAGTTTTTCCAAAGAGAAACTTGTAAGAGCATTATACTCAAAGTTTCAATGTGCATTTCAATTACACTTGGGCGCAAAGTGCGAGTCATGTATGTAGAGTATGAGAAAAAATATATTTTATATACTATGCAGCATGTACTTGTGAGCGTAGAGAGAGCGAAAAAGAGGCGTAGCTGCCACGCCCATTGCCTATTAGACGTATTGTAAAATTCTAAGCATCATTGTTGCTCTTGTTGTTATTGCTGTTGTTGGCTGTCGTCGTCTAATTGAAGTCCACAAACGAAGACATGTCCAGCACTCATACGCCACGTTGTACACTAAGCTTTTTGTTCATGTTGTTGCCTTTTGGCCACGTTTATCCCTTTTGTCAGTTGCTAATAAACAAGCCAGCATATAAATTGTTGACATCTTGCTACAGCTATCTGTGCCAAGGGGAATATAGTATAGGGTAGGGGGCTCCCCCCCTGTCCAGGAGCTGAAACGTTGCAGCAGTTGCAGCATTTTTCATATGTCAGCAAAAATGGCATAAGTAAAAAGCTTTTGTAAGTTGAGAACTAATGGATAACAAGCTTGTTTGAAGTCTACTTTACGACGCATATAAACTTTAAGAGTTGAGGAATTGCTAGAACAGGTAGAGTTATTAAGAGATACTGATTCAGAAGAAAGGTAAGAGCAATTTCAACAAGTAAATATTTCAAGTAGAGACATTTTGTTAAAATGGAAAATTTAAAGCAAGATTTTTTTTTGAAATCTGCTAATGTTACTAAAGACACAACTTGCACAAATGATAAACAATACTTAATTTAAAAATAATTTATTTTAATAAAGAACAAAATAATATGTAGGTGATCTTAAGCCGTTGAAATCTGTCAAATTAAAAAAATAAATAAAATTTGTCACTGCGTCATTTTCAATAAGAAATAGAATAAATAAAGTAAAATAGGCTGTTGGTGGTCTAAAATCACTAAAATCTGTCGAATTCATGGAAAAAAAATCATAATATGTACCATTGCGACTTCAGATCTGGGATTGCTTGTATTATAATTTATAGACCGTTTTAAGTTTTGGGTTAAAATAATAGTGAATCGGGTCACTTTTTAAATCGTTCTCTCAGAATTTCAATAATTTTTTTATAGGTGATAAAGTTAATTTGGTCGAAAATAAGTGAAGAGGATCATCTTTTAGGTCGATCTCTTCGATTTTAAGGATTTCTACATATGATAGTAGAGATACTTACAAATATTAAGAAATTCGATAAGAGAAAATTTATTTTAATTTCGCTTTGACATATACATGTCACGTAAAAGAACAATTGCATTATAGTCATAAAATGCTCGTGTCAGCGAATCATTTTAAATAGATCTCTTCGAAATTTAATGTTATTCATGAACGGCTGAACCGATTTGGCTAATTATGGTCTATGAAATGTTCGTGCAAGTCCGAAGGATTGTTTGAGGTTGAGAACATATAACAGAATTGCGTCGAGAATACTAAAAAGGACAATTTGATTTTCCATGTACAAAATCTGTCTGTTCGTCTAGTTTGAGCGCTTAGATGTACATTGTCAGATTAATTAATATTTTTTAGTTAATTGTTTTTGTCGAAAGGAAACACAAAAATATTATGAACGTTATAAATTTTATTTTATTGAAGCACACAAAATTATCATGAGAATCGGTCCAGCCGTGTTCGAGAGGAGCTATGGTAAACTAACATTTTGAAACTAGAATAATTTATTTATATAAGAAGATATCTTAACTGTATTTACGTGCTATCGGTGATTCTCATGAACGAGTTCCCGATGAATTTACAAAATCTGATGTGCTGTTAGTGGTCAATGTGTTAGAGGTTTTATAGCCTATTGCGATGTGTTTGTGTGAATTGGTTCGTGAGATATACGCATTTTTGTGAATATTGGTTTGTTGTGTGAAGATACTCCTCCGAAGCGGCTAGATCCGATCCTCATGAAATTTTGTGTGCTTATTGGGCAGGTCTGAGAATCGGCCAACATCTATTCTTCATATCCCTAAGAGCATATAGGATTGCCACTCCTAACATTCCTGGCAAATCAAGTGAATTTACAAAACTCGGTAGGATAATTTACAATTTCATCAATTTTAGAAATTAATATTGATTTAGTTATTCCTTTCCAAGAAAGTTTTCTTAAGAAGAAAGGAATTCTGCGATTTTTGCTTACAATTCATGTTTTGATTTCTGTATAAAATACATATGATCAGATCAATATTTGCACATAATGCAATTTCGTGAATTCACCACAAAAATAAATCATTGGAAGAAAATAAAGATCTAGACGAGCGAGCGAAGCGAGCGTGCCGAAGGCCGGCTAGTATATATATATATATATATTGATTTGATTTTCAATTGCATTATAGTCAAAAATAAGTGAAGCGAATCATTTTGAAAAAATCTCTTCAAATTTAATGATTTTTTTTAATGTCAAAGATACTAGCCAATATCAAAAGATAACATATTTATTGAGTTTCGATAACAGAATATTTTTTATGTATTTTCTTTGTTATATCTCGAAAAATTATAAATGTACTGGAATAATTTGGGCCAAAATAAGTGAAACGGATAACTTTTTAACTCGATCTCGCCCAATTTTACGATTTTATGGAGTTATCGATGAAGAAATATTGTTTTTGATTTTTCTTAGATAAGACAAAAATTTGCTATTATTTAATGATTTACCGATGACTGAATATTCGAACTCAGGAAAATGAACTATATCTGAATAATTAGTTTATTTTATTTAAATTATACAGTCCATTTAAATTTGATATATTTTTACAACATTTTTGAAGGTATAAAACTTTAAAGATATCTTTCGATTTCTAAAATGACTGAAATGTGAGCATTTCATGAGTAGAAATTAACAGAATAAGAGATCGGCATTTTAATAAGTGGGAAAATAATGCCTTTGATGGGACCTCTAGAATCTTGAAATATTGGCTAATAACCCTAACTTCAATAATAACTTCAATCGATATTCGTCGATGTCGATATTTTTTTCTAATTTTTTATCAAGACGCAAAACTTAAAATTTAAAGACTACACAAATTACTATTTTACTTATTAAGTTTTAACTTTTTTCTACATACGGCATTACAATTTCACGAAAACTAAATTTAAAAAAATTTTTATTGAAATTTTTTCAGTAAATAAAGTTGGTTCTAACAAACTTATTTGCTCGCTTCACTTATTTTTAGCCATAAGCAAAAGCTTCTAAAAATTGGATCTTAAAAAATAATAACGTAACAAAATTTACTATAACCAACAGTAGTCGTGACTGTGACGATATATATACGGATATCTTAAGTGGGTCAACATGCCTGCAAGACGCCATTTTGTATGCTTGCAGTCTTTAAATTGATAATACGCCATGTTGTGTTGCAATGCATAAAAGAGTGACTGTGTGCACTATGTTAGTGAGTAGCAGCTACTAAAACATGGCTTTTAATCGAACGTGTCCTTAAACAATCAATTTGGCATGCACACTCACACACACACACAATATATATACATGAATAAAAAAGTAAACTTGTCGCTGACACTTTTTCGAGCGATTTTTTATATCCTGCAGCAGCTTTTGCAGACCCAAAACTATTCCACACACACATAGACAAAACAACACAAACTTTTACTAACACACACAGATACAGTTTTATAAACAATTTAAGCTATACATGTGTTGTTTTTCAACACTAGACAAACAGACATAGATGAGCGCCATCCACCCACTAAGGATCGCTCTCGTCCTTAACTCCCCCGCTTATCAGTTTGTACAGGCAGAACGTGTTTATGTCTGTTCATTGTCACATTTACTTGTAAAAGTTCTTTTTACGATTCCATTTTTTTATACTATTTTTCGTCATCTTGCTGCTTGGCTCGAAACTAACATCAAGGATGCTTCTGCATCTGCTGCAGCTTCTGTTGCTGCTGCTGCTACTGCCACTTTGGCCTTGTCTTGCTTATAAGTGTGCTCCTTAGACATGTCAGCGACACATGCAACAGAGCAGTTGGTGCAAGTGAGAGCGCAAGGACTGCCAACAAAAGGACCAACGAGCAAGAGAGAGCGACAGCCTGCGCCTGAAAGCATGCAAGCAAAAAATTGAATGCCAGAGCAGCAAAACGGAAGCAAATAAGCGCAGCGGCAGCGGCTGCGGCGCAAGCAGTAGACGCCGATTAAAAGTGCAGACGTCGCAAGGACATAAACAAGCCCGGAAGTAGGAGAAAACGAAAAGAAATACAACAACAGCAACCACACATAAACACAAAGTTGGCAGCAACAACGGCTAAAACTAAAACAAAAGGCAGCAAAAGTAAAGAAAAAGCAAAACAGAAAACGAGCTGGCAGCCGTCGTTAACTTTGCGCTAAAGTGCACACAAATAGTAGCATCATGGCACAGAGCAGACACTCGCTGCTCCTCATGGCCAGGATATGTTAGGCGTCTGTCGAATTGCAGTCAACAGTAACAACAATAACAACAACAACAGCAGCTGTAAAAACAAGTGCAACAAAAATAACAACGAGGCTTGCACACGATTTGCTTGTTGTTGGCAGCAGGAAACGTCTGCTTAGCGGTTGCATTTCCGCTAAGCAACGCACAGTGGGTCAGGTCGGATATTTTGATGGCTAAAATTAAAAGGCGTAAAAATTGATATTTGAGTTGAAAAAGAGTACATTAATTTGAAGCTTACTTTTTCCAATATTTATAGTCCTTTATTTTGCATTTCCTCTAAGCAACGCACAGTGGGCCAAGTTTGACATTTCGTTGGCAAAAAATTAAAGGCGTTAAAAATTAATATTTATGCAGATAAATATTTATATTTTTCATTACGTCCACTTTCATCTAAAAATCTATTAAACAGCTGATTTATTCGTTTGTAATGGCAGCAATAATTTTTAACACAAATTGTTTGAATAAATATAGCCGATATGTAAAACTACGCTTAAATCTCTACTATTGACTTAAAAATATTGATTAGCATAAATTTTCCTACATTTTTTCTTATTCATATAGAATTAGAGAAATTATCGCAGTTTCAGGGAATTTGGATTTTTGGAAAATTTCTTGAAGAAATTGCATGAAAAATAATAATAATAATTATATTATAATAAGCGGTTCTTTTTAAGGAAAATAAGATTGATTTAATTTTATTTTCTATACCAATTTCAATACACATCATTACAATATAAACATAATTTCATTTTATTATAAATTCTTCAAAAATTTATATGTGATATAAATAATTTTATCCATTCAATAGATTTGCTCGCGTTGTGTAGAAAACTTTTTACTTTTATGCGATATTAAAATGTTTTTCCGAAAGATTTTTTTAAGGAAAACGGAGCTAATTTATTTATTTAATTTTTTTTATTGGGTCATAACATTTTTGTTTCGGATGATTGCCAATAAAATAAATATATATATTTTCTAAAAAAACAAATTATTTTGGCTTTATTTCGAGTATGGAATGAAGCATTTTAGATCTTAATGAAAAAAATTAAAAAAATACTATGATATTTTTAAGAAAAACGATGCTAGTTTAATATTTTTTTTTATATATTTAAATTATCCGAATTATGCAATTTGGATAAAACTGAAAATTGAAAAAATAATAGTATATATTATATTATATAGTATATAATATAATTTTTTTAGGGAAATTGAAGTTAATTTATTTATTTTTTAAATATTTTAATTTTCCGAATTAAGATCTAAATAAAAAATTTAAAAAATAATCCATTTATAGTTCGTTTTGAATATCAAATAGTTTTAGTTTTTGATGGAAGATTCGCTACGTATTTTAATGGATGCCGGAGAATCTTTAGGAAGCTCCAAAGCTCGATTTTTCCCATCTTAGCCCAATCTCACTCTAAACCCAACGGCACTGAACAAATTATACATATAGAATGTAGAATTATACAAAATATTTTTGGAAAATTTAAAAAAAAATCGCATGCCTTTTAACATATTTTTATACCCTGTACCGTATGGTACTAAGGGTATATTAAGTTTGTGCAAGCCGAAAATGTATGTAACATATAGAAGGAGACGTCGGAGACACCCCAAAGTTACCTAAAATATGATCAGGGTGAATAGAGAAGTCGATATACCCATGTCCGTCTGTCCGTCTGTCCGTCTGTCCGTCCGTCCGTCTGTCCGTCCGTCCGTCCGTGTGAACGCCTAGATCTCAGAGATGGTAAGAGCTAGAGTTACCAAACTTTCACATTAGATCCCATATTATTCCATAGGAGGCAAGTTTATTTTATTTTTTTGATATCGGGGATAAATTATATAGCTCCCATGGGGGTGTTTGAGACGACCTCGACAAAAAAAAACGTTTTAGATGAATAATTCGTTTGTTTATGAAGATATCGTTACGAAATTTGGTATTCGAAAGTTTTTTATAGTTTCCAATCACTGTACCAAATTTGATCAAAATCGGTTGACTATATCATATAGCTCCCATAGGACCGATCGGCCAAAATAACTTTTTTAAAGAAAAATTCGCTATATTTCGTTTTTTAATAAAGATATCCTAACCAGATTTGGCGTTTGGAAATTTTTTAGACCACTTAAGCAATGTGCCAAATTTGAACAAAATCGGTTGACTATATCATATAGCTCCCATAGGTCCGATCTTCCAAAAAATCGATTTTTTAACAAAATTTGTTGTGTTTCATTTGTTTGTTAAGATATTGGGATCAAATTTGACATTCGTGAGTATTTTATAGTTCCTAAGCACTGTACCAAATTTAATCCAAATCGTTTGACTAGATCATATAGCTCCCATAGGACCAATCGGTCCAAAAACACGTTTTTTATACAAAATTCGATGTGTTTTGTTTGTTTGTAAAGGTATTCGAAATAAATTTGGCATTCATATCTCTTTTAAAGGTATTTAAGCACTGTGTCAAATTTTATTGAAATCGGTTGACTATATCATATAGCTCCCATAGGAACGATCGGTCAAAAAAAAATTGTTGCTTAAAAATTCTTGTTTTTGGTTTTTTGTGAAGAAATCGGACTTTATTACAAGCTAGTGGTACAGGGTATCCTAAAGTCGTCCGCGCCCGACTTTACGTCCGCCATTTTTTATTTTAAAAGACTTTTTTGAAGATTAAATTTAATGCACTTAAGCGAGAGCGAGTACAACCAAAATTTTTAAAAGTAATCCAATTTGTAAAGATGAAAAAATACTGGATCTTAGTACAAAAAAAATATTACAAAAAAAAATTTAATTTAATTAATTTATTTTTTATTTAAAGTAAATTTAATAAATAAATAATAATAAAAAATACATAAATATTTTATAAATAAATAAAGTTTTTATTGAAACCTACTATTGTGTTATATATAAAAAATTCTTTAAAATGTATTATGAAAATTGCCGCCACCTGCAGCAATTTGTCCCACTGTGCCGCATGGAATTTTGAATATTTATGTCTACTTATACATACAGTCAATGCGCGCGTGTGCGTGTGCGGGTGTGTGTGAGCGTGAGTGTTGATGTGGGTGATTGTTTATGTGTGTGCTGTTGGTGTTTTTGGTACGTGTTGTATCTGTGTTTGTTTGGCATCACGCGTGCAAAACTTAGCTGCCATACCAATACCAATACAAATAAATATGCATATACGCAAGTAATGCCAGTAGGCTAGCAACCGACCCCCTCCAGTTACCCCCTTCGTCACCAACTACTAGCCAATGTTGTTGTTGTTGTTGTTGCTGTTGCACTTGAGAAACAACAAGGATTACAATTTCATTTCAATTTCCTTTCTTGTTATGCACACAAACAAAGAGAGCTGCCGAACAGCAGCAGCTGCATTGCCAACTACTTGGCACGCACTCATGTGCATTTGTATCTGTGTGTATCTGTGTATAAAAGTGTTTTACATGTGTGTGTGTGTGTGTGAGTGATTGTATCTTTAGCTGTGTGCGTGTTGTTTACTTAAGGCTTAAGGTTTAAAATGGATTTGTTTGACTGGCAGCAAGCCGACTTGAGCACGAAAATGCACAAACATTTAGAAACAAAACACATACAGACACGAAAAATACACACACACACACATGTACACACACAAACACATGTAGTACAAGCTCAATGCCATTTAAGCTATTTAACAGCTTCCTTGAGCTGTTTTGTTGCATTTCTTTTGCTGCTTTTCTCGCTCTCTCTTTTTCTTCTTTTTTGCTAGTTTTCAATTTACTTTTGCGCCTTGACGCTTGTGCATACATGTGTGCGTGTGTATCTGTGTGTGTTCTGTGTGTGTGTGTGGCTTTGGGGCTCCGCCATGGCTTAATTAGCTTTAGTGGCAAGCGGCTGCTGCTCTGCTGCATTGGCCTGGCTAAAACTTATTCTCTCTTTCTAGTTACTGTTTCTTGCCTTTGGCCTTTGTTCCTATTACTATTATTATTATTATTATTATTTTCAAGCGTTTTTAATTTGCAATTTTTATGCCATCTTTGGGCCGCACTCAACTGCATCGCACTCGCAATTGAGTTTCGGAGTGTAATGGCAAAAGTTTAATGAGAATTGGGTAGTTAGTTAGCTGAAAGTGGCTTTTGGGTTTAAATGCAATCGTTTCGCTTTACTCCTCTCTTTCGAGTCGTCATAGGTCAAATGAAGTTCTGTCAACGACTTTATGCGGCTCTTAATATGCTAATTTGGCTCTCTGATATCAATGAAGTCAAATTGAAGTTTTGCTAATTTGGAAAAATTTTAAAAGCAGTGAAAGTTAAACATGTAAAATTACTTTAATTAAAAATCGGGTGGAACAAACTTCTGAATTAGGTTGACTATATCTATAGCTGGCACAATTTTAGACATAAGTATTTTTGTGTGTATAAACATCGCAAGATTCTCTAGTTAGCTTATCTAGACAATCATAAGATTTTTGGATTTGTTGACTTTTATGGCTCACTAAAAAGGCGTATGGATGAACTTAAGTATTCTTGAGAGAGCTCGCATCTCCAATAAATTCATGCCCCACATAAACTTTATTTTAACCCATTTGCGACTACGCGTCTGTCTTCACTTAATGTCCCGGTGTTGAACAATTTTCTACTATGCTATATTCACGATATTCAAAAAATTGCATATCTCACGAACCAATACTCACTATTGAATAGGCTTAAAACCTTTCTATTGACAACCTTTAATACATGCCAAAAAATCATTTGAAATTCATCGACGCATTCATGAGAACACCAGTAACACGTAAAAAGAAAAGAGCTCTACCTCCCAATATACTTTACATTTATCAACAAGTACTTTTTTTTCGTTAAAAATACCATATTGTCATGTATGTAAAACTGTTTTATATATTTTATTAGATATTATTGAAAACTTTTAAGAAAATCCATATTCCCATTATATATATAATCCTTGGAACTCTGATGTTCCTTGCGCCACTATTCCCTCCTGATCTGCCGCAAACACAATGAAAATCCGCATCAGTCGTTAGGACTGTTATAAAAACGCTGGAGCTGTCATTGGACACAAAGCTCGAAACAGTTTTTGGCAATTTTGTGCTGCCAAAAAAATGTTTCCGAACATTATCTGCTGGAGCTTCTGTAGGTGATAATTTCTGTACGTGAACAGCAGCAACATTTTTGATCTCGAGATGATCGAGGTTTTTTCTTATATTTGAGGCCGCAAGTGTTCCAGAAGCTAAGATAAGTCCAAAAATTATTAGCAGCAGCAAATTAGACATTTTCGTTCCGAGATTTTTGGATAGACTGAGCTTCACAAGATGGTTTCAGGCTTTTAAAAGCTCTTCGGGAATTGGCAGAAAAAACAAATTGCTTTTTAGTCAGAAGTAGTTGTTAGTCTTAATAGCTGGGAAAAGTCTATAATTGGTAGTTAAGACAATTAAATGTTACAGTCAGCGGTAATAGAAAATGATTTAGAAATAATTGGTGAGTGCTTTTTTGTCTATGGGCTGTTAACTTTATATTTGATGATTCAGGTTTAAATTTTTAACAAAGCTGCTCTTCAGAAATCTTCAATGCCAACTGAGAACAGATGACAGTGTGTAAGAATTTTAAAATTATTTTTTTGGGATGTAGTATGCACAATAAAAAGGTCATACCGCTGAGTTCAAAATACGATGAAATTCAGTAACTGACGAAGATACCTGGTATTGGGTGGGCCATCTGTTGGTATTGTTGTTAAACACTAGTAATTCGAAACACACTCAAATTGGATGCTCTTGGAAATTTATTCATTCATTGTGGTTACGATCTTTCCATCGGAGTCGTGCTCGTCCCCTTCGTCTTCTTTCGTCAGTTTTCGATTCAAATACCTTTGCAGCATCGTTATCCATACGTACGACATGCCCAAGCCAGCGCAGACGTTGTATTATAATGCGCCCGACAACATCTATGTCATCGTAGAGCACGTACACTTTGTGGTTTATCCGTATGCGATAGTCGTCCTCAAAACGAACGGGACCGACGATTTTACGAAGAATTTTTCTCTCAAACACTCCAAGAGCAGATGCATCTGTCCGCGACACAACCAATGCTTTTGCGCCGTCTTGCCCTCGATTACCGCCAGACCCACTTTCACTGACTCCTTTTCGATTGCGGAAAATGCAGCAGTAACATCTCGCTTAAAACGCCCTCTGATATCGATATCATCAACGTATGCAAGAAGCTGGACACTCTTGTAAAAAATAGTGCCATTGCGATGTACACCGGCCTTCCGCAGTACCCCTTTTATCACGAAATAGAAGAGGTCGCATGATTGAGGGTCGCCATGACTGAATTCTCGATAAGTATTAAAAGATTCGGAGAGGTCCGTTCCTACCTTGACGGAACTAATGGTGACGCTCAATGTTATTCTGCAAAGACGAATCATCTTTGGAAGAATACCGAACTCAGACATGGTGTTTTATAGGCGATCCCTTTTCGGGCTATTGAATGCAGCTTTGTAATCGATGGAGAGATGATGGGTATGTTCTGTTTTTCGTGCGTTTTTTTCAGGATTTGGCGTAGACTGAAGACCTGCTCTATTGTGGACTTACCAGGTCTGAAGCCGCACTGATAGTGTCCGATAAGTGTGTGGGCATTCGGCTTCAGTCTTTCACATAATACGCTCGACGGCAAAAAGACACCGGGACACCCTTCTTCAGTACAGGACAATGGACACTGAGCTTCCAATCGTCGGGCATGCTTTCCGCTAGCTATATTTCTCTCTTGGAAATAGTCAAGTTAAAAACTACTTAATTTTTATCATGGATAGTTTAACAATCGAAGCCCATAATAACAATTATTATCTATGTTCATATGAAAGAACAGCCTTATGAGTTTACGTTAAAAAAAGACATCGAATACTTTGATGATCGCATATGGGTCTGTAAAGCCAGCTTCGGCGTCCACTTGGGCGATATTATTTTTTCATCCATAAATGAGCTTTTTTGTCCTTGCAATCGGTATATGCAATTACCAAACAAACCAACAGATGGCCCACCCTATATATGCTTGAAAATTTGTATGTTACAATAAATAAACAATTAGATATAGTTCTGTTTTTATGCAGCCTGCTGCATTTATTTATTTTACCACATGCCTCGTCAGTTGACCATAAATCCACACACAGATACTCACTCAAACATATAAACCACAGACTGGACATTGCTGACGTAGGCAGTTTTTTCAGTTCATTAGCTATTTTATTAACGAATTGCAATAAATGTGAAGTACAGTATTTCAGGACAAAATTTAAAGACCAATAATTTAAGGCTGTGATAAGTAAAAATTTTGTTTTTATGTAAATACATAAGAGGACAACTTACTCGAAAAGTCGTTAGGGGGCAAAGGATTGAATAGAGATGACTGAAAAATAAAGAACTGGAGCTGGAACTGAGAAACTGACGGACAAGATGGCTGCATTAATTTGCCATCCTGATCATAATTTTTAGCTAAAAGCTTCTTACACACAACCATTTTTTGCACTTAAAATATAAAATTACACAAAATTACAAAAAAAACTTTTATACACTCTTAGCAACAGTAAAGAGCATAAAAAACTATAGTCGGCTTATCTATATACACAATTTCCATATATAAGCTCCTCACATTATATACTTCAGTGTAAAGCAACATATTTTGATCTCTTTGCTTCTTCACTTCGATTTATTACCATAAATTCATATTTTGCCACAACCAGGAACTAATCCCCAGACACTAATACAACTAAACATACACAACACACCAACAACAAAAACAAAACCCCGAAAATCAGAGCAACCCAACTTGCAATATTAAAAGCAAAACAAATATATATTCAAAATGTGCAATGTTTACTTGCAACAAATATTCCATATATAACGAAAAAATAAAAAATAAAAAACGAATAAAAACAAGGAAAAATAATTTAGAAAACGAATATTTTTTAGACGCATTTTATTTGTGCATGTCGAAAAACATTTCCCGAAGCGTTAAAACTCATATACAAAACACGAACACACACTCATAAAAATATTTTGACACAGATTAAAAGTGTATACATACACACCTTGTATGCAAAACACCAACACACGCACAGGCACACACACACACACACTTACACATACTAGCACACACAAATATTACGTTTTATGGTAGTAGTTTTCATGCCTCAAAACACAATGCAACGATTTTTCATCTAAATTTGAATGAAATATACACTGAGAGAAAAAAGTAATTACATCTGTGGATTGTACGGGCTGTGTATGGAATTCTTTTGGGTTGAGTCGGAAAAAAATATAATTTAAAATAATTGGCAATAAATATATAACTTGAGGATGGCATAAATTTAGTCTATTGTAAAAGCATAAAAGAATATTTAAAAAAATTAATTCAGTATAAAAATTGTAATTTTTTAATCTTTTTGCTGTTACGTTTTTATTCCTTTTCCATAAACATTTCGTTTGAAAACGAATACGTTTAAAATGTTCGGATTCGTTTTTCACACGAATACACTTTCTTACAAATTAAAAAATATGTTTGTAGCTTCAACAGGTTTTAGTCATTTCTTTACTAAAATGGAGCCTAAAATCCGAAAATGTAGTCCAAAAAATATTTCTTGGAACAGATTTCGAAATATTTCAAAAAAACTGCTTTCGAAATAAAAAAAAAGTGTGTACTTAAAAGCAAATATCTCTGATTATATTAAACTGATTTCGATTATTTTCAGCCAACTCGTAGATAATTAAATTTCGTATCGATTATGTTTGGAACATTTTTTAATCAAATTTACGGCTTGGACTTTATTCATGTTTTAAAAAAAAACTCGATTTCGAAAGTAAATTAAAAAATTTACAATCATTTTTCATAAAGCTTTTTCCTTGGCACGTAAAGTTTGGTCGATTATGAAAAAAATTAGTGGCTGTTCATCCAAATCGGAGAAAAAGTGTGGAAATAATAGGAATTTTTTTAAAAAGTGAAAAACATAAACTTTTTTTTAAAACCCAAATTTTTAAATTAATAATTCGTTTATTTATAAAGATATCGTTACCAGATTTGGCTTTAGAAAGTTTTTTAGAGTTTTCAAGACTGAATCTATTTTTATTAAAATCGGTCAACTATATCATATAGCACCCATAGGGTCAAACTTTAGGAGCCCTGAATAAAATTGTATGAAACTTTTTTTTTTAATTTTTAAATTTAAATTTCGAAAAGTTTTATATGAATGGATAAATAACGACCAAAACCGTAAATTTGACAAAAATATGATCCCAGTAGAGGAAAATAACAAATTTCGATCAGAAATTAAATTAGAAAAAATTCTAATACTTAAAAAAGTAGTATTTAAAAATTTTTAACAGAAACGTGAAAATTGTGAGATTGTAAAAATACATCCTTTTAAATTTTCATCTTAAAAAACTAAAAACTGGCCATTCAGCAATTGAAGATTATCTTTCAAGATGCTTGCATTTCTGGCAGATTCAGCATTTCTAGGTTTCAGTATGATCTTTATATCCAAAACTATAAGGCAACTTCTAGTGAACATCCATCGTCCCACTTTTAGTAAAAACGGCAGGATTCACTCACTTTTTTTGACTAAGTTCGCAGTCCATCAAGTCGAAACCCTGAAAGTAAAATTTTTTAAATTTTTTTAAACATCCATAAGTCCAGTGGACTTGCATTTTGACTGGTCAAATAATGTGGAATATCAAATATTGCCCCTCCCCATCGGATTTGGTGACGGATGCTCGAAAATGTTTGGATTTTAATTTTTTTGACATCTTGCAAATTTTTTGTCCTTCGATTATTCAAAAATGTTTTTCACATACAAAAATTTACTATCGATATATCGAATAAAACCCTCTATAATATCTGTAAAAAGAAACTTACCCATCGCTACTTACAACCAAATCATTTTCTTAATACTATTAAGAAAAGAAAGATAATCTTCAATTTTTTTATCGCTTCACGATCGTATTTAAACTGTAGGAGTTATGTAGCGTGAACTTTACTCGCTATAGGCGAATTATACATTTTTTTCAAGCTTTTCACACTATTTCAGTTTCATTTTCAGTCAAATATAAATTTTGTCCCATACTATTGTAAACTTTCATCTATTCTTAGAATATTCGACAATTTATTTTCCCCAAGTCTTTCTCTCACTGCATCATTCATTAGAATGCATATATAACATAACCCAGTGACCATAGTCCAAACAAAAACAAAGTGCAAGCGAGACAAAGCCCTAGGCTGGGCGACATTTTGGAGCGACTGAGCTAGCACCATCTGGGTAACAGCATTGGCCGTTCCCGTCACCCTGACCTAGATCAAACAAAGCTAATGTCCGATTTTTAGCTCCACAAAATGCGGTAGCTGCAACTGCAGTACCTCCACCCTATGTCCTCTTCCCCAACCATCCTCAAATGTTGCATTTCGATGGAACGAACCAACTGCAACATTCATATTCGTTTCAAATTTTCCATTTCAATAGCATAAAAATAAGAAAAAATAAAAATTTTAAAAGAGACAACATTTTGACAGTTACATGACCAAAGAGTAAGGCTTGCTAGTTCCGTTAGCACTGTAAAAATTCATCCCAATTTAATGTGAATCTTTTTTTGGATGTGCCGCCATGTTTGTTTTTCGTTTTGGAAATTTGTTTTTCGGCCATGTATTTGTTAGCTGGCGGGTTTGCTCAATGAATATTTATGAATGGGAGTGGAGTGGAGTGGAAGGGCCCGAAACAGGCAACAATTTAAATTTCCCAAAAAACATGACGGAAGTACTGCAGTTTGGAATTTAGAGCAACAAAATCTAAGAGATTGGATTTTGAGCTGAAATGGAAAAGTTAAAAAAAGGGTTAAAGTAAACAGTAATACGATTAAACAAGACAGTAAAATAAAAATAAAGCAATAAAAATTGTTTTAAGGTATTCTATGGGTAGGAAAAACGAAAAAAAAAAAAATCTTATTAATATTTATATACGATGTATTTATATTCGTTAAATGCCTTATTTTCATACCCTGTACCGGATGGCATAAAAGGTATATTAAGTTTGTGCAAGCCGAAAATGTATGTAACATACAGAAGGAATCGTCGGAGATCCCCCAAATTTATCTAAAGTATGACCAGGGGGTCAAAAGTGTACATAACCTCGTCCTTCTGTCCGCCCGTCCGTCCGTTTGAACGCCTAGATCTCAGAGATGGTAAGAGCTACAGTAACCAAACTTTGACATTAGTTTCCCTTATTATTCCAAACGAGACAAGTTTATTTTATTTCTTGGTATCGAGGTTAAATTATAAAGCTCACATGGGGGTGTTTCAGGGGACCTCGAAATAAACCAAAGTTTTAGATGGATAATTCGTTTGATCATGAAGATATCGTAAACAAACTTGGTACTCCGGTTTTCTAAAGCTACCAAGTACTGTATGAAATTTTGTGAAAATCGGTTGATTTTATTATACAGCTCTTATAGGATGGATCGGTAATTTTTGGTTAAAAATACGTCTGTTTTTGGTTGTATATGAAGGAACCTAATCTTTTTTAGTAAGGCTTACGAATAAAAGTGCAATAATGATATTACTTTTATAGGAATACTTTGTGTAATTTGAATGAAACTACAGATCATAGCTGGCGTAAATTTTATGGAGTGAAATATAATAATTATTATAGAGTCACTATTACGTATATATAATTCTTCAAAAGTTGGACTTGTTAGATTTTGTTTAATGAGTAAATCCCGCGCTGAAGGGATAGAGTATACCATAAATAAAAAATTCAATAAATAAAATGTAAAAAGTGAAGAGAAGAGCTCTAAAAAAAAAAATTATTTCTACAGAGTACCTGGTTCTGATTGAAATTTTTTTATTTTGTAGTTAGAATTCGCTTTTTTTATATTGATCACTGACTCACCCGATTGGCTGCTCCATCGACAAAATTTTTCCAGCTAGAATTATTTCTTTCAAAACAAACTATTTTGCCAATATTCGCTATTTTCTGACACAATTTCACAAATAATTTGAAACCCTTGAGATCACATATTTGGAGCTTTCATTATTTTCACTTATAAAATCACCTACTTTTAAGACCGCCTATCTTTATTTGAACCCTGTGACGACCACCTCAAAATAAAATCAAATGTGGAAAAATTTAAACCAGAGTCAATCTATTCAGCCCTTAAATGGATTCCAGGATGTGGCAGCATTCCTGGGCACGAATTAGTTAGTAGGCCGGCAAGAGAAGTTCCTGCGAAACCATTAATGGGGTCTGAATCCTTTTGTGGTATTAGGAGTTAAACTACTAAACAGCTAAACAACTACTAAACAGCTAACAGGAGAGTGGAGATCTAGACGGAACCCGCACTGCAGTAGTATGGCTGGTTCATCACAGCCCAAGAGCTCTTTGGCTCCTTTGATCTGAATAGGTTCAAAAAACACCACTTGGACGAGAATTTTCTTAGAATACTTATTGGGTTGCTTATGGGACAATGTAAGGTCAGGAAACACCTGAGCATGATGCCCCTTATAGACTCCAAAAACTGTAGGGTCTGTAAATTTGGGGAGGAGTCCTCTTAATATATACTTGTGGAGTGTGACTCTCTTTAACGATCGCAAGATCTTCTTGTCAATATACATAGTAGAACTATCCCAGATAAACAAATTTTTTCCCGTAATTGGTCTAGCTAAGGAACTCTAGAGGTAGTAAGGATTAAAATTTGTCCCAAGGAAAGCCATGCAATTATTCCCCTACAATTGTTGAGAGTTCTTGGTATCAATCTCTGTGTAAACTCAAATACTATGATCTATCGGATTTTAAAGATACGCCGCTTTGAACATCTTTTCATTTTTTGAATAATAGTTTGGCTCAGTGTTAAAATTTGAGAGAAGACTCATTTCTAGTATAAAATATAATTTTTTTTTTTTTTATTGGGTCATCTTAAGTTTTGCTTATAGATCGCTTATCTCATTTTTTTTAATTTTTAAAATATTATTATATGCCTTGTATGTGAGGTATTGCAAAATTATTTGTGTTGTTCAAAAGTTATATATTCAGGCTTTTTCCCTGTCCTTTATAACACGTCCTGGTGTACATCAATAGCATTTGTGTTCGCACCTTTTGTTAGACAAATTTTGAACTGTCCACTGAAATCTACTGAATGTAAATCTGTGTTTTTTCGTCATGACAATATCTTTTAAACCTTAAAAAAATCATCATGAATGATACAATTCCGTAATTATGCTTTTCTCATCCGGAACTATTTCATTTGCTGAACTATGCGCCAGCGTTGCGTATACGCAACATTCCTTTGTTCTGAAAAATTATAGAAATTTGCAAATAAGTTGTTTAAGGCAAATATTATTTTTAATTAAAATTGCTTCAACAAAATACATTTTATTAAGTTATAAAAATTAAAATCATATACAATATTAAAATGTTATATGTTAGAATAGCGTTCTACTATTTATAAAAATATCTAATAGTTTTGATATAGTTGCTAATTTTTTAGTTTAATATAATATACCAATATTTCTCCAAAGCCCAAATTATTGCTAGTGCCAATAAAAGATTTATAGCCATCGTTTCAGACACATTCCCACGAGATAAAGCCAGTTGTTCGATAATAACTTTGGGTTCTTTGGGAGTCTCTGTGTTAGAAGTAGTAGTGGTATCCATATTGGCTCCAGTTGAAGAAGTCCTCGTTGTAGTTTTTATTGTTGTAGTCGTAGTTGGTGTACTGGATCTGTGCTTCAAGTAACGCGTGAAGGACGATTCGGTTGTCGTTTTCATAGGTTCCCTTGTAGTGATTTTATGAGTTGTGGATTCGGCTATAGACTCATTCTTGGGTAGATTGTATACAAATGTTAGATCGTCTTGGCTTTTCAGCGTAAGAAATTCTGGCAATGTAGAGTTATAGACGGTGCTGGTACGATTTGGCATCCTTTTCATCCAGCTATCAAGTATGTGGTGAACCTGGTCATGTGGCGCTTGAGCACAAGTAGCTAAGACTAAAGCTAGCAAGGAAGCAAATATGCAAATATAATTCATTTCAAATTCTTGTTTGTAACTAATTTCAATTCCGGACTATGCGAAGCTTTTATAAGGCAGTGGAATTTGTTTTTTTAGAGATTGCTCTTTATCGAAAATCTAAGTGAAATGTGGTTTAAACTAAAAATTATTTTTGAAAGTATTCATTACTTAAAATGCAGAAAGTGCTTTAACATTCGTAAAGTGGCTTTTATTTGGAATGTTAAACAAGTTTTAAAAGCTTTTGCTACTCAGCAGATGTTTTAAATTATAACCTTCGATAACAGCTGTTCTTTGTTTTAATGCGAATTTTACTATACCATTTATTATTTGGATCTGCTGGCGTCAGAGAATTTGGTGTTTGTCATAAGAAGAATGTAAACAAATTTTTAAAAAAGTTTATTTTAAAAAAATTGCTTTAGAAAGCGGAATAAATTCATTTCCTGGTTTAACGAATTAATTTTCCATTGTCTAATCAGAGCCACAACTATCACCTAAGCCTCACACAAAATTATTTTTATAGTTTTAAATAAAATATTTAATTACAAAATTTTTTATTACAAACGCACAAACTAAATTATTTTATATTTGAAATGCATGAATTCATAATAAATGCCGAACACAGTTCCTAAATTAATGGATTTTCTAGACGATTGAATGCTAAATTTTGCTTTATTTACCAACAACTAAATTATTTTGCATGAATATAAATTACTATTCAAAATATGTGTGTTCAATTTTCATGTCTATTTCAATTAGATTGCAATTTTTTCATCATTATTGATAAATATAATATTATATAAATAATTTGCATAGGCAATTTTTTTTTCCAGCTTTACAATTGCATTAAATCACAGAAAAAATATTAACTAGTTTAAAATTAAGCTACAAAATCAAAACAAGCTAAAGTTATATTTTTTTTGCTAAACGCCAGCCAATAAATATATTTATTGTATAAAATAATATTGTATCTATATATGTCACAAACTGTTCATAAATTCATTTGGCAACAAAAAATGGCTGCCAGACGTAGTCAAGCGTATTTCAGCTGAATTATTTAGTATTTAAAAGTGCATTTAAAATTTATTTTTGCACCACAAAAAATCGTTTACAAAAAACTAGCAAGTTTATTTTGTTGTATGCTGTAAACATTTGAAACACGTACGCCATTTTGTAAACGACTGTGTGAGAGGCTGCCATCTTGTTTTGCATGCAGCCCAACTGTTTACTGTTTACAGTTAGTGCGCGTGACGTCATCGATAAGCAATAAAACTTGACTAACTAACTGTCAAGTGTCAAGTTCAGCCAAGTTTTATGGCCAAAAGAGCATAAAAATTCAAAGCGCCACATACGACAGCTGTTACGTATACGCCGTGTAGACACAAAAAAATAATAATAATAAAAGATAGCAAATAAAACATTTAGAAGTTTAGGCGGTTTCAATATCACAGCTGTGTTGTGTGAATGGCAAACTTATAAGGAATTTTTTGTAATAAATTATTTACTTATTGAACAGAATATGTATATAAAAATTTATGATTTTTTGCTAAATTTGACAGATTTTTTTTACTCGTGTTGGAATTTTAATAACTTGAAAAAGATACAATAATAGAGTTTACTTTAACTTCAAGATAGTTTTTAAATAGCCAAAAATATATATTATTTTTGAGTTTATTTATAAAATTTTTTTTTGCATAAATGGATGAAATATTTATTAAAAATCATCGAAAGTGATTTGTTGCTAGTTCTAGTCTCAGAGCAGGCTTGGAAAACAAAATGGCTGAAATGGAAGTATTTCCTATAATGTGCTTAAAGCTAGAGCCAGCCTAAAGTCCTTAGTAGATTGGCTCCAAACATTTTTTTAATTTAATTATAAAATATAATATAGATAAAAAAGAAAACTTTTTTTAAATTATCTTATATATTCTCCAAATTTTTTTAGGCAATAAATAGCTTACATTTATTTTATTCAAGTACATTCAAGGATATTGTTGTTGATATTGAGCATTTCTATGTTTTTGACCCTTTCTTCTTTGATGATTAGTCGCTGTCTTCTTCTTTGCTGGTGTCCTTGTTGTATTCGATTTCGAAGTCTTTGCTAATAGTTTCTTTAATTCATCCTTGGAGAGGCTTATTTGTGGAGCTTTGACAGCTCTACGTTTGACAATTAAATGTTTTTGGTTTTCCAAATGTAAAGCATTTGCAGGTAGCTCTGAAAAGTTGACATCTTGATGACCCATTAGACTGCTGTGGTTTTGGATTATACCAGATTGAACCAGACCACAGATCATGAGTAGTGCAAAGAAAAAAAATATTTGCATTTTAACGAGTTGCTCCGAAATGTCTATTATACATCGAAAAGACGACTGCTTGAGGTTAGTTAGAGTTCTTCTTTTTATAGAAAAATTTAAAATATATTTTTTTATTGAAAGTGTCGGTAGACAGCTGTTTTAATGAGTTATCAGGATCTTGCCACTTAGTAAGTTTATAAGGCCCTACAGCTTGCTTGGTGACTAAATATGAAATTTAAGAGATAAGGCTTTTTAGAATTTTTTCTATCATGCTAGGTAATTTAGAGAAAATAACATAGGTATACATATATAAACAATAACAAAAATTAGTCATTTGCAGCTATAGGTAAGTTTTTGTCAATTGTCCAAGCATAAATAGGTTCCCATGGCTGACATGATCAGCAGAGATCTAAACAACAATCTTTTATAGATAAACTTATACATTATAGCACAAATGCTGAATAATCCTACAATAGAAGAAGAGATGGTCCTTGCGGAATCTAGAAAAAAATGTATACAATTAATATTACGTAGCGGAATTTAGTCCTGCCAACATATATATTTTTTTTAAGTTACGTTATGATCAATTTATGACACCAAGAGTGATTTGGAAATTTTTATACTATGAAAGTTCTGAGATTAAATTTTATTTTCTGCTAAACATATTATGTATGCTATCTTTTATTTTACTATATCGCAAAGACGGATATATTTTCTGTTGCAAAAATTAAAGAAGATTATTTAGAAAAAAATATACTGGGGTGCCACAGAAAACAATTTCTTGTCAATTTCTTTACTTTTTCGATTCTTGGTGCTACAGACATGATTTCTAACAGATTTCAAATCTTTCACAAAATTGTTCGAGATTTGATTAAATTCACCAATAAATCCTATTTTATTCAAAGCAACTTTTACATTTTCTGAAAGATTATTTAATTTCTGATTTGTCTGTATTTGTATCTTTATGTTTAAATAAATATATAAAATGTTTTAATTCATGGTTTTTATTTTATATTTATAAAAATTTTTGTCAACGTGCAAAATCTTTCAAGCTACTGAGTTGCCACCTAGTTGCTGTACTAAATAATAATAATTCGGAGTTCTTTTTTTACCAAATTAATAGATATTTTTGGTGTTAAGTGAAAGTTTAAAAATTGCTTGTTTTTATTAATCCCCGACGCAAAAAAAGGGTGTTATAAGTTTGACGTGTCTGTCTGTCTGTCTGTCTGTCTGTCTGTCTATGGCATCGTAGCTCCCGAACGCATGCAGTGATTTCAATTTAGTTTATTTTTTTTTTGTATTAAAGGTGACTTATGTGCGAGTATTCCTAGACATGTTTGATGAAAATCGGTTGAGCCGTTTAAAAGTTGTGGGGAGTGAAAGTGGGGAGAATGCGTAAAAAACAGCAATCGAGCTTGACCTTAAATGTAATCTATACCTTAACAAGAATCTAAATTATAGTAAGTATATTATAATATACTAAAGTCTAACTTAACCTAACCTACCTATAAAAAGTATGAAATAAAAAATTCAATTAAAAACTTAAAAAACCCCGAACTTAAGTAATTTTCATTTAAAAAGTAAAAAATAATAAAAGAAACTTAATGTTAAAGTTCCTAAGAATCTATGAATAATTCTAAAAAAAATACGTCGCGTTGGGGGACACGCGAGGCAGACGTCGATGACGATCGTATCTTACATGCAAATTTTTTGAAGTAATTCTATGAAAGTTTTTGAAGTATTTTCTTAATTTTGTTTTTAAGTTAATCTTTATTGTTTAATTAGACTATTTGTATTTAAATTGTTAGTTTAGGATTCATCGCCATTGTTATGAAGCTTAAATAGTGGGTATTATATACACCTAAAGCAGATCTTTACCAAAAGTTTTTCTAAATTCTATAAAAAATGACATTACAAAGACATAGTCAAATTGCTTCTAAGTCATTAAAAAGCAAACTACTTTTAATTACAACCTGTTTTTCTTTTTATAGCCAAATATATCATATATATAGCCTCACAACTGTTTTTTTTTTCAAGTGCCGACTGCTTACTCAGCTTATGCATTGCATTACCAACAACTTTTCCTATATACTTAGTACATCTGCACTGCATTTGGTGGCTTAGAACTTTTCTATAAAAGCGCAGACAAAACACGTCATTACAGAGTTCTCTCGAACAGCTAAAGATATCCCACAAAGTTCCTCTACGCTCCTACTAAAAATGCGAGCTCTCATGATCATAGCATGGCTTGGTGTGCTGGCCATAGCTGTGGCTTTGGAGCATATCGATTCACTACAAATGTCCTCGGCTCATCATCCTCGTCCACAGAATAGGGCTGTGGAAAAACACCACGCTCATCCAGCAACGCCATCTCATAAAACAGCGGCAGATTTCTTTGGTTACACAAAGACAACGCCAAAACCCACACACAAGCCCGGACAAAAATCCCATGGTGGTCATGGCAGACGTAAGCAGTACAGGCGTAAACATAGATCCCTCACGGATCAGCCACAGCACTTGGGTTTGCTGGCCGGGACTTCCAACGGTGTACCAACAAATCAAACCAGCAGAACAGTGGGCACACAAACAGTCAAGGTCAGCCCTAACGTTGCACAAGGACTGAAGAATCCTTCATTGGTAGAAGACTTGGCAGTTGCTGCAACTAACAGGGAGTCATCCAAGGAAGCGATTGTAGTGGAAACGAAGGCCCAACTAGTGGCTGCAGATAGCATTAATGGAACTGCTGTCAATAATACTACCCCTCCTAAGTAGCTTGAATGATAATAAGTACGGCTTGGATGTTTTTTTTTGTAACCATATGAAAGATTGTGTCACTTATTTAGTATATTTTAATCAAATTTGTTAATAATTATTAAAAAAAAATGCTTACATTTATTTCCTTTATCGAAGCGAAAATATTCCCCAATATCTGGAATGTAAACATTTTTTACATGTGTTGAAAATCCTTGTGAGAAGAGTTTTAAAGTTATTTTTAAAATTTTTTTCTCAATAAAAATATTTTATTTTTTATATATTAAGGGATCAAGAGATTCTTATCCCCGAAAGCACAGAATACTGCAGGAACATTTTAGAAGTAAATTCAGAGCCTATATTCCAGACAGGGAGGAGTGGAATACAGGTGTACCAGGCACAGCGGGCTCGATAAAGGTATTCACGTACGGTTCTAAGCGAGGCGACCGTGGATGCTTCTACGTTGAGGATTTCATCATTAGAGCTGCTTTTCGACTCATGGACCACTGCAGTGTTTTTCAGGCAGAGGTGTCTGCAATCCGGGCTTTAATAACAATAAGAAACCTACAAGGTCGGAATAAGAACATTTGTATGTATCTATTCGGATAGCCAAGCGGCATTAAGTCCCAACTTTCGATGACTTCGTGTATGAAGTTAGTGAATAGCTGCCGCTTGTGTCTAGGGGAGATTGCAGAGCAGTTTTCATTTTACCTCATATGGGTCCCAGGACTTAGTGGACTTCGAGGGAAGACAAGGAGGTTCTGGGTACACCCATAGCCAGCTGAGAATACGAAATTTTTTTGCTCTCTGTGCAAATAGAACGCGTGGAATCGGACATCGACATGCTGACGTTAATGGTGGGAAACCACTCGTCCAGGTTGAATGCTCCTCACCATGACTTCTGTAGAAGCTGACGGAGGAGGAGCTGGAGACGGTGGAGCACTTTTTCTGTCATTGCCCTGGGCTGGGCAGTAAAAGATTTAGGTTCCTAAAGTCACACTTTCTTGATTGAATTATCTCAGCTCTCTGAACAGAGTCCCAAATGCCTTTTATGGTTTATTCAGGCAGCCGGATGGCTTCCTCACCTTTTATAGGGGACCTCTCAAGTAGGGTAGACTGGTGAAGTACCTCACTGTAGCGGTATCCCAACGGGCCTATCCTTGGCCTAAGGGAGTTGGGATGTCAGTCGCATGACGTCACTGTTTAATCAAATGAACTCGTGATGAAGTTTTCGTTATTTGAAAGCCTTCCAGATTGAAAGGGTAACAATTTGACAATGCAAAGGGACCATCATTAATAAAAACTTATCATAAATCTGAGCTACTTACAGTACCTTAAGGTCAAAATCCAATCCATCCTTAAAACAATCCTACAGTTTGATTACTTCCTATTAAAAAGTTCCCTATCACTTTTAATTAAAAATTTTCCACCAAAATATGCGAAAAATTGTTGAGCTTCAAGTAATTAGCATAAAAATGCAATTAAGGTCAATTATATTAGCCCAACTAGTACTAATGTAGCTGAAAAATAAAAATAAGTCCAAGGATTATGCACATGCAATTGCAAGGATATGGATTATAATGCAAATACATATTATCAAAAGTTATGCCAAAAACAAGCCAAATAAACACGCGACTATGCAATTGGAACTCGGTCTGTGGCTTGTTATGCAATAATAATATGACCATAATTTCCAGTTACTTTCTAATCTTTTGATAATATTAGCAGCCATAAATAAAGCTCATGCATTCAGAAATTTATTATGCATACATTTTTATTAGTATTTGCGGAAAATCTGCACTTGGCAATTGTTTGTGTTTGTTGCGGTACCAGCTGCTCTTTGGCCATATTAAAATCTTGAATTATGATGGCAATACTAAAAGATTGAAGGTATTTGTGGCTGGAAATCTTGTTAGTTGCATTTAAATGTTAGATAGTATATAGCTAGATAGCCAAAGACTGATAGAGCAGAGACTTTGCAAAAATCGTAGCATACTTTTTGGGGCTGTCTTCAAATGATTGAGTTGCTATAAGAAGCGACTGCAAAAAACTATGAAAATGTTATTAAAACAATGCAGAAAATACATTTTGAATACCTGGTACGATAGCTAGAAGCACCCTGTATATAACCAGCGATCTTAAATAAATATATATAGTTTCCTTTATCTCCTATTGGAGCATAGGGCATCAAAATGAACTCAAATAAAGGAAAATTAATTTATTTTTGAAAACTTTTCACTGCTTATTTTCCAAGCCATAGTAGAAAAGGCACTTCAAACTTCAAATATAATTTAATATTTTAATTTGGATGCTTCATATAGTTGGAACCGCCCAAATAATTGGATTTTTAGTTCGTTACTAACAAACTCCACTGCTAATACCAACTAGAACAACTAAAACTATTCAAATATTCATTCATGCAAATTCATTAACGTTTTTACTTTGCTTGCTTTTTACTTTCTTTTTTATTTAGGTCTCTTTTTTGCGTTTGCTTTGCCATTATGAATGCAAAAGCTAAGCAGACAGCAACAAAAAGAGTTATATACTATATAAACTTATGGTGTATGCAATATTACGTATACGCCGGCTTGTACAAACGGCCAAAGCTAAAAAATATTGTATAGCAGACGTTACCAAAGCAAAGTGGTTTGTTTGTTTTTTTTTAAGCCAACTTCTCTTGTATAACTCTTGTAAAAAGTAGCTGCAGACGATTGAGTTTTCTTCATTTTGTATATGGCGCGGTCTACCGAGTGCCGTCGCCGCCGCCGCCATAGCATTTTCCACCTTTTGAACATGGCGGCGGAAATGCTTAAACGGCGCATGTTCCTGCTGCCGGCCAAGCGGAAAATGAAATGAAAATGTGTTGAAAATATTGTGTGCAGTCTTTCTGTGTGTGTGTGTTATTAAAAATACAACGTAGTAAATTATAAAAATAAAAAAATAAAGGCAGTCATAACTTATAACTGCAAAAAGTAAAAAGAAAATAAAAAAAATGCTGGAAAACAAAAGCTCTAGAAAAGTTTCGGCACAGTTGACGTCTTGACTGCGGTTTTTTGCTTTGCTACTTCTGCTTATTTGCATTCTCTCTACTTTTGTGCAAGGGTTTTCCCATTTTCACTTTGGCTTTCTCTTTTCAAGCACTTGCCGCTTTTTTAATTTTTTAACCAGCTTTTTGACGTCAAAATAAGCGTAATATTTAGTTTGAAAGCAAAAAAAAAATGCAGAAAAAATATTAATTTAAAAACAATAAGACAGACGTGCATATAAAGCAAAAGTGCACTCTTTTGGAAGTAAGCATATTATTTAGACAAGTAATATACCTTTTTTTAATTTTTAATTATGAAATGTAAAAATAAGTGAAAAAGTATACGCAGTGTTAGTTACTAGATAAGCGGGTGATGGAAATAAAATTTAGTGCAGTAGAAGTGGGTTAGAGAAATGTTGTGCTTAGTTTTAGTAATTATTTTTTCTTTTCCCGAAAAAGGGTTCCTCACAAAGAGGTGGAGCAATGCGACCAAAAGATCTTTTGTACCATACCCATAAGTGAAAGCAAAAGACTTTCCGCTTTCCAAATGAATAGTAGTAGGTCTTTTGTTGGTGTTGACCTGAGATGGAAGGGACTAATCCGTTCCTTTCCCATGTGACAGGCTCTGTCCCATACCAGCGCTGGGCAGTCACAGAGAACATATCCGGTGGCTTCATCGACTTCTTGACAGAGCCTGCACTCTGAAGAGTCCGATAGGCCAATTTTCTGTAGATGGTATCCAACAGTGTGGTGGCCAGAGTAAGCTTCCAGGAGCTTTAGGTTCGCTCTGACAAGACCTTTTACATTGATCGCATCCAGAGGTTTGACAAACACTTTTGCTTGACGAAGCCCCGAAAGGAAGAACCAGTATCTCATACGATCTCCTGCAGTCCATTTGTTTATCATGGTTTTGATTGTGGACCAACCAATACCACAAAACGGCGCAGGAGATGTGCTAAATCGTCAGCGATCGTGTTACTATCCACTCCCACGTGTCCAGGTACCTAACAAAGCACGACTTTGTTCCTGGAGGACAGGGTTTGGAGGTACCCATTGTACTCTCTTCATGACTTAGAGCTCTCCCAAAAGTCCTAAGGCCTGCATGAACCTCTTACGGTTATAGTTCGAGAGGAGGGTTTTTGACTGTTTAAAACCTGGTATCCGTGCCCAGTTAAGCAGTCGTTTTTTGCTCTCCTCTATTCCCAGTAGGTCCCGTACCACTTGGTTACCAATTTCACAGTGTGGTTCAGGACCGATTAGCGGTGTTGCTACACCGGTTGTTGCCAGTTTATCTGCCAGCCCATTTCGAGGAATATTGTTGTGTCCTGGAAACCACCTAATCATAAGCTTATTCCTCCCATTCGCACTTCTTCAACCAGCCTTGAGTAATCTTGGATTTTCTTAATGTCTTTATCGCAGCTTGACTATCAGACAGGATGGAAATATCCTTTTCATAATAGTTCCTTTGCAGATTGAATTTTGGACATCTTCCAATAGCACAGACTTCAGTTTGAAAATGTTGGTGTGTCTGCATAGAGGTTCATAATATATAGCCACATCCTTGATCAGTGAGTTATCCGTCTGCGTACCACTTTATTGTATGCGGCTTTATAGGGTGAACTGCAGCAAGAGAGGTCCAAGCCTCTTTTGTGCTGAGTTTGTTATCAAAATATTGATTGAACCTGTACTCAGCTAGCATCTCATCCCTTGGCTGCAGAAGCAGAGGCACATCCTTTCCTAGATCTGCAGCATCTTTCTTGGTGAGGCTAAAGTCTTCCCCTACCCTCCCAATTCTTAATAATGTGGCTTTCCGCCGATATGTAGCGGTGTGATCTTCACTAATATTTCTAAGGCAGCAGTCCTGTCAGACATTTGCATTCTTTGAGGATTCCATACCCCTGGCTATGATCCCATACGTTACCATGGATCCGACAACCATGAGGTATAGCCAACTTAATATTCGTGGTGATGTGCCCCACGACTTCCCGGCAATACTTCTATACGTAAAGGGAGCCCTTGAACACTTATTTATCGTGTTATCTACATGAGTCTTCAAGTTACGCTTGGAGTCAAAGGTCGCTCCAAGATACTTAACTTCTTTGCTCGTTTCTATACTGCATACCGATAGGGTTATACTTCTCATTATTCCTAGTTTATGCCTCCTTGTGAAGGGTGCTATGACAGTCTTGGCAGGGTTGAGACTCAGCCCTGCCTTTTTACACCTGTCATTGGTTTCCTTGAGACATAGCTGGACAATGTCGCAGAATCTTGCTTCATACTTGCCTTTTGTTATGATGACGATATCTTAGTTATAAAGAAATATTTAATTTTTAGCTGCATTTTATAATTCCTTTCTTATTCCATTTCTTTCCAGGTAAGTTGCTGCATTAAAATAAAACAACTTAATTATTAACAGGTAAATAAAAAATCTAGAGATCGTACCAAAACTAAAAAAAGTCTAAGCATCGTTCTAAGTAATGTCCAAAAAAGGGTTATTTTTTCATAACAAAATTTTCAAAATGGATTTTAAATTACTCGCCTAAACCAAGTTAATAATTTATAGCCCACACACTTCCTTAAACAATTTAAAACCAACAATTTCTTTTACAATCAAATTCCAGCTGAATTCGGAAATCTCTACGCCCATTTTAAAAGGAAATTTATTTTTTACGATTTGTGCACGAATCGCCCACAAAAATGAACACTTTATAATGTCATTATCGATAGAAGAGCATCTGAGAAGCCTTGCAAATAAAATGGCTGCCATAAACAAACGATTACTTCAAATTTAAACATAAATTATGCAAGCTACCTCCCAAAGACGTGTTCATAATTTTCTTTATAGTTTTCCTTTAGACCAAAGGAAAAACGCGTAGCTTTTAGACACTTGTAAATTTGCTTTTATTTACTAGCTTTTTATCATTTTTGAAACCTTTTCAATATATTAACTGTCAAAGCCGCAAAATTATGCCACAAATAAAAAATAACAAGGCCGAACGAGACAGGGACGAAAGGAAGCACAAAGGCAACGATTGAGATAAATATCGCGCATAAATATCATAAAAGCAAAGCCATAAAAACGACCAGATTATCTTGGCCAAAAGCAAAAAGAGCCCAAATACACTCCAAAGACTGTGTGACTATCGTGGAAAGTTCTTGTGGTTTGAGTTTAGATATCAAGGACAGTTTATCTCTTGGCTTTTTGTAAATTATATAGACACACAAAAAAAAAAAAACAGAAGAAAATGGCAGCGCACTGCAAATGGCGGAGCATTATGAAAAATGTCGCACGCCTAAAAATATGTTAGGCATAAATGCAAAGCAATTTAGTGGAAAAAGCCAAGGTTGGGATGAGTAGCAGGAAATTGTGGATATTTATGGACATTTGAATGCTCTGTAATTGGATGTGCCTTGGGCAGGAAAAGTAGTTTTACCTAAATAGGGAGATTTGAGCTCGGTTGATTTAGTAGCGAAGCGGATTTGAGTTATCCTTTTTAGAGTTTTGGGAGTCAGATTTAAAAAAGCGGATTCTTAAGCTTGTGGCTTATAAGATGAAAGTTAAAGAATTTGGGTCTATAAAATATAGCCGGATTACTTCAAAGCTTGCATTAGGTGATTCACTATAATCGTTTGATTCTCTACGGGACTCAAATGCTGTCCTGATTTCAATTGAAGGTGTAATAGATGGGCTTGTACATACTCCCCTCCGGGCCTTAAACGATCTTGTTGATTCCATATTTTTGGATATTTTCGAAAAATATATCGATTCGACATATCGGCGAAAATAAAAAAAGCGAACTATATTCTTAAACGATATTGATGATACGCTTTTTTTAAGAAGTCGTATGTCTTAAATGAATAAAGATTTTTTTTGCAGACAAAATTTGGGTTTTTGTAGGGAGATCTGAACTTTGCAGAGAATAATAGAATAAAAATCGGAAACTCTAATTGAGGAAGTTTTGCTTAATTTAAAGATGCCTATAGATAGATAGAAAACTTTGAACATACAAATTAAAAAGTTTCGGATTTTTGAAAGGTGATCTCAATTTTGCGAAGAATAATGAAATAAAAATCGGAAACTTAAATTGATAGTTGAATTTGGAATTGGAAAACAAATTTTGGGTTTTTGAAAGGAGATCTCAACTTTGCGAAGAAGCTTTACTTGATATGATTGATTTGTTATGATATGAACAGAATGATAAATTCTTGGAATAGATAGATAAAAACTGGCTCTTAAGATGTTTTAGATAGAGATAAAATTTTGAATCCATTTTTCATTTTATGTGCAAGAAAATTAAGGCTGACTCCGAAAATAAAAATTCGGAAACTATAATTTAGGAAGTTATGCTTGATGATATAGCAGAATGATAAATCCTGGAAAGGAAAGATAAAAACTTTAAGCTGGTTCTCAAGATTTTCAAGAGGCAATATAGCTATTTTGCTGATAAAATTTTAATATTCATTATAAATTCAAAAATTACAAAAAACATTTTTGAACGTAGAATTCTGGGCGAAATCGGCACTTGCCCGTTTATTGGGGAGCAAAAACGGATGAAGCACTCTAAGAAATCACCTCGAACCACGTAGTTGGTTATTATATGATTAAATATTTATATTTAATTTGTTGATTTTTTGTTTTCTTTATAAAAGCGGCGGAAGCTGGATAGACTGAAAATGTAGGAAAAAGCCTGAAAATCTCACCCTCTAAATCTGACGCTATTTATAAAAATAACTCTGCTAGGTATAGGCTTCTAAAATATTTATAGGTTTTACTCACATTTTTCTAAATTTTTAAATTTTTTGTTCTTCTACGCCATAATTGTCTTCAACTTGGGTTTTTAAAGAAATTTAATGCCAACAAAACTTTTGTCCTTAGAGATTCTTCAACTTACTCTACAAACTCCACATAAGCTGCAGCTGCAGGGTATAAATTTGAGCAGGGGTAGACCTCCATCCCTTTCTATAAAGAACCACAAAGGAGAAGAGTGTTCCCCCTTGTGAAAATCCTGAATACAGGCGACATGCTTTCAAATCAAATGAGTAGGCACAAAGTACTTTCTCGATGTTCCAAGAAACTGCGACCATTGATATGTGTGGGCTGGAGTGTCTTCAGCCTATATGCCATGGCCGCTGCACAAAATGGCGACGCCGCAGACTACAACAACAACCACACACATACACACGCCCAAACTAATTTATTACTTTGATTCGCGTTTGAAGTGGCTGCCGTTTGTCTGCCGCTGCCACTACTTCCTCCTGCCCCTCCGTTGACACAGTCACTGTCTATGCCATGTTTTATTTTACAATTTTTGTTGAGTGCAAAATAATAAATGATGCGCCATTTTAACATAGCAAGCAGTCATCCCCCCGCTAGCTCGCGATACCGCCGCAATCCCGCATAGTCTCGCTCCAACCATGCCACATGCATCAAATTATGCTGCGGCATGGTGTCGTAAATCGTTTTCCAAAGCATCGTGTGTCATGATGTTATACTTGGTAGCATCTATTGGCATTTGTTCCCATTCGCTTTATCAGCAGAGCCACTGGCAGCATCTCTCTAACCCAGTTTCTATTTAAGTGCCATGGGTGCCATGTCAGGAGGTGGCAGGGCAGCCACGGGGAATAGGCGGCTCTCCCCACTCCCCCCGACGTCATGACAAACTAACCTTGTAAGCTACACAAATTTATGTGTAGCTACAAGTGTGCAAGCGGGCCAACAAAACAAGCTGCTTGCCCCATGTTGCACGAATGCTCACCCTCTCTCACTCACTCGTGCCTGTGTGGGTGTTAGTGTGTATCTGTGTGTGCTACTTGGTATTGCGTCTTTGTGTTGCGCTTGTTGTGATTTATTGCATACTTTTTGGCGGATTTGCCTTTTTTATTCTTTTACTTATATTTTTTTTTGTGGCCTTTTTTAGTATTTGGTATTTTTACTTATTTGCCGTTGAACTTTTACTTGATGTTGGTTTCGTTGAAGGATTATGTGGTATGGAGTTTCTTTGTACTTTAACTTTATGGCCTCTGCGTGTGATTTGATTTGAAAAGATGCACAAAAAATTATATCTTTTATAAGAAATTTTTGATTAAAAACAAAAATTACAAAATTGGTTTTAAAAAAATTGTATATTTTCAAATACGAGTATGTTGGTGGAATACTGTCCACTTGTGTCAGGAGAGTAACATGTGAAAACGTAGACTTAAGTAAAAATAATTTTTTTTTATTATTTAGCGTTTGGTAGGCAATTGCTTAAAAGATAATCAAAATACGCCAAGACATTTGCTAGTAGTTTTGGATCATCTTAAAGACTTAAAGAGACACAAGTCATATACAATAAAGTTAATAATTCTGTTTCATTTTATTTACCAATTGATTTTCCTGTAATATTGCTTATAATTCTCATACACTTTAAGCAACATATAAGGTAAATATGAACAACCTGCAACCTATTTTCTACTTCTATTTTTAATTTTTTATTGGTATTTGAATTAGTTGTTGAATTATTATTATTATTATTATTTTTTGTTTTTTTTTTTTTAACTTTGCCATTTAATTTTTTTAAATAGATGCGGTTTTAGTTGAATAAAGAAATTGTTTAAATGGTGGAAAAGATTCTAGTAAGAACTGATGGAAAGCTTTTATAATGAAAGATCTTAAGAACTTATTTCAACTTGAAAAATCAATTTTTAAAGCTCACAGTATCCGTGATCTTACAGATTGGAAGGTGTGGAGTGCGGTGATGCGAAAATTCAAAAAAAGTCGTCTTTCACTTTCAACACTTTATCTCGTGGTGGTTAAGCCGTAGAATTCTTCTGTATAAGGCTCATAGTAAACTATATCATGATGTGTTTTCCGCAACCGATCCATTTGTTAAAATTATACTTTATGTCTTCCAATTCTTGTTAAATATCTTCAAAGTCATCCAAATCAGACGTTTTCCTTCAAACACAGTGTTCTTTGATTCCTTTTTAAAAATTCTTTGAGATTTTCTAAAATATTGTAAAATAAATTCAATTTTTAATTCAATATTTTGTCTAACAAAAATTTACGTCTTTTTTCCTTCAGATATGGAGGTGTGACTCATCAAAGAAAAATCTAAAAATAAATAATCGAATTTTCAGTTATTGATAGCTCGATAAATTATCGGAATTTCGTAAAAAATTTTACGTAGTGCCTGGTAGGTAGGATTAAAATTGAAGAGGTCGATGAAAAAAGTTGCCCATTTCACTTATTTTCACCAATACTACATTACATTCCTGTTCTTCCCTTTTTCTTATCTTATCTTTAAAATCTAAATAGCTTCCTGCACTTCTTCGGAGTCGTAACACATTCCAATCAATGGTCAAATCTTATAAAAATCCTTTTTATATATTTGATTGACTTTTATTTGTAAGTTTTTCTTAATTTTGAGCTCATACCATCGAAATCAATTCGACGGTGCTCCCAAGTATTCCAAGAGATTTTGGATCTGAAAAGTTTGAGTTGTATGTACATATTTTTCAGGCTCATATTCTGGAATGACTCCAGAAAATAATCAAAAACTTTAAATTTTAAATTTAAATCGATAAATTTTCTCTTGAAATCGCACCAGGCACGTTTAGAGAAGGCTTAAAATTTGTCCGGAGTTTTCTCAGGGGCCCGGTGCTATTAAGGTCGAAATAATATTTTTTGAAATTTTTTGGAGTTTTTTTTTCGCTGTTGTCCACTTTTTTTTTTGACTGCAAAAATTTGTCGTACTTAAAGAACACAATGATCCAAACTGGAGGTGTAATAGAGGTGCCGGTATATTTCCCCCGGACTCGTATTTTCTCTCTCCGGCCCTGTATACCTCTTAAGACGATTAGAAAAGAAAAACCCAGAAACCACCTTATTTTTGCTTATTAAGGCAGCTTAATCAATTTGTTTTGGATTGAATCATCAAATAGGTATTTGACGAAGAAAGAAGTAATAACCACTTTAAAGTCCACTTAAATGTTACAACTCCCTTTAAAACCAGCTCAACCTAATTGCATACATTGATTGCAATATCATAAAGTTTTAAAGACAGTCTTTTAAATTGCTCCATAATGCTGCTATCACATAGCCATAATATATTATAAGTACGTAATCCTTGAGTTGACACCGATTCAAGTTTATGGCCAGGCTGCTTCAAAGGCATGTCACATGCGTTATATCAATATGCATACAAAATCAAATGCAAATAACACTTGAACTTGTACACTGCCCCGCACCCAACCCCTAGCTCGTTTGAGGAGTCAAAGTTCCAAGTTATTGCACACAAAGGCTCTCTGATCGGTGGGAATGGGGTGATCCAAACCAATAACCACTTAACACGTACAAGCAAAACCTGACGCTGGCTCTGACTCTGGCCAAGAGCTCGCATCAAAAGCGCAAACAGCAAGAAGCAGCAGCACAAAATGGCGCACTGTGCCGCCTCATAACAATCATACGCCCCATTGTGCAGCTTAAAGGCGCAGCGCAGCGGCACGTGTTGGTGGCAGCACTGGCTTTGGCCTTGTGTGCGGCTTGTGGCAAGAGCAGGAAAAACGAAAAAATTTGAAAAACTGAAATCAAATTTTCAACCTTCATTAAATGCTCTGTGAAGCGGCGGCCATATTGACACTGGGCAGAGTCGACCATCTTTGTCAGCTGCTTAACACTTTTTATCATTTAATCCTGCGGCAAATGCCTGAAGAACAACAGCACAAAAGTTGCTAGCACGTCAGCGGTGTGATAATAAATTTTAAGGACATTAAATTTGTTAACAGCAATTTAACTATTAACGGCAAGTGCATAGCAGAAAAAAAATAACGATATATAAAATAAAAGGGCTGCCCTAAAAGTCAAGCCAAAGCTTGGTCGGAGCTGGTCCAACGCTACTACTACTGGCACATCCATTAACAGGGATTACGTTGTGTATGTGTGAGCCATATATTTATAGGCAAAAACTGAAGATGCCTTATGCCCAGCTCGGCTATATCCAGCATTCACAGTAACCAAGCAAAGAAATTTGCCGCCGTCGCCGCTGCCAACGTGGCGTATGTGGAATTTTAATGCAATGCGGTGTACAGGCAAAGGCGGAAGGCGGAAGCAGTCATCCAGACGAGACGACGACGAGGACGACGACGTGACAGACCGTGTACAATGGCAAATGTGGGTTAAGAGCTTGCACCCACATATGCAAAATGACTCAATGTGTGTGTGTGTGAGAGTATCCTGTGTGTTGTGTCTGAATGGCTGCTTCGGTTCGCTTTGTTGTTGCCATCGTAAGCCATAATATCGATTAAGGATTATGATAATGATTGTGTGCTTAAGTTGTAATTGCAAAACTCAAACAGCACACACACACACATACACAGATACACACAGCTACAAAAGAATGCACACACACAAACACATTTAGTATGTTGATGTTTTTGGCATTGTCTGTGTGCATGTTGTCGCGCAGGTTTATATGCATGAATAAGTTGTGAAGATTGATTAGGAATTTGTGTCATGGTATTAATGCTTCTGTTTGGATACACTACACTTTTGATTAAAGGGGGTATATTGAGTTCAAGGAGCAGGATAATGCAACATTAGCAACGAAATTGTGGTGACTACAAAAGAAATTGACTAAGCTATGTATTTGAGGTCTAGATGAATGCATTGCAAATGAATCATTCACTCTGAAATCATAATAATATGTTGCTGTAATCTTTCTTTGAAGTAAATGCAAGTGAATGCCATTCAGTGTGCAGCAAATTCTGAGTACAACTTTTGGATGTGCTGTTTATTCGCTGTTAGGCGAATGCTTGAGAAGTAATAGTTCGAGAGTATTTGGAAAAAGGTTCTGTTGTAAATAGGCTCAGGTGGGAAGATGCATATATTTACTGAGAGAATATACACCACCGGGGAAAAGTTTCCGGACACCTAATAATCCTTAAATACTCCTTAAATTTTTTTTCACGAATATTTATTACTGGCAATCAACCCATGATTCTAAGGTTTATAATCCAACATTTATAATAAAAAATTAAATCACTATACACTCAATATAACTTTTTGTGCTAAATATCAAGTAGATTTTATGATAGGACACGCCTTCTGAGGCCGTTTGGGTGAAGTCCTTTTAGGCGACTTCTTGGTCTATGACCGTCCAAGGCACATGCCAGCGAATTTGGATTCCTTAAGCGATCAGCGTAATGGTCGCTAAGTTTATTCAATACGTCACCCACATGGGGAATGCCTAGATCCTTGTGAAGGTTTCGATTTCGGATATACCACGCGGCATAGGCAATTTTGCGCAAAGTTTTGTTTTGTAAAGGTTTAATTTTTTAAATATTTGACTTGGCAGCTGTTCCCCAGACTTGAATGCCATAATATCAAGCTGGCATTATCAAACTCTTATAGAGAATACTCCTTAAAATTAATATAATTGATCATTAACGTTTGAAACTATTGATAGGATGTAAAAAAACTTTATTCTAAAGACTGTTATTATTAAAACTATTTATTACATCACATAATATGTTTGTACACATAGCACGACTATACTTTTTTCAAGAAGTGTGGATCCCAGCTGCTCCCACATCTGCCTTAATGCAACCCAGGCAGTTTCTTTCGAAGACACACACTGTTTCCTGACTTGACGATTATGTTCATCCCATAGAAGTTCCATTCGATTTAGATCAGGAGATTGGACCGGCCACTTCATGATTTTCAACCTTCTATCTTTCTGTTTATTTTGCAGATAGGTTTTGCAGAGATTGAATGATTATTTTGGATTGTTTTAGTTTATTGATAAATTTATGTTGCTGTTAATTCAATTTACTTTTCCGTATCATTTCTCAAGTGCCCGGAATCTTTTGCCCGACAGTGTACATAGCGCGTTTTATTGTATAATAGACGACAGTAGCAGATAGGGATTCTTTCCCCTAGTTTGTATTGCCCATTGTTCGAAGTTTATTGGCATCTTATGGTCTGTGATCCATTTCCATCCATTAAAAAAATTTTGAAGATTACATTTTTCCAGGCAATGTTTGAATGTAGCCATAGATCAACCTTTTTTCATTGACGGTTCGTGAAAGCAAATTTGAGGCTACTTTGAGATATATTTTATGTTGTAAAAATCCTAAATCACTTTGAAAACTTAGGAGCTGGTAAAGGATTTTGTCATAGTGGTGGTATTTTTTCACTTCGACGTGTAAATATATCGGAGGTCGCAACAAAATTGTCAATCCATATTTCCAGCTTTTGAGGTACAAATCCCCTTGGATCCGCCACTGTAAGGAATCACTTTGTCCTTCGAAACAGTTTACCAACAAGCATTTTCCTTTTAAATAAAGAAATTTAATGTAAACAACAAATTACTAGGGTCTGTATGCAGCAAACAAAATGCTTCAAAACAAAACTTCTTATAAACAAAAAAATCCAGCCAAACGTTCGTTGATAAACCTGGTTGAAAGCTATTTGTGGAGGTAACAAAATTTAATATAAGGTAAAAATTACTAGGGTCTGTACACAGCATACAAAACGATTAAGAACAAAACTTCATATAAACCAAAAAATCCAGCAACACGTTTGTTGGTAAACCTGTTTGAAAGCTGTTTGTAGAGATATCTAAATTTAATATATAGAACCCAAAACGCTTCAAAATAAAACTTTATAAAAAAGTCAAACCAAACATTTGTTGGCTGCTTGAAAACTGTTTGTAGAGTTATTTTAATTTAATGTAATAACAAATTACTGGGGTCTGTATGCATCAACCCAACACGCTTCAAAACAAAGCAAAGCTAATCGATATTTGGTAAACCTTTTTAGAAGCTGTTTGCCGAGCTCTCAAAAAGACAGTGTTGCCCCATTACAACAGGTAAGGGTATTTAAAAATCGGCATGCCTATGCTTCAACCAGCCCACCTGCCATGTTCATGTTTATGTTGTTTTTGTTATAATTGCGTTACATCGCGTCATTTTAGACTACGCTTGGAATATAAAGAGACTTGTTTGGGGACCGGAAAATCCGCTTTTGGGTTAATTTGACAGCAGCTCAAATTTTTGGTACCTTCCTTCCATTGTTTACAATTTATAGTTAATTGACTATTGACTAAACACTATTAAGTTGTTGTCAATTTAGCTTAATAAATCCCAGACAAAAGCTCAAACTTGTCAAGCGGCATTAAATCAATCGGCCAGAAGAGCTTAGCAATAATTGGAAAGTTTGAATTTCAGAAATTTTAAGCAGATTGTATAGATGATAGATTTAAGATGCTAATGGGTGGTATGAGGGAGTTCAATGTTAGCTAAAGTTGAAAGTAAAGGGTAAGTATCTTTTATAGATTAAGCTGCTGTATTAAGTTTTAAATATGGAAGCTCTTTATCGTTAAATTTTATAGGCAAAAAAAAAAGAGTTCGCAAATTTTTCAAGTATCAAAAATTAAGCTGTGCTTTCCGGGCATTCAGCGTAAAGGCTTAAGATAGTAAACTAAATAAATTCTTTCTAAATTTTGCTGGTGGTTTCCTAAGACATGCATTTAAATTTAGAATATTTAACAAATATGACTCATAAGTCAGTAATTAAGTTGAAACTTATTTTAAAAACCAAAAATGACTAATTTAATAGGCAGACCTATAAAACCTTGGTAGTCATGAATTTAATTTCAAACAAAACCACATTAATTGCTGTCATTATAGAACGACTTTTGTAATAAAATATTCGCTGCTTCTCAAAACAGCTGTTTTTGACTAGACTCGCTACAAAATGTTCAAACATTTGGTCATTATATAAAGAGCTCGCAATCAGAAATATCAAATCAGTTTACTTCCGAGCAAGTAAGATGCAGTATATAAAAATTGTTATCACAATTGGTTTAGCAGGATTGCTTAACTTCGTCGCTTCGAAGCCATCCGGAACGCTTCCAACCACTCTCTGTTGCTATGCTAAGACTAACACAAAGCCGGTATTGTCACAGCCAATACTTCAGACAACCACTCCAAATCTTACGGAGCATCCTGCCTTGACTACCTCAAGCACAAATCCATCTACTGTATCTCTTAAGCACGAAGAGAAGATTCCTGTCAAGACTACTGTAGATAGCACTGTCAGCCCTGCTCCCATTTTGTCGACATCCAAAACAGATAATGCTCAAAATGAAGCTTTAACATTAGCAACCAGTACAATTCCGAACCATGTAGACACTGCATCGACCACTTCTACTATTGCAGCAAGCCAGAAGGACATATTCAGCACCACAACAGCAGGAGCAGATACTGCTCAGAGACACCAAACCGAGCAAAGTTCTTCTACAGCAATGTCCAGTCCTGCAACAACCACGAAGAAAACTTTTTCATTCAGTTCACCGATGACAAAAGGAGCTATGAAAATGTATCTCTGGAAAAACTTAAATTTTAAACAGTTTACTTAAAAGGAGATTAATGGGAACTTTCGGAATTGCTGGTTACAATATTTCTTCCTTATGATTTTCTTGATATTATGTTTGAAAAATCGCAGCATAGGGCAGTAACCATATAATCATATATTAACCAAAATAAAGTTTACACTTCAAGCCCAAAATTGAAAAATTAATCTCAAATTTTAACCAGCTTTTCAGCATTGTGAGTTCTTCAGAAGATTTTTTTCGATTTCGTGTTAGTTTTTGTTGTTTGCCGTCAGCTGCTCCAAAGTCAAACCCAAAAGGAAACGCCAAAATGAAAAAAGAATTCTTAAAAGAAGAAGGTGCAAAGTGCAACCCAATCGTAATGGCGACAGCTGGGAATCCAAATTCGCTTGACTTTACTTCGGTTCAGTCAATATTTGATGCTATTAGAGCATAAAATAATTTTAGCGGCTTAGTAAATCTTGAAGACTGTTAAAATATAAGTAGGAAATATATACAGAAAAAAGAAGAACAAGAGTTTTGAGAAACTTAAAACCCTGTTAGGTTTAAACTTTGCTCATCTGCGGCTGATTCTTGTAAGAATAGAAGTAGAAAATATTCTATCACTAATACAGTAAGTCGAAGAACAAGACTTTTGAGAAATTTAAATCCCTGTTAGGGTTAAACTTTGCTCATCTGCGGCTGATTCTTGGAAGAATAGAAGTTGAAATTGTTCTATCACTAATATAGCAAGTAGAAGAACAAGATTTTGAGAAATTTAAAACCCTTTCAGGGTTAAACTTTTCTCATTTGCAGCTGATTCTTGGAAATCCAAAGAACATATGAGTTGCAATATATGCATGTAAGCTTATCTTTTATGGATTATAATTAAAATTTCAAAAAATTTATATTATTCCAGGATTTGGTCATAGGAGTGGATTGTTTTCACTTCGAAGTTTAAATATAGTTCGCAAAAAAAGTCATAAATTTTTTGGGGGCTTCGGATACGAAAACCTCCCGCGGATTTGCGATTTTTGAGACTCACTTTGTCTTCCGAAACTATTTACCAACAATCACCAATTACTTTTTGATATTGAATTTTAATTTAAGCAACAAATTACTAAGGTCTGTACGCAGTAGCCCAAATGCTTTAGAACCAACCAAACATTTGTTAGTAAACCTGTTTGAAAGCTGTTTGTGGAGATATCGAAATTTAATGTAAGCAACCAATTACTAGGGTCGGTACGCAGCAAATAAAACGCTTCAGAACAAAACTTAATTTCTTCCTGTCTGAAAGCCGTTTGTATAGATATCGAAATTTTATATTAGCAACAAGTTGCTTAGCTCTGTTTGTTGTTTTTGCTCTCAAGTTGTTGGAAATATTTTTATTTCGATAAAATCACATAACAAAATTCTGTCATAACATTGGCAACAAAAAACTTTGCTTAATTATTATTTCAAAAATTATTTTTATATTTATAAAGTCCACCGCTTATGAATATATTTATCAGTTTTTATATAAGTTTCTTGACAGCATTTTAAAAGCTAAAAAGAAGATCCAAATTAAAATAAAATCCCCAAATTATCGCTGCCAACCAACAACTTTTAGCTGCTCTCTATTAATTTTAAATAAAAAATACTTGAAAAAAGCTGAAGACGAAGAAGCAGAAGAAACAACTAACTGACAGATTCTTTTGTCACTTTTTGCCGCGTGAAAAAAAATGGTTGGTGCGAACCGCGGGAATCCACTCTGATGCGCCACAAAAACCAGGAAACTTCTTTTACTAAACAGTTCCAAACAACTGCCAGCAGTTCCATGTGTGTGTGTGGAAAACTTTTTACCCCATTTTTTTTTTTAACGCGCTAGTTTTTTACTCGTCGTTTTTGCTGCATTGTTTTTCATTAGGCATTAAAAATTGTTTTCCCTGCATCATCGTCGTCGACTTAATGCGAATACTTTGTTATAATGCAAACCGTTGAGAGTGTTTTCCGCATTTTCCAGCATTTTCAAATAGGATTTTCCCCAGTTAGACACGTGTGGGACTTTGCACGTGCAGCGAGCTAGGACCAGAGCGGAGTCTGTGTCCTATATATGTCACGCTAATGCATGCATGTTCTTGTTTAATTTTTTTTGGTGTGTTTTTTTACCCCTCAGTTACCCCGTTAGCATAACTGTCTGTTGTCACATGATGGCACAGCTCTTAACGGTAATTAGATGCAGAATCCGGCTTGCGAAAATTCCGTACGACGGACGGCCCGCTGGGAAATTTTTAGCAATTCACTCGGAATGAGTTCGCTGCTCTTGACGCCTCGTTTGAGTGAAGTTTTTGTTTTCGATTTGTTTCTAATTGAAAGCCGGAAACTTTCAATTTGATGATAACTTTATGACACATGTCAAAGAGGCCGAACGACAGCTTAAATGTTTTTCACAGCCAGCCATCTAAACAATTTAGAACCGAACTAGATTTTGATTGACTCAGCAGTGAGAAAATTATTTTTGGAAATTTTAGTTTTACAAAAAATAAATTGAAAATGGGTTTCTATGATTAGACAATTTTTTTCAGAATTTATTTTGTGGAAATTTTTTATAGATTGTGCTGGTCTAATAAAAGAGTTATTTTTGACTATTTTATTTAGCCATCATAAAGATTGTCGTATTTTAAGGTTTCTTTAGTACTTTATATTTATTTTTATGCATATTTTTCTACCTTTTTGTAGGCTTACTGATAGCCGCAGTACTTTGGCCAACCTATTTCGAGGTATTTGCTAAGGTATTGTTGTAGTGTATCCTTATTTATTTTGAGGTCCACGCTCTACTCGCTCGTCTGACGTCACAGAATTTGACCTTAATTCCTGGAATACTTTTGTATATGTAGAGATAAGGCGCAAAGCTCTTTTCTGTAGCTTCTGGATACGTGAGCGATTCGAGCAAAAAGTCATACCTCAGTTTTACAGAGTCTACAAAGAGAACATGGGGAATTTTCTTGAGGTCATAGAACCCATTCAGATTTTTTTTTTCCGAAAAAGAGTTCCTCACAAATAGGTGCACTGCGACCAAAAGGTCTTTTGTACCATACCCTTAAGTTAAAGCAAAAGACTTTCCGCTTCCCGCATGAATAGGAGTAAGTCTTTTGTTGGTATTAACCCGAGATGGAAGGTTGCTAATCCGTTCCTTTCTCATGTGATAGGCTCTGTCCCACACCAGCGCTGGGCAGTCACAATAATGTGTCTGGTGGTTTTATCGTCTTCTAGAGCAGAGCCTCCACTCTGAAGACTCCGATAGGCTCAATTTTCTGTAGATGGTATCTAACAGTGTGGTGGCAAGATAGGTAAGCTACCAGGAGCTTTAGGTCCGCTCTGCCAAGACTTTTTGTCTTGATCGCATCCAGAGGCTTAACAAGCACTTTTGCTTGATAAAGCACCGGAAGGGAGAACTCCTGCAGCCCATTTGCTTATTATAGTTTTGATTGTGGACCAACCAATACCACGAAACGGCGCAAGAGTTGTAGTCTGGATGGAGGCACCCTAACGTGGTAGATCGTCAGCGGTCGTGTTACCATCCACTTCCGAGTTTCCAGGCACCCAACATATAACGACTTTGTTCCGAGTGGACAGGGCCTGGAGGTAGTTATGGCATTCTTTAAGCATCCTGGAGGTGCTGCTTCAGGATGACAATGCTCTAATAGCAGCTTGGCTATCTGAAAAAATGCATATGTTTGCTCCCTTAGTTCCCCTGAGAAGGATACGAATGATGCTAAGGGCGCAGATCTCAATGGCATGAATCTCCGCTTGAAAGACGCTGGGCCATATGCCCATTGCGGTAGAGATTCTGGTGTTGGGTCCAACGATTCCAACACATATACCCTGCTCAGATTTGGACCCATCCGTGAAATATTGTTTGCCTCCGGTGGTTTCCACAGAAAGCCCAAGTCTTCCGACTTGGGATAGGAGATCTTAATTTATTTTTATGAAAAAGTGCCTTGATCATAAGATATAATCTAGAGCAGATCGATACGTTAGGAAGGGAATATATAAGTGTGGCATGACCAGTGTCCCTTGCTCAGAGTCCAGATGTGATCTGGATATGTAGTAGACTCTGCACCCCTTCAGGTTTGCGATATATAATATTTTTTTTCTGTTACGGGACTCGGGACTATTTTTCAAATAAAAAATTATTACATGGTAGCACAAGCTAATAAACTTAATTTTTAAAAGCTAACTTCGAAAACTTACCACTAATTGGATATTTAAATAGTCATTTACTTACTGCGCTAAAACCCTTAAAAAGTTTATTTTAAGCCGTGCACAATTCCACAAACAAATCTAAAAATATTAATTTTCAATGAAATTTTTATTACGCTTTATGTGCCTAAAAAAACTTTTCTTAAGCTATCACGAATAATAAACTTAAGATAAAAATAAATATATATGTACCTATGAATTCCTGAGAAATTAAATTCAAAAGCAAAACGCTTTGCCGCCTTTCTTTCATTAAATTCTCAGAAATGTTGTGAGCCTGAATTCGATTTCTATGCCCAAAAATAAAAAGAAATTCCTATTATCTTATGCTACAACGTAAAAGCAATAAAAATTCTAAAAAAAATAAAACAAAACAGAAATCATAATAATAATAAATTAATATTAAATAAGAAGACGCTTAATGACCAGCTCAAATGTCTTAACACTCAATATGAAAGATGTTGCGCCATTAGAGGAAACACGTTGCCGAGTTGATATCCTAGTGCTACCAATACATACGTACATTTATATATACTACATAAATATACATACTTATATATAAGGCGCAAAGCGTCTGCACGTGTCTAGCATACGCTAAAAGATGATATCGATTTCCAGGAAACAGATACAGAACAGGCGCAATAATAATGAGAGCAGCAAGGAGCAGAGTCCTGCAACACCTTGGCGGCTCGAAGACATTGAGCTTTAAGTGGCTGAATGAGTTGCCCAAAAAATAAATAGAATTTTGGGCTGTGAAGCTAGAGACAAAAAATGAGAAATAAAAACATTTTTCTTGCGTGAATGCAGGACGGCTACTTAATATTTAGACAGTTCTGTGAAATCATCGCGAGAGGTAAATTTGCTCAGCAAATAAGTTATGTTGGAATGTGGAGACTAATGGATACTCTGCAAATTTTTGATAGATCAACGTACAGCTCGCACAGTTAAGTGGCTTTGGTTTTAATGAGTCTGAATTGAAAGATCTTTGAAGAACATTTTCGAAATTATTTTTATATAAAATTTTGTATTTTGGCTAAAATACTGATTTTTGTGGCCCATTAATTTGACTCGCAATTCCAAGTTTTAGGCCTCATCAACTCTAACCCCCTTTAAAGTGAACGAGCTGACGATGTATACCGATAGTTCGAAAATGATTTTTGGCACAGGAGCAGGCATCTTCTCTGAAGAGCTTTCGACAAATCTTTCAAACCATCTCCCCGAGTAGTTAAGCGATTTTCAAACTGAGATATACGCAGTCTGGCAAGCGGCTAGACTTATTGGCACCTTGGACGGAAGTCCAAGGAGCATTGTAATTCTTGTCGACAGTCAGGCTACAATCTGTCATCGAATACCATAAAGAGTAAGCTGATCCGTAACACGCCGGACCATATCCATCACCACTCATAGCCCTCTGCTGGGTTCCGGGTAATGCAGGTGCCCCGGCTAACGAGGAAGCGGACGAGTGCGCCAGGAGCGGCTCAGTACTGACAGCTAACCTAGCAGTTACAGATATAAAAATACCATTATAGGGCATCGTATCAGAAATCAGGGGACGGGTAGAGCTCGGGCGGAAACAGAATGGGGACATGGTGTTCAGTTGTCGCATCTCCCGAGCACTCTGGCCGAGATTTGATCCAAAGCAAACATCTGCACTCCTTCGCTTCCATAAAAACAGGACCAGGATGGTGGTAGGTGTTGTAATAGGGCACTGCACCATAGGCAATATTGCTGAGAGGTTACGTATTCCCCGTCATTTTTTTTGCCGCAGTTGCAGAGATAAGAAAGAGGAAAGAGACAGAAAGCATCCAGCACCTGCTATGCGATACCCGGAACGTCTTAGAAGACGAACCCAGTTTCAGGGTTAACCATATTTTGAGGATCTGGGTAGTCTAGCCTATGTGCCCATAGCAGATCTGGATGCTTTCGTCGAATCCTCAAAATGATTCTGCAACCTTAGTCGATTTGGATGTCTAACAGTTTTTGATCCACTTCCACAATCCCACCCTTTCTTCAACACCTTTTCTTCTCTTCTTTTAATTAAGCAACACAATGGACCTCATAAATTATGGGTGATCTCAGTCACTATCTGAGATACCTTTACTACCTAACCTAACCTAACTCTGACCAAATCGGCTGATTCTGGTGTTCTCAGGCTCGGGATAGTAGCCCTAGAACGTATTCCTGAGACTATCTGCGTTTAAGTAACGCTACTTAAGCAGAATGCCAGAAAAGAACTAGAGCATTAGCTTCACACTCTGTTAAAAATTTGTATATAAAGCTCTTATAGGCCTCAAGTAGAAACGGGTTCAGAAAGGAAATCCTTTCGTCCCAAAAGAAACGTAGTCTAAATATCCTCGAAAAATAGGCGCTTCCTACTCATGAACAGATGTAGTCAGAAATTTATCTGGTTAAACATATTTTTTGGGTACACATAAAATTTTACCCTCATTAACTGTAGGTACTCCTTACCCTTTTCGCTGCAGTGTATCAAAAGAAAATGGCGACAAAGCTGCCACCAATATACACACAAAAAAGCAAGCGACAGCCAGATAAAATATCATAAAAATATTTGCTTTATGTATACGCGAAAAAATGTTTCCACTTGACGTTTTGCAGCATTTTTACACAAAAGCATATAAAAAAAAAAATGGCAGCCAAAATGGCGACGCGCTGCTTACAACGTACAAACAAAATGGCATTTAGCATGTTTGGCAGTTTTGCTGAGGTAAGACTGCCTTCATATGCTTCCGTATATACTATATAAGTATATAAATGTGTGTCTGTGTGCGGTTCGCGTGTGCAAATATTATGCTAATAATATTTCCGGCCAAAGTGGTTTTTGATAGTCATCTGGCGAGGCCTCGTCTGTCAGCCCCACTTGAAAATATCGATTTATATCTTTTGAGTGCCACGCATCGTACATTTTGTTAAAAGTTTTGGAGTCTCTTGGAGTCTCCTTTTTGTTTACGCGCACACAACCAAAAACTCAAGATTAAGCCACAATCCTCCCCACCCCTAACTAAACACACACATGTGTAGCTATTGAAAGAGTGACAGAAATTGTCTGAAATTTCCCATCAATTGGTAACTGTCGAAGATTTGTAAAAGCTTTTCAAACAATGTCGCTTATTTGTTTACAGTTGATTTTACAAATCCAACTTCAGTAAAGCTAATCAGTGACATAAAACTATGTAGAGTATCTGACAGATACGCTAGAAAATTTAAAGAAATGTGGCTGTGGTCTTGAGGAATTGAATCTGCTCCAGACCTGGCTCTGCAGGTCATTTTCCCAGTACAAATTTGTGCAGTTTCTGCTCTATATTCTGTTTTATTGCCTGTCTTATTGTGAGTATGTTAAGTGTACATTTAATGTTAAGCCTATGTTACATGTAGGCAGAGAGAGCTCTTAGCATTAACATTGCAGCAGGCTTACAGAGCTTGTGTGCAATATCATTTATCTTTTAACAGAGTTTAAGTATAGCTGATTTATATTAACTTTATGCCAGCGTACTTCCAAGAGTTTGTATATAACAAATTAGAAGCACTAGATGGCGCTAGCGATTAGTGTCGCTGCTTAGTGATCAAAAATGCTTCCTCGAAATGTTGATAAATTTTACTTAAAGTCCCTAAACTTCCATTCCTTTTATCGCGCTGTTTTACTTAACTGCAATCACAATTTACAGCATAGTTTATATAAGCTTAAGCTGCATATCTTTCGCCATATATCTATCCATAACTGCACATAAAATCCCCAACCCTCAATCCCCAATCCACTGCATATAATGATGGCAATTGCAACATGAGCAAAGCCAACTACAACGTTCCATGACGACGATGTGCCACAATGGAGTCGAGTCAGTTGGAGTCCTCTGTGAGGATTCTGCACATTTTTAGCACGTATTTCTAATTAGCACAGTGTGCCCGGAAGCTAAAGGCAGTCAGAGCAGTTCATGCCGACATCTCGCTCTCCGTCACGCCCTTTATCCCGCTCTTACTCACTACTGCACTGTTTATGTAACTGCTGCAGTGCAAAAGTCAGTCAGCTGTAGAGTCAGCGGGTTCATTAGTTGGGAGGGGGAGTGTTTGTAAAATTGCGCCAATTTTCACAGCGAGGGCTTGCACTGAACTTGCGGCACATGCCAAATAATATCAACGTCATTTGAAAATTTTTGACATTAAACTCGAGTGAGGGGTTAGCGACAGCGACAACGACAGCGGAAGGCAAAGTGAATGAACTGTGAGCTTTGTTGTTGGCTGTACTTCCTCATTATAGATCTTCCGGGACGTGCTTTAACGCGTGTCTTCCAGCTTTCAAGTTTGTTTAATATGCTACGCTGCTGCCGGCAGTGGCGTCAACGTCAATGTTAACGTCAGCGGCGACGTCGGACGACAACGTCGTTGTCCTGTTTGCGCTGCAAAAGTTTAAGTTGCGAAGCTCTGGCACGTGCCTCAATGTCCATTAAACAGCTGTTGGCAACGATTTGGAGCAACTGCCGAAAAGTATGCAATGCTTAATTGTGTGCAAAATTGACCTACAAAAGAGAGCGGCGCACAAAAGAGTGAATTTCGGACTGCAAGCGCTTTAGAGTAAAGTTCTTGGATTTTATTGTTTAAAAAGAAAAATTTTAAAGAGCACATAATTAAGAAATTAATAAATAAAGCTACGAATGTTAGTCCGATTAACAATCAAAAAATTTAATTAAATATTTTTGCATAACACAATAGCAGGTTTCATTAGAAACTTGCCTCATTATAAATTTAGTTTAAATTTACTTATTGTCTAACAACAGGCAGATTGTAAGTAAAATATAGAAAAAAAATATTGTCGGATAAATTTGTTTTTTTTTTTAAAACTTGTATACGAAAATTTAAATTAGTACTTAAAAAAAAAAAATTTTCATAAATTTATATCATATCAATTTTTATTATTTTCAAAAATTTTATTGTTTATGTCTATTTATAACTATGTAAACTTAAATATTTTTCAACATTATATAGGAGTTAAAAAAAAGAATTATCCTATTGTATTATGCACTCAGTTCTAGCTACAAAATTTTCTACATAATTTCATTTGATTTATTGGAATTAATGAAAGCTATTTGGATGAAATTTTAAATTTTTCTTTTGAACATTTAGTTAGGAAATTGTCCTTCCTATTATACATATATAGTTTTTTGTGGAACCGCGCAAAAACAGAATTAAAAATTTTTCTTCCGACTAAGAAAGGAAGCAACTGTTCAAATAAATTGAAAGTTTTTGCGGATTTTCTTATGCATTTTTATGATTATTTCATCATTCATATCACAGAAATTTTAAAATACTATGAATTCAAAAGTCACTCCTGCCGGAATATCGTCCAATTTTTCTTTCGTATACTTCTATATTAATTGTTTGTTGTCTATTGGATACTCTTAAGAATATACAAATAATACTTTATTTTTATTTAGGTTTAAGTCGTTGGTCTGCACGACAGCTTGATACCCTGTAATTAGTTTTTTTTTCCTAAAGTCCTGTAGCACTCAAAAACGCTTCAAAACAAACCAAAAAAATATGTTTTAAAAAAAAAAAATCAGACGAACTTGCTTATAAGTAATGAGCCGAAACAGTGCTGTCTTATTTTTTGGGGGTATTATATGAAGGACTTATAAGTTTTTTATCTCCACCAACATAATTTGGTAGCGAAATATATTCACATTAGTTATTAAATATTAATTTTTACTATTTTTCATTTATTGTGAGCCTTTAAGGGCAGAAGGGTCGCTCTAGAAAATCAAACAAATTATTAAAATAATTACACTGTCCAACAGTGAAAAAGAACTTTTCAAGTGACCTAGTGTACGTTGTAGGTCTTGACGAGTAGATCACGATAGTGTGTTTCAAAATTGTCTAACACCCCCAAAATCGGAAGTTATCGCTTAAAAACCGTTTTTCGTGTACTGCGATCACCCCCACTATCACAACGTCGCCATTTTTCAACCGATTTTCGATTGCTTTACGGCTTTGGAAAGAAGAAGATTCAAGCTTTAAGATGATATACACTTGTTTATACTTTATACAAAGCAACTACGAGATTTTTAAAAGTTATCTAAGATTTACGCTTTTTTTATTCGATTTTCACACTTTGAAGTCATTTTTATATAACATTTTGTTAAAACACCTTTACTTTTTTACATTCAATCTTAAACGAAATACAACAAATTTTGTTAAAAAATCGATTTTTTGACCGATAATTCCTATGGGAGCTATATGATATAGTCTACCGATTTTGTTGAAATTTGGCACATTGCCTAAGTGCTCTAAAAAATTTCAAAACGCCAAATTTTAACAAAATCGGTTGACTATATCATATAGCTCCCATAGGAACGATCGGTCAAAAAATCGATTTTTTAACAAAATTTGTTGTATTTCGTTTGTTTTTTAAAATATTGCGACCAAATTTGGCACTTGTAAGTTTTTTATTGTTCTTAAGCATTATACCAAATTTGGTTACGATATCTTCATGAACAAACGAATTATCCATCTAAAACATTTTTTTTGTCGATGAAAATTGAATTTTCTTGTTTACAATAAGCGTCGTAACTTAAACATTTATCGACCGATTTTAATAAATCAAAACTTTTCTTACTCGGAATTAAAATTTCTTTAAGATTGAATGTAAAAAAGTAAAGGTGTTTTAACAAAATGTTATATAAAAATGACTTCAAAGTGTGAAAATCGAAAAAAAAAAAGTGTAAATCTTAGATAACTTTTAAAAAATCTCGTAGTTGCTTTGTATGAAGTATAAACAAATGTATATCATCTTAAAGCTTGAATCTTTTTCTTTTCCAAAACCGTAAAGCAATCGAAAATCGGTTGAAAAATGGCGACGTTGTGATAGTGGCGATGATCGCAGTACCCGAAAACGGTTTTTCAAGCGATAACTTCCGATTTTGTGGGGTGTTAGACAATTTTGAAAAACATTATCGTGATCTACTCGTCAAGACCTACAACGTACACTAGGTCACTTGAAAAGTTCTTTGATTTTTTCAATTCTGTAGGACAGTGTTATTAACTGTTGGTTTATGTGAATTTCTGTAAAAAAGTGCCGGGTTCTTTACAAAGGACACGAATAGAAAATTTCCCACGAAATATTTGCTGTAAAATTAACTTAACTGTTTGAATTGAACTTATCTTTGAAAAGCCGCTCACTTTCTACTCAGCCTATCAAATAAAGTCAACACAGATACTAGAACTGGCCTCGATTGTCAATTTTGGAGAATCGATCTTTTCGACCGATTCCCAAAAATAAATTCAACTTAATCGATTAATCGCATGTAAACTGTAGGCAAGCAAGTTTAAACCGCAGATAATCACATCTTGTAAAAAAAATAATAACACTGACCTGGTTCCATAATACACATTCTAACCTTCTCAGCGTAAATATTCGGCCGAGCCGATATGCCAATTTTTCTTCGCCTCTCTCGAATTGATATGGATAAGCTTTTTTCTCTGCCTGGAGTGTATCACACGAACCCAAGTAGCTTGCTTTTAATTCATTCTCAACTAAAACGTTAAATGGCCAAGTTAAAAAAAAAAAACAAAAATAATTCAACAACTAATTCAAATATCAATAAAAAATTAAAAATAGAAGTAGAAAATAGGTTGCAGGTTGTTTATATTTACCATATATGTTGATTTAAGTGTATGAGAATTATAAGCACTGTTTCAGAAAAATCAACTGGTAAACAAAATGAAACCGAATTAATGATGTCAGTGGGGTATCTTTTTATAGTAAATATAACAAAAGGATTAACATTATTATACGAGAGGTATTCAAAAAGGAAGTTTCCTAATTTTAAAAAAAAGTACAAAAAAATTTTTAGGTTACAAAATGAATATTTATTAATTATTTGACTCACAAACTGTTTTCTACATAGTCACCTTCGACTTGAATACATTTTTCGTATCTGTTATAGAGTTTATAAAAACCGTCTTTTAAAAAAAACGTGTCCTGTTTTTGGAGCCATAATTTGACAGATGTTTGGACTTCTTCGTTTGAAACAAAATGCTGCCCACTTGGTGCGAGATCTGGAGAGAGGGTGGGTGATCGAAAATTTCCCATTTGAATTTTTCCAATAAAGTTCTCGTTTTTGAGCAGAATGAGACCGTGCACTATCATGAAAGAGTACGATTTTTTTGGATAATTTTCCTGGACGTTTTCGTCTGATGGCATTTTTAAGCTTATTTAAAACTTCGCAGTAACGATCCGCATTGATTGTTGTACAAGGTTCCAAAAAATCAACCCACAAAACACCTAACGCAATTCACAATTGGACACGTTTTGCAAAGGTAGCTCCATGGTTGTTGTGTTTATACTGCTGTAAAAACTATTTTCGGTCACCAATACCAGTGCCGCTCTTATCGATAGACTCTACACTGATGTTGTGTTCAGTGCGAGGCCGCTAGATGGTGCACAAGAGAAACGCCAGACCAGGGAAACTTACTTTTTGAATACCCCTCGTAAAGTTAATATTTATATATACAAAATTTACTTAAATTTATTTTCATAAATCAACTTATTTCCAAAATCAAAATTTGATAAAAGAAAAGCCAAAAATTAATAATTGTAATAAGTAAAAAAAAATAAAAAAATTTCCAAAGCGGCCTGTGGCCATCAAAAATGTTTTCCTTTACCTCGAAATCCTCCCAAATTCACATTTGGCTAAAAGAAAAATAATAGGTTTAAAATTTTTTAATAATAATGTATGACTTTAACTTAAAATGGAAAACTACAAAAGCAAAAAATAAAAACACAAGAAGAGCTAAAGATTTTCATATTTATTTTAATCCACACAATTAAGTTTCAGTTTTTATTTGGCAACATTTAGGTCTTTTATCTTATTTTTATTTAACTTTTTTTTTATTACTTATTTTTTAACATTCACTCGAACTCGGTCAATACTGATAATTTTTATGAAAAAAAGGCGTTAAAAACAAAACCCTTTGGTATTTTAACCACGCAAAAAAATTGTATGTACAAAAATTTATTTTTGTTTACAAAAACTTATTTTTATGTAAAAAAATTTGTAAAATTCATGACCTAGAAAAATCTGCAGCATGTTGTATTAAAATCTTTACATTTTTACATAAATAAATATTATTTTTTCAATACGAGCTCTGGCACATGATGGAACATGTTTCTTGTGACAGACTGTCAGTTGTCACACCAATTTCGCTGTAAAATATTTATTAAAATTTCCTCGTGTTAAAACCAACCATAATATTTATAATTTTTTTTTTTTAAATTTTAAAAATAAATTTTACAATATTTTTTTTTTTAATGGTAATATGCTTATATATTTGACACAGTAAATGAAGGCAAAACAGTTTTAATGAATCTATGAATAAATTATATTTATATTGAAAAATAGTTGCTTTTAATTTTTCATAGTAAAAACTTAAAATTCCATTGCTGTGATGAAAATTACAAAGCAATTTTAGCTCAGATTATAAAGTAAGAAAAAAAATATTTTACAGATTTCTTGCAAAAAAAATACTTAAAAAATGTTACAGCATGTGGACGCCAGCCAAAAATCAAGGTCGCAATCTTTTTATCGATATGAACTCTTCAAAAAAAAATTAAGCCCTTATCCCAAAAGTAACTTAATTTATTAATCATTATCAATGGATGAATTATTAATAAATGAATATAATTTTAAAATTAAAAGTTTATTAAATTTTAATATTATTCTAATAAAATATTTATTATAATAATTATTTTATAGGAATAGTTCCGCGGCTTTAGTTGTTTAATCAATGGTTTATTAAGAACTAAAGCGATTTACATTATGTACAACTGCAGATGGCAGTTGGCAGATATCTTAACAGCAGAGTGAGAGAGTAATTAACAGCAGTAGTTCTCAACTCTGTTATGTTACATGCTAACATTATGCTAATGCAGATCATATGTTAGCTTACATTTTATGTCATTTGAACAAAATTGATTTTAAAATTTGATATTTTTTGAGTCATAGAGTATTTTTTAATGTTTTCAACCGATTTTTGGGTTAGGGGACTTGAAATAAAATAAGTCACATAAAAATCGTATAGGTTAGGAAGTAAAACTGGTCGAAATTGCGAAAAAAGGAATCAATATAAATTTTTTTAAATTTCAATATTTTAAAGATATATCAAACTTTTAGCACGATACACCTAACATTCTACATTTTTTCTATCCAGTAAAAACTCTATTCATATCGTAATAAATTTACTAATAAATTTAAATTTAAAAATCCAACATCTGTTAAAAATAAAGCTAAACTACCCGCTTTACCTTTTATTAAAGTTTTTAACAGCAATCAGATTAAAAAAAAAAAAAATCCTATATAAAAATGGTGGCATAGGCAACTCTGGTCAACTCTGTGAAAACACAATTTACATTTTATTTTTTTAAGCCATTTCAAAACAAAGTACATTTAAATGCCGCACATGCATTTAATAGCTCTCGACTTACTCCAGTTACGGAAACTCATGGAAAATTGTTCTGTTTTTGTTCAAATGTAGGAAAAAAATACGATACAGTTGTGTAGAAATACAATATATAACAAAAAACTATATAATATATACATATGTAGTAAAAAATAATTGTGCAACCAAGCTGCATAAACAAAAAGTTGAATTATGAGAGAATAGTGTTAAAATTTATTAACTAAATTATGGACAACACTTTTATGTAGCTGGCAAAAATAATTTTATTCTTTTTATGCAGTTTGCATATTAAAGACATTATACCTGGAATTTAATTGGAAATAATTTAATATATAATTGTTTGTATACCGAATATGTTATAAATGGAAATTTGATAATTTAAATTGAATTTGCAGGCATCTTACGAATATATAAAAATTCAATTTGCAAAGCGTTTGTTATTTAAAAACTCGTTAAGATAATTAATGAATAGGAATGAATGAAATTCCGAACATGCCTCTCCATTTTTTCTATTAACTTTAATAAAGCACTAAATGTTTGCAATTAAAAGCCATAAAAATTTGCAATTAATTAAAATAAAATAGTTAATAAAAATAAAAAATATATTTGCGGTACTGAAATGGGTTTATTTTTTTGTTTAAGAAATATTAAAAATACAAAAAAGAATTTATTTGGATCAGTGTGCGTCTAAGAATCAATTAGAAGCTGACTTTTACCCAAAACCAATTTCCAAATCTGCGTAAATATTCCTGCAACCTTTATATACAATTATTTTCAAATACATTTTGGTACTGGGATACGTCAAATCTGTTTCCCAATAGAAACACAATTTTAATATGAATTTTTCGAATTTAAGTTAAAGCTCAATAATAAAGTTCAATAATTTGTTGAAATTATATAAAATGTAAGATTACATATGAACTGCATTAGCATAATGTTAGAATGTAACATAACAGAGTTGAAAGCTACCGCTGTTAAGTACTTTATCACTCTGCTGTAAAGTGCGGCTTAATTACCATATGAAATTATTATGTTAAAATCAAACATTACAGAGTTGAGAGCTACCTCTGTTAACTATTACATCGCTCTGCTGTAAAGATCTGCATAAGCGTAATGTTAGAATGTAGCATAACAGAGTTTAGAGCTACCGCTGTTAATTATTCTGTTACTCTGCTGTTAAGTTATAGCCAACTTCCATCTGTAGTTTTGTTTTTAATTTAAGGTAAATTGTTATAGCTATGTAAAGTTTAATCAAATTTGGCCCAAAATTAATATATAATAAAATTTTTTTGAAACTTCCAATCAAAATTTTGTTTGATGATCTATTAAGTGGTACAAATACTTCGCTGAATTTTATACCCAACTGCTCTTGGATTTTCAATTAAGTTCACAAAAAACTAAACAGAATATTCTGCTGAAAATATAGCTACATGGCAATTAATTCTACGCCTACTCAAGATGTTTTAGTCTTTTGCCTCGAGTCGCGTAAAACCTAAAAACTTGTACTATGTTATGTACTATGTACAACTTATATAAATTATGTGCCGACTATGTAAAATTAAAAGCAAAACCCAGCCCACGCCGCAGCTGTGCTCCAGATATGTCGAAAGCTGTCTGAGCAGAGGAGGCGCTGCCGGAGTCCTCAATAAGAGATGACAAGTTGCTCATTACTCTTGCAAAAGTTTTCAACATAGACGCGTAGCAACCAAACCACACGTGCCAGACCGTAGGAACACCAGCCCAAGCTATCTAGTAGTTGCAACTTGGGATACTTGGAATCCTGGGGATGCCAACCCAATACCCATTCCAATTATGCGGAGACAACTTCAAGTACAGGCAAGTGGCAGGCAGGTTCCATACCATTTCCAGCAGTCAGCTGATTTAATGGCGCATTTATTGCCAATCTATTTACTGACTATCAAGCGTGAGAGTGTGTGTGTGAGTGTGTGTGTGTGTGTGACGTCATGACGTTGATACATTTGGCTTGCTGCACGTGCTGAGTGCCACAGAAACTAATTGAAAATGCGTACACACACACACACGCACACTGACAACTATACGAAAAAAAAAAATTGTGCGGCATCTTGGCAGACAAAGTTTGCCTTGGCTCTGAGTTTGATGCTGCCAACTTATTTAAAATGGAAATGTTGTACACCTTCACATATTATTATTAATAATATATAATGCAGCAGCTGTTTATGGCGCTCATTGTGTTGGTGTATGTGTGTGAGTGTGTGTGTGTGTGTGTGTGTGTCAGTCTGCACTCAACCTAACCTAACTTTTTTGCAGTCTTTTATTTATGTGCATGATTTATGGCAAAAAGACATTGATTGATTTGGAATTGATGGTGTGGAAAAGTGGAAAGCTCAAGAACAGACAACATCAACTAGAACAACAACAACAATGGATGAGAAACTATGAAACACCTACACAAAGACATTGAAACCCTTTGTATATAAGCGTTGTATTGTAGTTCAAGATATCAGTTTAAAAAATATAAAATACTAATTGATTATTTTAAAAAAAAATTAATTTAAACTAAATGTACATGTATGCGCTCAACTCTTTGAAGCTAATTCCATTCAGGTCTGTAAAATATGTTGAAACTGATTTAGTTCCAAGACAATTAGGGAACTATTTTTTTTAAACCGAAAGCATTTTCATCAAAGTTTTCTTTTTTAATAATATAATCATATGCAATAAAGATACAAGTTTGTATAGAATTTTCAAAGACGAGAACAACCTATAAATCTTTATAAGTATCTTATGTTATATATAAAATTCTCGTGTCACAATGTTATGTTCCTTCTAAGCTTATAGACTCACGAACGGAACTAATATTTTTTAGTTAATAGATTTTGTCGAAAGGAAACAAAAAAATTATAAACGTTATAAATTTTATTTTATTGAGGTACACAAAATTTCATGAGTATCGGTCCAGCCGTTTCGGAGGAGTATGGTAACTAACATTGTGAAACTAGAATTTTATATATAAGAAGAAACTTATGTTTTACGTGCTATGGGTGTTCTCATGAACGAGTCGATGAATTTAAAATCTGATATTTGCGTGTGTTAGAGGTCAATGCGGAGGTTTTAAGCCTATTGCGATGAGTTTGTGTGAATTGGTTCGTGGGATTGTGAATATTGGTTTTTGTGTGAACATACTCCTCCGAAACGGCTAGACCGATTCTCATGAAATTTTGTGTGCTTATTGGGCAGGCCTGAGAATCGGCCAACATCTATTTTTCATACCCCTAAGAGATAAGGGTTGCCACTCCTAACATTCCTGGCAAATGAAGTGAATTTGAATGAAGGAATTCTGCGATTTTTGCTTACAATTCATGTTTTGATTTCTGTATAAAATACATGTGATCAGATCAATATTTGCACATAATGCAATTTCGTGAGTTCGCCACAAAAATAAATCATTGGAAGAAAATAAAGATCTAGACGAGCGAGCGAAGCGAGCGTGCCGGAGGCCGGCTAGTATACATATAAAAAAAAACTTATGTTTTACGTGTTACGGATGTTCTCATGAACACGTAAATGAATTTCAAATCTGATTTTTGTGTGTGTTAGAAGTTGTCAATAAGAAGGTTTTGAACCTATTTTGATGTGTTTCTGTATATTAGTTGGCGAGATATACGCATTTTTGTGAATATCGGTTTTTGTGTGTATATTGCCATATATATAAAAACTGGTATTTTGGCAACATGTTTTCCATCAAATCCACGTAAATTGTGAATAAAATATCAAGATTATTTATCAGAAGATATTTTGTTTCGAGTACGTCAAGCAAAACGTAAGTCAGCGATTTAATTTACGCCGGAAGTTTACAATGAAGCGAAGATCTATGCTTGGCGATGGATAATGAAGCATTAGGACAATTTGGAATGCCGTCTCCTAATCGATCAATGCCTGATGTATTTCAATTGGAAGAAATGCAACGAATCAACTTAATTATCAGTCTAATCGTACGTGAAGATCGCAATGAAAGTGAAAGAATTCGGTTAAGACAAACCCGTGAAGCGCGACATTAGACTAAAAATGGAGCAAGTTCGAATTTAGCCGCAAACTAATCTAAAAATCGTATATTTTTCCATATAAGCTAATTAGCTAATCTTACGGTGTTTTTTTTTCACTTTAAGAACCACATCAGCCGGGCTCTCTATTTTAATATAATTTCAACAGTTCGATATATTTTTAAATGAACACAAAAAGAGCTAAATTTCAAAAGTGCCTAAGCAATTTTGTTTGAGTTGGGAGATTTACAACAAAGTTTAGATTTAATATTAATCAGTAAAAATCAGCATCATGATGCGCAGTTTGAGGCAGTCATCCAATATCAGGTTAGGTGGACACTGCAATATAATCCCCCAACAACTCGATTGGTGTTCCCTTGTACCTTGGCTAATGGAATGTCTTTAGAATGTATGGAAAAAGCTATAAATCCTTGTTCAAATAAATCACATAATCTTCTGCTATTATGATTGCCTTTACCCGTGGAACATATTCGTAGGTGTCCATTAAAAACCTTTCTATCTATCCCACGCTTAATTTTGCTACATTAAAATTTCAACTATTTACAAATTTTTCTCTTAAAATTTTTTTCAACAAATCCACTTTTAAAAAAAAAAGCAAATAATTTTTACGAACTTTTACTCTTTCTAAAATCGTTGCTACTCAATAACAGCACAACATTTTTTAAGCCATTTTGTATAAAAAATTGTTTATTAATTTCATCCCACTTCGATAGTCCTTTTTTATGCCATTGAGTAACCCCTCAATATTGAAATTCTTTTAAAGTTCAAAATGCGCAAAACTTCGCGTCAAACTTTTTTATTAAATCTCAGCATGTCTGAGTATTTTTTTATTTCACATTTTTTTAAAGTCCTGCTGCCAATGATGTTCAGTCAATCAACCTTGAACCCATTTCAAGTATGATTAAAGGCAAGGATAACGCTGTCAGCTGGACAAGGGACAAAGTATTTGTGAACTAATTTAATTAATAAAGCAGCTTTTACTTTCGTTACGCTGGCCTTCTTTATTTTTCTACACTGTATCCCTCTTGTCATCTAACAATGCCTCGATGATGACATTTAATGAGCACTTAGCTTGAATTAATTGCTTCGTGGATGGAACTGTATTGGCTGCTTGTCCTTTAACAGGCGCTAAGCCGTCAAAAAGGCTGCTACAAATAGTTGACATGTTATGCTTGTCCCAACAGAGAGGCAGAGAGAGATAATAAAGGCGGTATAGGAAGCGCGAAGCAAGTGTCAAGAGCCCAAATAAACAAAAAAAAAGGACACATGACAAAAGTTTTGGTCCTTTTTGGGCTGCTGCCGGCCATGGCAAAAGCTTGAAGCGAGCAACACCAAAGAAAATGTAATAAAAATTTGTAACGCCATCAAAGTTTTCCCTGCTCCCGCTCTTGGTCCTGCTCCCTCTCACGCTCCTTGCGTAAATCGCATTGAGGAAGCAATAAAAATGTCGCTTAATTGCAAAAAGTTTTGCTTAGATTTTCATTATTTTATTGCATACTTTTTTGGGCTATGTGGTCAGTGCGTGTTCTGCTTCAAGTTTCTTTCTTTTCGGGCTTTCCTTTTTGTTTTGTTTTGGTTTTTCTTTTTTTTTTGATACCCTGAAAATGTAGAATTAAGGTGACTGTAGATTTGTGCATTCACCCTGGAATTAGACTATACGAGACATGAGAGTCTTTGAGGTCCGATTGACCCAGATCCGCCTTTCCATAGCCCTCAGAGACCAATTGAACTCGAGACATCAACTTTCGTTTCAAACTCACTTTATCTATTGATCGACTTTATATCGGTTAGGTTTGAAGATAGGGAGGGATTGTGCAGAAGGATCAAAACTGTGCATCCCCAATCGCCTAAGTCTCGCATGTTTCTGAACCATTTTGAGGATTCGACGAAAGCATCCAAATCCGCTATGGACACATAGGTTTGAATACCCAGATCCTCATAAAATGGTTTACCCAGAAACTGGGTTCGTCGTCTAAGAAGCCCAGGGCAGTCGCATAGCAAGTGTTGGTTGTTTTCTGTTTCTTCCTCATCTCCGTAGCTGCGGCAGAAATCGTGATGGGGAACGTGCAACCTTTCAGCCACATTGCCTACGGTGCAGTGTCACGCCTACCACCATCCTAGTCCTGTTTTTATGGAAGTACAGTAGTTCAGATGTTTGCTTTGGATCATATCTCGGCCAGAGCGCTTGGGAGATGAGACTCCCAACACCATTTTCCATTTCCTTTCCGCAAGAGCCCTAGCCATCTCCCTGATTGGCGATACGACTTTCTGTAATTATTCCGGTACTTGTCCAGATTCCCTCTTTACAACCCCCGAAAATTATGAAGCTCAGATTAGAAAATCGAACGACTTAGGCAAAAAGTCCTGAGAGCTCAATTGCCAATGAAATGTTGATCTTTCTCAGAACACATTATCAATCTCCTGAAAACCTCAACTTTAAAATTTTTCTGTAGTGTATTCCATAGTCGCCAACCTGCCCAACTAATTTCTATTTTTATTTTTTCTTGCCCTCTTTGCTTTAATTTTTACTGCGTGTTTAGTGGGGTTTATTTCTTTTTTCCGGGTTCAGCAAGTGTTGTGACTACGCCGGAAGCGCTGCAACAGGAAAGTGCTCATATTTTATTATGCCACCAACCCCAAAAACTAAACTTTAAATTGTGGTAGGTTTAAGGAGTGTGAGTGTGTCCTAGCTAGGAAAGCGTGACATTATTGTGCTGGCTAGGAGTGTGCCTGGGTCCTGCGGCCTCTTTTACACTTGTGAATTATGGCCAAGAGCTTACGACTGCTTTGAAGTTGCATGAATGGAATTAATGTGGCTTAAAGATTGGCAATTGTGTGTTTATGAGATTTGCAGCAAATATGAGTTAGTAAGCATACAATATTTTATGCAAGGAGTAATATGTTTAAGGACTTAGGAATGAATTGCAGGTACTATTAATAGAGATGTATCAAACTTAAAGTCTTGAGCTTAAAATATGGCTTAAAGGATAAGGATTGTTTATTGCCAAGTTTCTTTCGAAAATATTACAGCAATTTTGTGTAACCGCTCGAGTTTAGAATCAAGTTCCACCACGGGAGTGCTTTTAGGGTCCGAAAAGAATTTAATAAAGTAGAAAATCTTTGTAGTTACCAGAAGATATGTAACTCCAAAATTCTAAAACAGAAAATCTCTTTCATATTGACCTGTTCCACTTAAAAGCTACACTTGGAAGAAATTTATACAAAAGTCCTTTATTTTTATGTGAGTCAATTCCAGGAAATCAAAACCTACCTCAATATATTTTAGGCATATCTAAAAGAGTTCTCTCTCAAATTAGTTTGAAACAAAAAAGTGGCTACTTTACTCCTTTTAAAGCACCACAAAAGGCTCAAAGCTAACTTTCTTGGCTAGTTTAAAATTCCTTCTTGGCTAAAATCAATAGCTTCAAATTCCATTGCCCAAAAAATGCGCTCGCATATAAATTTAATTTCGTTGTCGACTTTTACAGATCATTTATTCCCACCCACTCGCACATTCTCTTTCGCTCTTTCACTCACTCACTTACCTACAACAAACAACATACAAAAACTGCGCTTTCACTTCCGTTTCCGCTGTTAAGCCACACTTCGTCAAGGCGCTTCGTGCTGCACGTAGTCCTGGAGGACTAGCTGTAGCTAGTTTTTGGATAAACGAAGCAATGCCAGAAGTAAATGTGTCTGTAAAAGTCTAAACGATTATCAGCTGAATAAAATGAACGGCGGCCCATGAAATGGCGTTAGTTGAAAGCACACGCATAGAACAACAAAAACAACAAACTAGAAAAAGTTGGGAAATAACGAATATTATATACTCTATAGTCAGGACTAAGACATGCCGTAGATTTTTAACCAAAAAGGTTCTACTGCTAAAGGAAAAGCAAACTACTGACAACAACAACAATTTTGTAAAGTTTTTAATGCAGATAGACTCATTTGAAAGTTCCAAAAAATTCACGATTTTAAACTTCAAAAAAATTGATTCAAAAATATTTGGATTCTCAATATCAAAACAAATTTTAAATTTTGTACATTGCTGCACCAAAATTAAGTGCCTAAGAAGGCTCTTAAGAAAATTGTAATATTTAGGCTTAGACGCATTTATCACATTTCTGAAAAAAATAATCGTCGATTCGACTACGAATAGGTTTTGAGTGATTTTTTTTAAATAAATGTACAAATTTATTAAAAGTTTTTTAAAAAATTTGTATATTTAGTCTTTGATGCATTTACACCATTTCTCAAAAAATTTCGTCGATTCGACGAAGAACAGCTTTTGCGTAATTTTTTTTATATATTGGTAAAAATTGGTTTAAAACTGATGTTTATTTTGATTAACAATATCGCAGTGTTACTATCGATCAAACGCGGATGCAGGGTTTTCGGAGCAGGACTCCCAAAGGTTGGAAAATAGAATTGACAAAATCTTGCGAGCTCGAATATTGTTATATACCTTTAAAGTGAAGAATCCCTCTAAGACAAAATCTTTAATTCGCATCTACTATCTACAAAAATATTACCCCATGCTCTGTAGGTTAAAAATAAATTTATTTTAAATTGTTTCTGATATATCCATGAAAACGCACTAGATCTTTCTATTCCATATTTTATTCAAAATTTTAAACTACTTACAACACGACATTCCTGATCATACTTTTTAAATGATCTATTCCAGCTATCAAAGTACAGTCCCAGACGCCTTTCGAGGTTTGGTCAGGCAATCGAATGGTTGTGACTTGGTACATAGAAGGACGTTTTTAGTTGGGATGGATTGTGAAAACTCCACCACTGCGTGTATCACAATGGGTCTATTTTTTGGCCTAAGTGAGTTGGGAAGTCACGACTGCCGCCCTAATCTAACTACGCCTACAGCATTCTGGGATTTGAATATTTTGACCTAATGTGCCTACATCGGTTGCATTGGAGTGTTGGAGACATTGCCAAATACATGAAAGGGTCTTTGAAAGTAAACTACAAAGGATAACGATTTTGGTTACTATGGCATTTTTACAAACCGAGTTACAAATGGGTGGTATTAAATAATAATTCAAATACAGATATTTTATCACAAACATAGTCCACTTTGAAGCAAATCTTTCTATTGTTGCTTTCAAAATGTGGGACTGAAAATAAAATATTTCATAACAAAAACTGATTTAAATTGACAAATAGATCATTTGAGGTACTTTTTGAGAAAATCTATTAAGTTATAATGGTCATCGTAAGACAGACAGAAAAATAAAAGCTTCTACAATGCCTTTATATTTTATATACCTTCTGTCTTCAGAGAAAAAAAAAATTTTTAAATAAATATTAATAAATAATTTGGTTAATTTTGTTGAATTTCAGTCCAATCATTCAACTATTATTTCTGGATAGATTGTAATAAAATAAACAAATAAAATTTCTAAAATAAAGTTTTAAAAGCAACTACAACTCACTATTGTTTTATACTGAAAACTGTAATACAAACTTTCTGAATTCCTTCTTCACTTCAAAGTCTTATTTACTAATTATTTTCTGCTTATAAACTTACTAAACTCCTTAACCTTTAGCTTATAGGGTACACCAACTACTAACAGCACTAACAACAACACGAACAACAACAACAACAACCAAGTGGCCTAAAGGGTTAAAAACAAAAGCCGTGCGAAACAAAGGCATAAAAACGTCTGAAATAACTTCCGTTAGCTGGCACGCACACAGCTCGACTAATGCAAACGTTTACACACACCAATATACACAAAATAACAACAACGAGCAACACACACACAGATACACATTCACACACAAACACAAAAACATGCATTTGGTCTATTAAAGCTTATCAAGATGTGCAAAGTGCAACAGCCTAAAAGTATGCAGCGTTTTACAACAAAGTTGGCGTCAAAACAGAGTTAGTTAGTTTTTGCTTTTTGCGTTGCATACTTTTTGGCTCTGCTGCATAAATCAATGAGGCAAAAGTTCAAGCAACTAATGCGTATTTAAAGACATTGAAATTGTGTTGGCTGGATTTGTTAGGATTTAAGCGAAATGAGTCTGAATGTATCTAATACTATGTAAAGGGTTATTTTTATTGTATGACTATAGAGTGTGAGGAACTTTGCTGCAACTACAATATTAACCTTATATAGGATACTAGCTATGAGAATCAATCTATTGCCGAACCTTATAATGGGCTTGATGTGGATCGAAATTGTATATTTTTTGATTTTTGATTGTAAATGATCAAAAATCTTGGGTTGCCCAAAAAGTAATTGCGGATTTTTCATATAGTCGGCGTTTATAATTTTTTTCACAGCTTGTGACTATTTAATTGTATTTTTTCTTTTGACATTTATTAGCTGTCACTATTAGCTTGCTTTAGAAAAAAAGTGCGCGTAATTTTGTTTACATTTGTTTGCTTGGCGCCCTTTTTAATATGGAGTCCACAAAAGAGCATTTCCGTCATATTTTATATTATTATTTCCGTAAAGGAAAAAACGCAGAGCAGGTTGCTAAAAAGTTACGTGATGTGTATGGTGATAAAGCCTTAAAAGAAAGACAGTGTCAAAATTGGTTTCGCAAATTCCGTTCTGGAGATTTTTCACTTAAAGATGAGCCACGTTCAGGTCGGCCAAATGAAGTTGATGATGACCAAATCAAAGCATTAATCGAATTGGATCGTCGTGTAACTGAGCGTGAGATAGGAGAGAAGTTAAATATACCAAAATCAACCGTTCATTATCAATAAAAAGTCTTGGACTGGTGAAAAAGCTTGATATTTGGGTACACATGAATTGAAAGAAATTCATTTAACAAACCGAATCAACGCTTGTGATATGCATCTTAAACGCAATGAATTCGATCCGTTTTTAAAGCGAATCATAACTGGAGATGAAAAATGGATTGTTTACAATAACGTTAATCGAAAACAGATCATGGTCCAAGCATGGTGAACCAGCTCGAAACCACTTCCAAGGCTGATATCCACCAAAAGAAGGTTATGCTATGTCTGTTTGGTGGGATTGGGTGGGATGTGGTATATTTTGAGCTGACTTCGGAAGGAACCAAACGATTAATTCGGATGTTTACTGTCAACAACTGGACAAATTGAATGCAGCCATCAACGAGAAACGGCCAGAATTGATCAATCGTAAAGGTGTCATATTCTGGCCGTTTCTCGTTGATGGCTGCATTCAATTTGT